>JAOPSE010000749.1:0-306622 GCA_029449295.1 Zea luxurians | reverse complement strand
CAAGCATCAATCTGTGCCCAGAGCGCTCAACAACCCGAAATATCAAAAAAGAACGCAGGCCACTGCCACGCATGAATAAACAATAAAACCTGCAAGTCAGAAATGATGTGTACACATAAACATAGAGAGTCCAGTAAACCAGAACAAACGCAGAAAATAAAAAGGTCAGCAAAGTTTTTCTAGTGTTGAATTCCATAGTGATGGAGATCAGTTAGCTACCTGGCTGTGTTGCGAGATGCCATATTTCCTTCATAGAATCAATTTTTCTCTCCTTTGGGGCATGCAAAACTATACCAACGGAACCAACAACGCATAGTATGCAACCAACAACGCCAAACATGTGCAAATTTTCTTTCAGAATGAAGTGTGCGAGCACTGCACTGCATGAGCAAAACATTAAACAGGAACGCAACACTAGGTGTAAGGAAATCTATGAAGACAGTAAAGCTCTACCTAAATATGATGCTTAGAGCTCCTAGAGGAGTAACAAGTACGGCAGGGGCAAATGCATATGCTGCAAAATTGGCTACCTCGCCTAGAATCACTGCAAGGTAAAACAAAGAGATTAATAAGAGTGAGCTTCTGTTTCATCATTACATAAGTTCCTAAACGAATAAGTATCACTGTCAGAAAAATTGTTTTATATTTCACTGGTATTATATTCCTACCCTTCAAATTGAAGATAAATAAAAGGAAATTAATCAATAAATCACTTTGATGCTCTATATTTCTTTCAAGAGATTCTTCATCAGATGATATAAACATCCCATTATTGCTCCAAATACTGGCAATGCAAGTCAGCAGACTCAAACCTTTTGAATTTCTATCATTCATTCGTAAAATGAAAAGTGTCATGACAGGATTCAAACAACAAGGTTAGCTGAAACCCATGTATATAGTCTTTTTAGTACTAAGGCATGAGAGGTTTCCCAAGAAGATATTGAATTAAAAAATATGCATGCTGCTCTGTTCATTCGAATAGAACATAGCTAGTATGGTTTACTATTACTAGTGTGTCTCGTACTTAAGAATACAGAATAAAATATGTAGAGAGTGCTCTACAAACATTTACTACAATGAGAAAAAAACGATGCAGAACTCTTGGATCCTCTGGCATTTATGCCAGCGACACAACACTGAACGATCCAAATGCTAATCTAGTCAATGTAGATTTTTGCACGTTGGAACTTTAGTTTAAGACACAAAACCAACTTTACTGCTCCAAGATCATACGGTGCAAGTGCACAAGTGGAGAATGAATAACTACAATCAACTGTGACTTACGCAAGTTATGTGGCACAATTCAGAAAATCATGAAACAATCATCTTAAAGGGCATATCAATAAGATATTAAGATATACGTCAACCAAACTTAAAAATAAGTGGAACTGCAATGAACTATAGATATAGCAGTACATATGTACTACTAACCAGAAGTACTATATAGAAAGTATGATATAATTGCTAAATCCTTTAAAACATGATTTCAATTGACACTTACTAGTTATCATTCCCAACCACCATAACGGCTCATATAGATATGAGAAGCCTCCAGAAGCTGCAGTGTATCAGCACAAGAAAAGAAATCAGAATTATCCATAGCATATACATAAAAGTCTAAAAGAGTTACATCATTAAGAAAGCATTAAGATTTATGATCATGTGAAGCTCAACTTGAACAACACTATACATTATCAGTGGTTTGTCCTGATTAAATAGCTGTTATGATGCCTCAATAAAACAAAGCTTAGAAGAGGCACAACCTGCACGCACCCCATTATCCCCAGCCTTCTTCAATCCAACTTTCTTGATCACAAAGCTAGAACCAATGAATGCACTAGATGACATGGCCAAAGTCAAGCCCCTCACATTGTCTAAAGACGCCACCATGCCTGGAATATATATTTTCTGTCAAGTACTAAAAGAACCAATTCCTACAATCCAAGGGATAAGAATAAGTAAATAAAATAAAATTGGAAGAAAACCATCTAGATAACAATTAAAGAACCACAACTCATTGTCCCAATGTTCCATATGAGAAAAAATGAATATTTGATTATAACATACATTATTTTTATTCATTCTGCTGGAAACCATAACAACCTAACTCTAATCAGCGTGGGCTGAGTGTATATATATTGGAAAAGGGGTACATGATCTGGGTCAAGGTCCATAACCCTTAGACTGATTACAATAAGACACAAGCATCTAATACCACTGCAGTTGAAACTCTAGACACGACAAATGTTGGGACTGGACCGAAACTCCAAAAACAGCGAGGAAAGACCCTTAGTGAAGATGTCGGCAAACTACGAGCTTGTTGGGACATGATGAACAGCAACACACTCAGGAATGAAATAAAGGTCGATCTCGACATGTTTTGTGCGTTGGTGTTGGACGGAGAGGTAGACGACAATGACGTTGTTGCAGTAGACCAGAATACTCCTAGTGAGAAGTTGGCACAACTACCTCACCTCAGCCACCCCATTAGAAACGGTCCGGTACTCAGCCTCAGCACTGGAGCAGGAGACCACAGGAAGATGCTTGGAGGACCAAGAGATGAGGTTGGCCCCAAGAAACACGACATAGCCGGAGGTAGGCCAACAGGTGTCTAGACACCCGACTCAATCCGTGTTGGTGTAGATGATAAGCTCATGGGTGGAGGAGCGCTGAAGGTGGAGACCGTAGTCAATAGTGCCCTAAAGATAGTAAAGGATCCACTTGACCGCACCCAAGTGTGGCTCATGGGGATCATGCATATAGAGGTAGACCTGTTGAACGACATATGCAAATGTCGAGCCTGTGAAGGTGAGATATTGAAGAGCACTGGCGAGGCTATAGTAGGTGGTGGGGCCGCTGACAGGAGCACCATCGCCAGAAAGCTTGGCCCGCGTTTCCAGCGATGCCACATAGAGCTTAAAGTATGCCAGCCGCTCGTGGATGTCTAGGGTGTTCTGTCGCGGATGGAGGAAGAGGCCCTCAGAGCGACACTCAATGACAATCCTCAAAAAGTGTTGGAAGGGGCCCAAATCATTCATGACGAACTCATGTTGAAGAGCAGTGATGATCCAGTGCAGGAGTGCCGAAGGGGAGACAATGAGCACGATGTCATCAACATAGAGGAGCAGGTACACAGTGTCACTACCACGTTGGTAGATGAACAGAGTTACAGAGATGTGTCCGACTTGACCTCAACAAAACCAAGGGAGAGCAGATATGTGGCAAAGCAATCGGGCTTGCTTCAAACCGTAGAGGGACTTGTTGAGCTTGCATACCATATCGGAGTGAGCAGGATCAACAAAGCTAGCGAACTGACTGCAGTAGACAGTCTCAGTGAGAGTCCATGAAAGAAGGCATTCTTGATATCTAGCTGATGAATTGGCCAAGAACAGGAGAGTGCCAAAGTGAGAACTGTATGAACTGTAGCAGGCTTCCGAAAGGACTGAACGTCTCATCGTAGTCAACACGAGACATTGTGTAAAGCCCCTGAGAACCCAACAGGACATGTATGGATCCACATAGGGATGAAAATGGTCAAAAACTGAAATTTATTCAGTTTGACTTTTTTTCTTTGATTGCGAATAAATAGGATATATAATCTGCAATGCAAATTCATATTCTTGTTTTTAGCATTGAGCTTGCAAAGATTCATAAAAGATAAACCTCAAATTTATCATATATCTTCTAAAATGATAGATATAAAGTTCAGATATAGATTCGAATACAAATTCGGATATTTTGCACCTTTTTTGTTGTAGAGAGCAAATCATGCATAAAACAATTTATACAAAAGTTTATTCTTAATTGTAATAATGTGCTTGATAACATACAAAAAGATCAACATCAAATTTCATACATATCTATTTTAAAATATTAAATTTGTCCTTAGAAGTCAGAATTGATTATCCACTTTCACCCCTAGATCCACAGAGCCATACACCTTCCGCTTATGTATCCAAAACCACTTGTCATTCATCACATTGTCATGGGGGATGGGACACCAGATCTCAGGTGTGATTGGCAAGGAGGGTGCAATACTCTTCTTCCATAGCACAACGCCAATGAAGATCGGCAAGGGCGCTATGGACGGAAGATGACATAGAAGAGATCAATGGTAGGTGGTCATAGAGAGGATGAGGCGATCAATAGAGCGGAGAACCCCAGCGGCCTGGCGAGTCACCGTCGGGTGGATTGGCGAGGGTCGCGATGAGGCGATACACCACCGGCTCGACACGAGAGCATGGCGCTATACTGAAAGGGAAATGGTCTCAAACAATTCCTATAATCGATTTTGGTGTTTGACGACCATCACAAACCTAATGGACTAACTAGTTTGCCTAGTTGATCTTTTCTCAGGTGCATAAAGTTAATATACACATACAAAGAAAATGACCTTGGGCAATTCTGTAAGTTTGGAGCAAAACAGATATGCACCAGCCTGTGGCGCACCGGACTGTCCGGTGTGCACCGGACACCCAGGCTGGAGCATTTCGCGAACTGGCCGCTCTCGTGAAATGAAAGCGCTCCTCGGCTAAAAATCACCGAACTATCCGGTGAGCTCACGGAGCATCAGAAGTCAGAAGACAGTCTGCGACGTCTGGTCGCACAGGACTGTCCGGTGCACCAAAAGGATAGACGACTTCAATGGTCAATAGCTCCAAACCCCAACGATCGGCTGGCGTGGCACGCACCAGACATTGAATAGTAGTGTCTGGTGTGCCCATCGACAGAGAAGTCAGCCAACGAATAGAATGTTGATTGGGGCTATAAATACCCAACCACCACCATTCAAGTCATCCAAGCTTTCCACTCTCAACGTTCAATAGAAGAGCATATAATACAATCCAAAGACACATTCAAAGCCTCCAATCCTCTCCAAGTGTCATAATCAAGTCATGTGATCAAAAGTGATAAGTGACTTGAGAGAGGGTGATTTGTGTTTCAATTGTTGCTCTTGTTGCTTGGTTGCTTTCTTCTTCCTTCTTTAAACTTTCCAAGTGTTTTGTAAAGCAAGCAAGAGACACCTAATTGTGTGGTAATCCTTGCAGGGTCTTAGTGACCCGTGAGATTAAGAAAAAGCACTCGACTGGTCTAGGTGACCGATTGAGAGAGGGAAAGGGCTGAAATAGACCCGGCCTTTGTGGCCTCCTCAACAGGGAGTAGGTTCATTGGAACCGAACCTTAGGAAACAAATCGTCGTGTTCATTTGTGTTGATCATCACCATTCGATTTGTTTCTTCCCTCTCCTCTCTCAAAGTTACTTGCTCACAATATTTTGAGTTGGCTCCCAAAGTTATACGCATTGATTGAGCAACTCATAACAAGTAGAACTATCTTCCGCACTTTGTATTATTTCTAATCCTAACCCCGAGTAAAGTGCGTGTTTAAAATTTATCATTTTCAGGTTTCGCCTATTCACCCCCTTTAAGCGACTTTTATGTACCCACCTGGGCATGTCGCTGAGGAACCGACACAGTCAACGGCACCAGAGAGAGCCCTAAAGGTAGGGGCAATGACAAAGAAGGGCCACCAGGGCAAATATCGGGTCCACTAGGGGCCCTAGAGGCCCAGTTGGTGTCGATAGGGTAGGAAGTGGGTTGGCAAGGGGCGGCAGGACAACCCAGATGGAGTGCAAGGGTAGAAGAGCCACGAGGGGCACCAGGGCCATCGGCTGAAACAGTGTAAGGGAACCTACAAGTGTAAAAAACAAATGGTGGCTGACTAGAAGGCGCCATGGGGTTAGGATCATAGAGAAAATCCAACTCGGGAAGAAAGGCGGTGGGGGCTAGGAGGTAGACGAAGAGGAAATCTGTCTCGTCGAAGGTGACATGTCGGGAGATCAGAAGACAATGAGTGATGAGGTCAAGACATTGGTACCCTTTATGATCAGAGAACACTCGAGGAAGACACAATGAGTAGAGTGAGGAGCAAGCTATGGGGAGCAGTGGCAGAAAGGTTAGAATAGCACGCACACGTAAATATACAAAGATGGTCATAGAAGGGAGTGGTACCAAAAAGAGCAAAGTGGGGTGTGAGTGCTTGAGTTGTCGTAGTAGGAAGACAATTAAGGAGGTAGGTGGTTGTGGAGGCTCTCAAACCTAGCAGTGAGTAGGAACATGACAATATTAGTGATGTGAATCATGCGATCAACCTTGCCATTCTGTGGGGAAGTGTAGGGGTAGGACATCCGGAGCTAGACTCCATGGGAGGAAAAGGACCGAGTGGAGTTATCAAACTCACGACCATTGTCACACTGGACGACCTTAATGGTGCAAGCAAAATGAGTGGAAACTCAAGCGAAGAAGTGGAGAAGAGCCGCAAAAGTGTCAGACTTCAAAAGCAAGGTAAAAGTCCACGAATATGAGAGCATTATCAAGAATCACCAGATAATATTCATAGCTCGAAACACTAGTATCAGGAGAGGTCCACAAATCACAGTGTATGAGATCAAATTTATGCACAGTTTGAGAGGAGCTAGAGAAAGGAACTTGAACATAACGGCCTCACTGACAGGCATGAAAAAGATGCTTGAGGATGCCCCTAGTACAAGAAATGATTGAACTACTACATAGTTTGGACAACACAACATGGCTGGAATGGTCGAGACAATGATGCCAAGTACTGGATGTAATAGAAGTAATCAGAGCGTGTAACTGCAGCAAGGACGAAGGCGATGATGTAGCGGAAGTAGGATGTGACAAGGTGGACACAGCCAACCTTTGTACCTAGGTCCAGAACTATCAACAACATGCGAGAAGACTCTAGGTAGCAAGATCCATCATGAACAAGCCAAAAAGATCGAACTCAATGGAACAAAAAATTATTGATGGTAAATTTACGAGCAGATAAAAGATTTTGGATGATATGTGGGGCGACAAGAACATTGCAAAGATGAAAGGGCCTGAGAAACAGTCGATAGAGGTGACCTAGAGAATGTCTCCGTTACCCATAATGATAGGAGTAGATAGGAGAGGTGGATGGGAAAAGGGAGTATACATGCGTCCGGAGTGGCGTGGTAGGAGGCACCAAAATTGGCCACTCAGTCAGTGGTAGCAAAGGGGTCAAGGTCATCGTGCTAAAGGAGCTAGCAAAAGTCTACTGATTTCACGCACTAGGACATGGGGCCCAGGACGTAGCGAAGTGGGGTGGCAGTGGCGGAAGCGGTTGCTGAGGTGCTAATGGTGTAGAGGGTAGGTGGCCGAGAGGAAACCCTGGACCGAACAATGTCAAGTGAGCCAGTTGTGATGGAGAGAGACATTAGGAAGGTCCACCCAGGGATGGCCGGGCCACATGGAGATGCGACCGGTCCACGGGTTGTAGATGGAGGGCCAAGGAGCTACCCTGGGCCTCCACCCTCAGAGCGCCCAGTCCGTCCGCTATCGGTGACCACCACCCTCAGAGCGCCCAGTCCTAGGTGGATGGGGAGGACGCTGAGGGCCAGAGATAGGAGGGACATGCAAGCGCGACGAAGAGCCCCCGAGGTGAGAGTAGAAGAGGGTGGTCGTGATGTCTGGCCCCCGGGGGTGGAGCTGTAGAGAGGGTAGCGACGTCGGAGCAAGGAGGTGGCCCCTTGGTGAGCTCCTCGAGGATGAGGTAGTTGCAAACCTTGTGGAAGGAGAGAAACGGGACAGAGCGAGTGATCCAAGTGTGAAGGTGATTGTAGCGCTTGTTGAGGCTGTGAAGGAGGGTGAGGTCGAGCATGCGATCAGATATGGGCTCCCCGAGGTCACAGAGGGAGGTTGTCATGCCCCTTTCGCTAGCGGCAATACTCGATGACGGAGAGCTCCCCATATACAAAGGTACTAAAGGCAGTATCAAGGCAGAGAGCATGAGCCTCACGATTGTTGAACTGCTCCTCGATGGCAACCTAGGCCTGGCGGGCAGTGCCGCCACGCTCGCGAACAACATCCCATAGCTCAATAATGACGGTCCCGAAGATCCACGACCATGAGAGGACCACGTTATCCATCTGTTGTCTGGATGGGATAGTGAGGGAGGTGATGTCTATGAGGACGTGGTCATCCAGGCGTAGCGCTAGAGGATGAGCAGGACTAGGTTGCACCAACAGCCGCAGGTTGAGGAAGCCGAGTCGAGGATGACAGGAACCAAAGAGTGAATGTTCTGGACCCTTGTCACCTGGGTGTGGGGATTGGCGATGACTGCGGCCTCGTACTCCGAAGGGGGTCCACTATTGGGACCGTCGAGAAGACGCTTAGCCACTGCGAGCTGGTGGGTGAGGGCATCCATCGTGCGCTCCTGCTCCAAGTGAGGGCCACGACCCATCACGCTCTCGAGCAGCTGCTTGGGGAATAGATATCCCTTAGGCCCTCATCACACGGATTAGATCCATGGGTTGTTAAAGGCCTGAGTGGGCCAAACGGTGGTTTCATGGGCTGGTCGGCTACCTCAGACCCAGAAACGACGCAAAACTTGAAGTCCAAGGCATCTTGTCGGTCGTTTCTGATAAGGCCGACACGAAAATCTACCACAAGTCAGAGCGGATTCCCGAGCATGCAAGATTAACGATAAGAAAGAACGTCAGTCTGTAATCTAATCTCATTATCTATAAAAGGCGAGTTAGGTACCCCTACAAAACGATTGGACCCCTCGTAGACTGAGAGAGCATTATTGCCTCCTAGACACTTTGTAACACCAAATCCAGGGCAAGATCATCTCCACAGCACATAGGACATAGGTATTATGCATTCCGGCAACCTGAACCTATATAGATCCTCGTGTTCCGCCGTGTTAATCACGAACAATTGGGTTACAATCGATCTCACCAACCACAAAAGCACCACATGACACACCATGTAGTGCACTGCTGGTACCAAAAATGACAGTCAGCGCGCCAGGTAGCGAAGGCGACGTCGACATTGGATAGCCCTATGGCCATCATCTTCACTAACGCCATCATCTTCACTAGCGACAACTACGGGTAGGCCTCGATCGACCGTTGTGCCAGCACGAGCCACGCCGACCCATTCCCGGAGGGAAGGGAGCACAAGCCAGAAGCCTGTCCTCTGCCAATGGCTTCGTCAGAACATTCACCATAGACACCTCCAGGTACATCGAACTTCAACATCTATGATGGCCAGATGGCAAAGCTCCATTGACGTCCGAGACACTGCTCCTCGTATGGACTCATGCCCATGCAAGGCCGCTGCCCCAAGACCTCCAAGCCACCTGAGGCCGAATCGTCAGCCCCTACAGTCACCAAGCCCGTAGCCACGATCATCAAGCCCACGACGTCGAAACCACTCCTCCACTCCCCCAACATCCTCGTCATCAACAGTGGGGCAGACGACTACTCTGTATCCGACGACGAGCCCACTAAGGTGGAAGAAGATCCACAACAGCATGACGCACGCCACCGCCGAAATTGACGCCGCAACATCCGGCGTCCTCACATCGTCGGCGAACGAGACCCGACACAACCAGTCTCCCGTGACAAAGAGTCCAAGGTTGGCGAGACCCCGGACGAACAAGAGTTTCGTCGACAGAGGAACGCCCGACGGAGGAACCGTCGCGGCGCTCAAGAGCGTGCACACGAACGTGAGGCCGCTAGCGAGCGCGAGTGTGAGCAGGCCGAGCATGATAACGGGTACCCGCGCGGTCCCACAATCCATCCCACGCAACCTGCTGCCGAGCTTTGCCAGGGTAATGCTGATCCCGAGTCAAGCCGGTGGCATGCTCGCTCAGATTGCCAACGACCTTCCTAACTCGCCAGATGGGGACGTCTACCGACAGATCCTCACTCAAACAACAAACCATCTCCTGTCAGTGGCTTATGCTAAGGAAGACGCGTGCCACCATGTCAACGGTCGTCGTGATGCGGGGAACAACTCGAGGCATCGCGCGCACGGCAGCACGACGAAGAGCTGAGGTGCCGAGAGGAATATGATCGAAACCACGACGTTCTGCAGCAAGGGGCTAGGGCCCGAGCAACTTCTACTATGGCTTTACTGAACAACTCTGTGCCATCGTGCTCAGTCCACAACCGTCCTAGGCGACTTCCATCCCCAGTCGCCACCTCGACACCACCGAAGACATTACGACAACGCTCAGGGTGATGGCCTAGGAGCGTCGGTTCTTTGAGGCATATTTGGGGTCTCTGCCTTCACTGACAGACTACGCACGGTACAAACTGCCGAAGTTCAATGTCTCCAACATCGACAAGTATGAAACTAAGCATGAGCCATCGGGGCTGAAGACGTGATGACGACTTACCTCCCAATCATGTTAGGACAGGACGCACTCTAGTGGCTTCGTCATCTCCATCACAACTGCATCAACAACTGGGCTGACTTTCTGCGACCGATTTGTCACTAACTTTCAATCGCTATCTAATAAGTCAGCGCAACCACAGGGGACCTCAAGTCCATCAAGCGCAAGGACGACGAGTCCCTCCGCTCCTTCCTAAAGCGCTTTCAGTCGATGAGGAATCATATTCCCAACCTCACTGAGGCGACAATGGTTGAAGACTTCTATAGGGTTTCCCGTGATGAGGCCTTCGTAAGGGCCATCCTCCACAAGGCTCCGACTACCTCGGAGCAGCTCTTCCACGACGCCGACAGATACAACACCGCAGATGAGCGGGCTCGTGACCTCGTCGAGCAACGAAAGGACAGGCTCGAGAAGAAGAAGACGAGGTTGGCAAGGGGGGCCATGGCCCCACCTCAATTTTTTATATCCTCTTATACATAAGTTTAGATATACAGCAAAATAAAAAACTTTTATATAGTATGTACAGTCAAATCTAATGAAACCTAGTTTTGATTCAACTTTTTATTGACGGTCCATTGCTCAGCCCGCTCTTCATTCGACTCATTCAATTCCTTCCCCTAGCGGCTAGCCACTCGTGGCTTGGTCGCTCCTTCGGTCATGACTGATTGATAGTGGGTGACCTAACGCGTCCGCTATCAATGCCACCTTGTCTTCTCGTCACTCGTCAACTCATCGCGTTGTCGAGATCCCGCACGCAACCTCCTAGTCCGCATCGACGGGCGGACGGGCTATTGGTGGGATCCTGCCTTGACACCACGGTGCCACCGCCATCTGCCCTCACTATGTCACTGGGCCCCACCACGTCGTCGCAATGCAACAATTGTTGTCGCTTGCCCTCACTACCCCTCACATGTTGTTTGCCTCATCGTCGTCATCTCGTGGTAGACTCGCCACATCGATGCGGCCGCTTCACCCCGGCGCTCTCCGCTCTCCCCTTGTTGGCCCACCCCTTTCCCTCTCTCCGCCTTCCCTTGGGTGGCCAAAATGATTTTTTGGTATTCATATCATTTTGGAACGCCTCTAGTATTATCATCTAGCCTCCACGTTATTATCATGAAGCTATTTTTATCTAGTGGTCTAGTACTGTAATTTGTCTGTTAGGGTGTCGTCCCAACTAGAATTTGTTCTGCGTCCGCCCACTGGTGGCAGCCCAGGCTGCTTCCCCCATGGGGGCAAAGGAGAAGAGGGAGCGGAAGGGGAAGGATGCCCGTGTCGAAGCACGGGTGGCCAGGGGAGCGCGACGACGGCTGATCGGCGGTGGGAAGCCAGGCCCGTGGCCCAGCTAGCCCCTACGGCGGCGGATCGATGGCAGGGAGAGCGGGCGCAGGGGCGCCTAGCGCGGCGGCGCCTGATGCGCCGATGGAAGGGACGGCGCCGACTGGAGGGTGGGCGACGCCGGGTGCCTGCAGCCGTGCGTAAGGGAACCATGGGCGCCGCGACCGTGCAGGCGGTTGCGGGGGCCAAAGAGGAATGAAAAAGGTGCCGCGCCGAGACGCAATGGCGTGCTCGGCCGATCGGCGCGGGACAAACGATCGATCGATCGAGAGAAAGGCGCCGGTTACCTTGCCTCCGTGGCGGACCGAGCGGGCGGCCCGGGGACCTGGCCTCCGTGGGCGGCGGGAGGCCGAGCTGGGCGACGCCGCCGGTGAATGAGCGGGCGAACGTGGTGAACGTGACGGGCACCAGGGAGGTAGGATGCAGGAGGAGGGAAGGGATGAGGCGAGGGAGCGGCGTTTCGTTTTCTCTCTCTGTGATCTTTTGAGAGGGGGAGCCCGGGACGAGACGAGAGGGTAACTGCTTTTGCGTGGGTACACACGTGGCACGGCTCGTGATGGTAAGTGGGGTCGGACTTGGCACGACCTCAAACGTGGGCTGCTCGACGCTTTTCGGCCAGGTGAGACGTGGCTGCCAATAGACCCTGACTTCGTGGGCCTGTTGTTGCCCTGCCTTGAGGGCGCGGGTTCAACGCAGTTCCAACTTCCAAGTGGCTCTCCAGATGTCTGGGTTTTTCTTTTGTAATGGACTATGGTGGTAGCCCCCTTGGGTTCATATGGTTTTTTGCTGAGCCCAAGCCCATCAAAGTTTCTATATGCTCCCTCAAACACAGAGGCAGTGACCTTTGTCAAATCCTGTTGTAAAGATCTACTGTGCGTCAGTATCGGTTTTACACACACATATATGTAATGATATTATTAATGACAGCTCTAAGTGTATACGTAGTATGACATAATTTATATATTACAAAAATAATGTAAGTCTTAATGAAACATAACGGAAGCATTCAACTTATTGTCTTATTAAAGGAAATGATTTAGTAGCGTCCACCAACTTCCAAGGAAGGTCAACGATACAACACTGCAAAATTTTTAGATGGCTAAAGGGACATGAATAGTCTAAGAGGGTGTTTGGTTTCTAGGGACTAATTTTTAGTCCCTACATTTTATTACATTTTAGTTCTAAAATTGTGAAATATAGAAACTAAAATTTTATTTTAGTTTCTATATTTGACAATTTATAGACTAAAATGAAATAAAATGATAGGACTAAACATTAGTCTCTAGAAACCAAACACCCCCTAATTCGTGGCCATATAGTCCACTAATCAATGGCCATCACTTGTCCCACTTCCATCTATCCATGTAAGACAAGGTAAGTTAGAAACCTCTTAATTTATAAAACCAACTCATGCAGAAAAGTGATAGGAATATCTCTAAGGTGAACAAGTTAGGTAACAATAACAAGTTACAACCTTATCACTCAAGTTAGTTTCATCCCAAAATAATTTCTCTACTTAATGAGACAGATTAGTTGCCTAAGGTGTTCCTCACGTCTAATTATAAGTTATTACAGCTCTTTATCACCAACCGTGTGCTGTAAAACTTGTTTGGCCGGTTGTCAGAATTCTCTTCTTTATCCAACTAAGTATTCTTCCATCGACTATAATTAGTTAGACAAGAAATTTAATCAACCATAAATTTCTTGTCTAAGAAAAATGACTACTATAATCTGTAAGAAAAATGACTACTATAGTAAACACCGGTGAAGTGGTGAAGTGATTACTATGATATGTAAGAAAAATGGAGCCTATATAACTCATTTAGCTTGGATTTTTTCTGTTTCATGATCAATATGGCTATTTGGACTAATGGTGTTTGCAAGTATACAATATACAATATATTGTTTAAGTAGATGGAAGGCGAACTTAGATTTAGATAAAATGGTGTTCGAATGATCAACATCTCAAACAAGACACTCTAAATGTTATGTTGCAGATCCATAAATTATTATGCAAAAGTTCAAGATGTGAGATACAACCAACTTAGATATGAAGATCACGAGTAAACAAATAAAGAAGGGGATCTGACATGAGCATCAGATTACGGTCTTATTTGGAAGCAAACAAGTTTTTAAAAAACTGTTTTTTATATTTTAATTAGAAGTTGGTAGCTTTTTGGTTGTTAAGAAACTAGAAATCTAATTTCTATAAATTACGACATAAACTGTTACGTTTGAAATCACTTCAATTTCTATAAACCAGTTTATTAAAAATTGGGTTTCGTACATGCATACGAATGGACTTATCCCGTGGGTTTTAGAACCAGCGAGGGCTTGGGCAGGTTTACTTTTGACATTGTGGGTCTTTGGGTTTGGTATTTCGCAGTAGTTTGTTGTGTACTCTTTTTTTACCTTGGCAGTTCCTAATCTGAACCAACATTCTCCGTTGGATACGTAATTGACAGTCTGACACCAACGTATTTTTCAATGAACGTGAGCAGTAAAGAGATCATAGACTGTGCAAAGACAGTTATGTCAGAGACATGTTTTTTTGAAAGAAAAAAAACTTTTGTTATGCCGTATTCCCTTTGTGAATATATGTAACTATATACTGAATTCAAAAAATGACCAATATTGTCAGTATAATAAATACTAAGAGAATTTTTTGGCGTCAACACATTGCAAAGAAACATTTAAATCCTTACCCTAGCAACTATTAACTTCCCTAAACTGTCACTTGTTCCAACAGTCTAAAAAAGCTATTAACCTCAATTCAACAGAATAAATGAATACCAGCAGTAACAAAAACCTAGATGATGCGTTGAAAAAAGACAAGGCACATCAGACGACGACCAAAACTAGAACTACATCTGAATAGGTGTCTAATCTACAATTACTCAATTAGTAATCACTTTTGCTGCCTGCAAAAATAATGATCAAGAACAGGAACCCTCATAATTTTTATCCAGGCTTCTCTTGTAATCCTGCACTGAACCAATTGATGAGCCTCTATGCCAACTTCAAAATAATCTTAGAGCCACCGAACAACACTCCCAAAAGACTCGCAACAGCTATGTTGTCCCTCATTTTGAAGGTGCGCCAGCAGCTGCTGTGCGGCTACCACGACCACCAGCATATCCAGCATGGTCAACCCTCTGGTAGCCAACATCAGCTCCACGTGCTGAGCCACCTCTGCCACCACTTCTGACCCCGTAATCAGACCTGTAACTAAATTCACCCCTCCCGTAGCCCCTTCCTCCACCGTAGTTACCACGCCCTCTGGTACCTTCACTTCTGAAATTGTTGCCCCTGCCTGGTGCAAACCTGCCGCCTCTGCTGGAGCCTACAAGAAAGGAGGAGGGTTGAATTGGAAGTCATTTAACAAAGTCTAATAAGTAGCATGTATAAGAAACAGATACCAACCACTCGAATATATTGCCATAATAACCACTCGATGAGATTTAGAGGAAGAAAATTTGGGTGTACGATTGAGATCCTTCAAATAAAATTTTGCAGCTTAAGCACTTACAAATTATGCTCTCATGTTATACCCGACAAAATCTAGCTCCATGCAATCATGCCCTTGTTAGCAAGGTAGCACTAAAAAGTGGAGTCTAGTTTGATTACTTCCCTAGATCAAATATATTCTTGTGTATTATATAACATAAGAGAATTTGGGCAATTTGCTACTCTAATCATGGATCTACAGATAACCTGAATTCGGATTGGTTTATCCATCTCTATTCTCTTATGATTCATAAGCTAAAATGCAGGATCCCCAGTGATTTAATGTTAGCCATACTGGTACCAGGATACAACAACAACAACAACAACAACAACAACAACAAAGCCTTTTAGTCTCAAGCAAGTTGGGGTAGTCTAGAGTTGAAACCCAACGTAAACCACAAAGATTCAGGTGTCAAAATGCATATAGAGCATATAATATATATACAAGAGAAACAGCTATGAAAAAATTATCCACTTGCGTCTTTTTCTTTTCGAACAAGATTGCGGCAGCTATCATAATACCATTCTGAGGGGACTTCAGGCCGTCCAACGCAATATGGATGAGATGACCTTGTACCAGGATGAGTCATCATACTGGTACCAGGATGAATCATCATATTCATATGACTCAACGATATAATTGTCATAGACACTGCATAAGTATTTGGTATTAATTTGTATATAAACTGACCTCGTGAACCAGGTGCCCTCTTTTCCTCAACGTAACATTGACGACCGCCAATTGCTACAGGGGAAGCCTGTAAATCAAAAGCACAACCAGTTAAAATTGGATAATCAATCACCAAAAGTACTTTTAGAAATTCACCTCTGGTAGGCACTACATAACGACACCACTAAACAGAAACAGACTGGACATTTCATTCATTATACATTTTACATTTAGACCTTATCAGTACTATACTAGATCTCAACATATATTTGAATAGCTAGGGTATATAAAGTAAATCAGTACTGTACTAGATCTCAACATATGTGTAAACCACAGGCAACCAAACGTGGGCTTATCCATCTACATATATTTGCATGTCTGAAACCCAGAAAATTCTGCACAAACTATTTCCTCAAAGAACTGCCATTTCCTATAAAGGACCAGGTCCAACCACAGGCAACCAAACGCGGGCTTATCCATCTACATATATTTGCATGTCTGTAACCCAGAAAGTTCTGCACAAACTATTTCCTCAAAGAACTGCCATTTCCTATAAAGGACCAGGTCCAAGCAATTTATTCAACAATGTTAAAAGGAATTCTTTTTACTTAAAAATAATTTGACCAAATAGAAGGCATTAAAAAAGGGTCAATGTCCAGATCGAAAAGGGCAGACACAGTGCAGGAGGCTCTACATGAGTGAGGTCTGGGGAAGAGATAAACTGAGGCAAGCCTTTCCCCCGCAAATGTGGAGAGGTTGCTTTGAACCAGCGACCTGGTGACTCAGTGAGACACTCTCACCAATACACCAGACCTGCCCTTTAATGTCCAGAATAATCAACACAAAAACCATGGTTACTTACAAGACAATTCACACTCATATTGACATAAAATTACCTAATTAATCTACAGGAACACTGGTAGAATTAGTAAACCAGATAATGTTCATACTGTTGTATTGCAATTAGAAATAAAATGAACAAGCTAACAGCAAAGAAAAAAACTGAGTTGGTCACATTGACAAAAATTACCTCTATAGCACTCTGGACAGAAGTAGAATCCTCGAATTCAACGAATCCATAACAGAACCCTTGAATCTACATTTACATGTGAAATCATTGATGTTAAACTTTGAAGCTATACAAGCAAAAAGAATCTCCCAAGGCCAGTACAAGGGGGGAAAAGGTACCTTATTGCTTCTGACTTGAATGCCATTTTGCTTAATGGTACCAAACTTCTTGAACTCATCCTCCAGTTGAGTTTCAGTGGCATTTAAAGGTAAATTCCTCACATATATTGCATGCGCATCAACTTAAAGAAGAAGCAAAGTTAAGAGAGGCTAATGCAATGAAAAGGTCGAATTGAAATCTTAGATTTAAGAAACACCTTCAGGCTCTTGGATATTGATGTTCTCAGGGTTAGAACTGAAAGGCGGTACATCTGTGACAGGAGTAGCAGGAGGAGGAGTCTGCTTCTCTAGTTTAGGTGGTGCAGGCCTAGTAGGAGGCGCAGGAGCAGGCAATGGAACTTCTTTCATGATTTTGACCTACAACAATGAGAAATTGTAATACTTTGTTAATAAATAATGCAGAAAAAGTGGAAAAAAAAACCTTAATGTTCCACAGTTGTAGAAATAAATCGCCTTCTACCAAACAGGCAACAGGCTATTCAGTTAGTTCAAAGCAAAGAAATACCATATCCACAAGAATAACAATTTTTGCACTACAGTTCCTTGCCATCCTCTTTGAAATTACATGTTAGTAATGGCATACATCACGCTCATGAACATCACATCAATTCTCTCCCAGAGTGATCAGAGTCCAGGATAATGCTTCCAGATTAGCCGAGTTCATATGTACCAACATAATTTGGAATTAACTAGCATTTATCTTTGAACGGTGGACATGCAAAGAAAATTTGCAGGTCGTATAGGATAAAGTTATAAACAAGATGACTAAAATTGTATCATCCATGAACAGGCTAAATGCATAAGCAGCAAATGAGTGCAAAACATGAAGAATTTGCTCTAAACCTACAATTGAGGCGTATGACTTCTTTGGTGCCTCCTCCTGCAACACTGAGGCAACTGTAGTTGCCACCACAGGTGCCACATTGTTTGGAACTTCATTTATCACTTCAGCAACAGGTTGTTCCTCATCCACTACTTCCTCTTGCGGCGGATTGTAAACCTCAGCCTCGTCCTCCTCAGGTTGAGGCAGTGATCGGTCTACAACATGATGTTCCTGCTGTGGCACGGCACCTAAAACAGTGAAAGAATAGTGTTGTTACCATCAGTCTCATGAAAAACACGACTGAGCTGAAGGCTCTGCTTTCACACCATGATCATCAGGAGTGGCAGGCTCCACAGCAGGAGTAGCTGTGCCGTTGGCAAGTGGAGCAGCCACAGGCGGGACTACAACAACCGCATCTGGCTGCGCCTCAACGGCGGTAGAGGCAGGGATGTCCCCGACGAAGCGGAAGATGTCGTTGAGCACGAAGTAGCCCATCTCCTGCGGCGCGAGGAAGAAGGATTGCGAGAACTCGCGGCGCACTCCATCACGGCCGGTGAGGTGACCTGTGACGAGCACAGCGACGCCGCCGCCTAGCGACTCCTGCGAGTCCACCGTCCTGATCTCCGCTTTGGACACGTCCATCTCCATTATCTTCTCGCTGATCGCCTGCGTAGGCGCAGCAGGCCCCAAAACTTCTCAGCGTCGCGATCGAAATAAAACTAAAGCGCAAGATCTGGGTGCGCGGGAGCGGTGGCTCACCTCCATGGTGGTGACCGAGTCCATGCCGGCGGCTCCGGCGGCGGATGCGGGGCGAGCGAGGCGGCTGGCCTCCTGGTAGAAGCGGTACACCAGATCCGGCGACTGGTGGAGCACGAGGTAGTACTGCTGCACGAACGCGTTGCCCACCTGCGCTCGCACAGAGACACTAGATCAGCTTCCGGAATACGGCGAGAATCCCGCTGAAATCTCGGCCTGAGAACGGCGATGCTGCTTACCATTTGCGCAGACGGCGGCGCCTCGGAGGCGGGGGCGACAGGCTGCGGCGCGGCCATGGAGACGCTGGATCGGGGGACGGGGGGAGACCTCTGGTTTTGAGGAGAAGCAGCGGCGGGTGCGGCGCGCGGCTCCCGTGCGGCGGCGTGTGGCGCGCTTGAGGTATGGTGGCGAAGGAGATGGAGATGGAGATGGAGGCGGAGGCGAGTGCGCAGGTAGGGCAGCTGGGGCTTATGCGTACGGCGGATCTGGAGCCGTGATCTGATGGTCTCTCGTCTGTCGTCTGGGAACCTGAGGTCTTTTCTGTCTATTCCGTGGATGGGAGGAAATTGAGTCAGATTTAAATAGTTGACATGGTATTTTATCTAATCCACATAGATTAACACGAATCAATCTTATCTAATCTATATGGATTAACATCAAACTAACTAAGGCCAGGCGTGAATGAAATGTAAATACTACGCTAGCGGTAGCTGGACGCCTAATTCACCCAAAAAAAAGTCACTAACAATGTACACGGTGAGCGTTAACAACGAAGGTTGGATTTAGATGATAATAAAATGTTGTTGAGCAATATGCGATGTTGGCATGTTTAGATCGACCTAGTAGCCAAAAACAATATTAGTGGATTTAAACAAATCTGTAAAAATACTAATTATTAGCTAAACCAGAGGTAGCTAACTTATTAGCAACATATGAGATCTATGAAGCTAATAATTTGTGGCTAAATAATTAGCTCCTTTAGAGCAAATGAGTTCAACTAATTGCTAGCCAATACCTAACTAATAACTATCTTACTAGTTTGGTCAAACTAATATTAGCTATGATCTATTAGCAAGCTCACAATTAGTCGTTAAAGATCCAAACAAAGATTTAGTAGATAGATCCAAATAGTCCCTACTAATAATTAGCTACTGAAGACATTTCTAGTAGTTAAAAATAATTAGTAAATCAATGAGTTTCTCAAATAATTAAAAAAGTTGGAATACATTTGTTAGGTTTCTCTATTTTTTTTTAAAAAAATACTCCTAAAATATAAAAGGTAATTTTACATCATGAATAAGAATTATTTTTAAATCATCCTAAAAGCTTTTTTTATACTTTTCATGCCTTTATATTTGCACTGAACCTTATCTGATTCCTTATTCCTTATCGTATCTTTCCATCTCTGTATTGACTTCTGCAAATATACATGAGAAAAAGAAAGTAAAAAAACATGGTCAACATGATTTGCAAATAGTACAGAATTTATGATGCAAATTAGCCAAGATTTTGAAACGGTTGGAACCAAACATATATGTACTTCCAACCTTTTTAACCGCCAATGGGGAATGAACTAAAAACAAACAAGTGAAAAGTAATTATTAACTTGATTTGATATATTTTCCATGTCTATAAATAGTACATGTTCGAATGTAATTATAGGGGTCGCTTGCTTTCATTATACTGTGTAAAGTTATTGAAAGTCGTCTAGAGGGGGGTGAATAGGGCGAATCTGAAATTTACAAAGTTTAAGCACAACTACAAGCCGGGGTTAGCGTTAGAATTAAAATCGAGTCCGAGAGAGAGGGCGAAAAACAAATCACAAACAAATCAAGAGTGTGACACGATGATTTGTTTTACCGAGGTTCGGTTCTTGCAAACCTACTCCTTGTTGAGGTGGTCACAAAGACCGGGTCTCTTTCAACCCTTTCCCTCTCTCAAACGGTCACTTAGACCGAGTGAGCTTCTCTTCTCAATCACACGGGACACAAAGTCCCCGCAAGGACCACCACACAATTGGTGTCTTTTGCCTTGTTTACAATTGAGTTGATCACAAGAAAGAATGAGAAAGAAAAGAAGCAATCCAAGCGCAAGAGCTCAAATGAACACAAGTCACTCTCTCACTAGTCACTATTTGATTGGAATTGAACTAAGGATTTGAGAGAGGATTTGATCTCTTTGGTGTGTCTTGTATTGAATGCTATAGCTCTTGTAATATGTTGGAAGGTGGAAAACTTGGATGCAATGAAAGGTGGGTGGTTGGGGTATTTATAGCCCCAACCACCAAACCAGTCGTTTGGTGAAGGCTGCTGTCGCATGGCGCACCGGACAGTCCGGTGCGTCTGCCACGTCACCCAGCCGTTGGATTCTGACCGTTGGAGCTTCTATCTTCTGGGCCACCGGACAGTCCGGTGGTGCACCGGACAGGTCCTGTAGACTGTCTAGTGCGCCTTCTGGCGCCTGCTCTGACTTCTGCGCGCAGGCGTGCACTGTAGCGCATTTAATGCCTTCGCAGACGATCGTTGGCGCGGAGTAGCCGTTGCTTCGCTGGCACACCGGACAGTCCGGTGCCTCACCGGACACTGTCCGGTGCTACATCGGACAGTCCGGTGAATTATAGCGGAGTGGCTCCCAGAATTCCTGAAGGTGAGCAGTTCGGAGTTGGAGTCCCTGGTGCACCGGACACTGTCCGGTGGTGCACCGGACACTGTCCGGTGCGCGAGACCAGGACATACTTCGGCTGACTTTAGCTCACTATATTTGAATCCTTTCTCGGTCCTTTTATTGGTTTGTTGTGAATCTTTGGCACCTGTAGAACTCATAATCTAGAGTAAACTAGTTAGTTTAATTATTTGTGTTGAGCAATTCGACCACCAAAATCAATTAGGAAAATGTGTAAGCCTATTTCCCTTTCAGTTATAATTACCCCTAAATTATGATGTTATAATTATTTGCTCGTGCAAGAGCAATTTGATTAATCATTGTCTTTATCAGCTCTTGAATATTTCTTGGTGATCGGTCTTCACGGACGAGGCTTTGCTTCTAGCTATTTTATGTTAGTGGCTTTGCGTGACTTTTTGAAGATATGGCCCTTCTTTATGACACCTTTGTAAATCATGAGGCTTCGTATGGTATTGTCATTAGCGGAATTTCATAAGTCCTAAAGCTTTGTATAGAGTCTTCGTTGACGAAGGTTTCGATCATAGTACGAAGGTGAACGAGTGACTTTAATCTTCATTTTGATTTTTGTGCTTGAGTAAATTGAGTCATTCATCTTTTCTTTAATTATCATGATTATTCCTTTTCTAAAATGAATTTGATCCTAAGAAAACATCTAAAATAGTTTGATTGTTAGTTAGCTCTGAAATATCAGGGAACATGTTTATGTGTGGTGAAATCCCCAACAATAGCCCCTCACGGGTAAACGCCTAACCTGAAAGTCTGAATTCGATGAAATCATGATTTTGAGCCTCAATCTTTGGAGTTAGGTGTTGAGGAGTGAACAATAAATTCCAATTTTTTAACCGTCAAGTTTGACTGAAATATGTTATAAAAGAAAATACGAGAAATTTGACAAAGATTGCTCGATAGTATTTGAAAGGGAATTAGGCCTACACCTATTTCCTAAACTAATTTTGGTGGTTGAATTGCCCAACACAAATAATTGGACTAACTAGTTTGCCCAAGTTTATAAGTTCTACAGGTACCAAAGGTTCACAACAAGCAAATAAAAAGACCAAGAAAAGGGTTCAAACAAAGGAGCAAAGGGACAACCGAAGTCACCCTGGTCTGGTGCACCGGACATGTCCGGTGCATCAGGGTTCTCCACTCCTCACCTTCGGGAAAACGCAGAGTCGCTCCGCTATAATTCACCGGACTGTCCGGTGTACACCGGACAGTGTCCGGTGCTCCAGGAATGAAGCGACTCTGAACTCGCCAGCTTCGGGAATTCGCTCCGCTATATTTCAGCGGACATGTCCGGTGTACACCGGACTGTTCGGTGTAACTGCGGAGCAACGGCTACTTCGGCGCCAACGGTCACCTGCCGGCGCATTAAATGCGCGCTAGAGCGCGCAGAAGTCAGGCACGCGTGAAGAGGCGCACCGGACACTCTACAGAAAATGTCCGGTGCGCCACCGGACATCCAGGCGGGCCCAGCAGTCAGAGCTCCAACGGTCGGAACCCTAACGTTCGGGTGACGTGGCTGGCGCACCGGACATGTCCGGTGCACCATACGACAGACAGCCTCCACCCAAACGGCTAGTTTGGTGGTTGGGGCTATAAATACCCCCAACCACCCCACATTCAAGTCATCCAAGTTTTCCACTTCTCAACCACTTACAAGAGCTAGGAATTCAATACAAGACACATCCAAGTGATCAAATCCTCTCCAATTCCACACAAGGCTTTAGTGATTAGCGAGAGAGATTTCCCGTGTTCTTTTGAGCTCTTGCGCTTGGATTGCTTCTTTTATTTCTCACTTGTTCTTGTGATCAAAACTCCATTGTAACCGAGGCAAGAGACACCAATTGTGTGGTGGTCCTTGCGGGGAAGTTTTGTTCCCAGTTTGATTTGAGAAGAGAAGCTCACTCGGTCCGAGGGATCGTTTGAGAGAGGGAAAGGGTTGAAAGAGACCCGGTCTTTGTGACCACCTCAACGGGGAGTAGGTTTGCAAGAACCAAACCTCGGTAAAACAAATCCGCGTGTCACACTCTTCATTCGCTTGCGATTTGTTTTGGGGCCTCTCTCTCGGACTCTTTATTATTTCTAACGCTAACCCGGCTTGTAGTTGTGATTATATTTGTAAATTTCAGTTTCGCCCTATTCACCCCCCCTCTAGGCGACTCTCAATTGGTATCAGAGCCCGGTGCTTCATTAGAGCCTAACCGCTCGAAGTGATGTCGGGAGATCACGCCAAGAAGGAGATGGAGACCGGCGACAAGCCCACTACAAGCCACGGGTCGACTTCATCGGAAGAGTCCCGCAACAAGAGGAAGGAGAAGAAAAACTCCTCCAACAAAGGAAAAGGGAAGGAGAAGAAATCCTCTTCCCACAAGTCGCATCAGAGAGGCGACAAGCACAAGAGGATGAGGAAAGTGGTCTACTACGAGACCGACTCTTCATCACCATCGACCTCCGACTCCGATGCGCCGTCCGTAACTTCTAAGCGCCAAGAGCGCAAGAAGTATAGTAAGATCCCCCTACGCTACCCCCACATTTCAAAGCGTACTCCTTTACTCTCCGTTCCATTAGGCAAACCACCGGTTTTTGACGGTGAAGATTATAATATGTGGAGTGACAAAATGAGGCATCATCTAACCTCACTCCACACAAGCATATGGAATGTTGTTGAGTTTGGTGTACAGGTACCATCCGTAGGGGATGAAGACTACGACTCGGACGAGGTGGCCCAAATTCACCACTTTAACTCCCAAGCCACCACTATACTCCTCGCCTCTCTAAGTCGAGAGGAGTATAATAAGGTGCAAGGGTTAAAAAGTGCGAAGGAAATTTGGGATGTACTCAAGACCGCGCACGAAGGAGATGAGGTGACAAAGATCACCAAGCGGGAAACGATCGAGGGGGAGCTCGGTCGCTTCATGCTTCACCAAGGGGAGGATCCACAAGCTATGTACAACCGCTTGAAGACCTTGGTGAACCAAGTGCGCAACCTCGGGAGCGAAAATGGGATGACCATGAGATGGTCAAGGTTATTCTTAGATCTCTCGTATTTCTTAACCCTACACAAGTTCAATTAATTTGAGGTGATCCTAGATATAAGCTAATGTCTCCCGAGGAAGTTATAGGAAAATTTGTGAGCTTTGAGCTAATGATTAAAGGCTCAAAGAAAATCATCGAGCAAGGCACCTCCTCCATGCCCGAAGCACAACCGGTCGCATTCAAGGCGACGGAGGAGAAGGAGGAGTCTACATCAAGTAGACAACCCATCGACGCCTCCAAGCTCGACAATGAGGAAATGACGCTCATCATCAAGAGTTTCCGCCAAATCCTCAAGCAAAGGAGGGGGAAGGATTACAAGCCCCGCTCCAAGAAGGTTTGCTACAAGTGTGGTAAGCCCGGTCACTTTATTGCCAAATGTCCTATTTCTAGTGACAGTGACAGGGGCGACGACAAAAAGGGGAGAAGAAAGGAGAAGAAGAGATATCACAAGAAGAAGGGCGGCGATGCCCATGTGTGCCACGAGTGGGACTCCGATGAGAGCTCCACCGACTCCTCCTCCGACGAGGACGTCGCCAACATCACCGTCACTAAGGGACTTCTCTTCCCCAATGTCGGCCACAAGTGCCTCATGGCCAAGGAAGGCAAAAAGAAGAAGGTAAAATCAAGATCCTCCACTAAATATGAAACCTCTAGTGATGAGGATGATGCTAGCAATGAGGAGGATAACTTGCGCATTCTTTTTGCCAACCTAAACATGCAACAAAAAGAAAAGTTAAATGAATTGATTAGTGCTATTCATGAGAAGGATGATCTCTTGGATTCTTAAGAGGACTTCCTTATTAAAGAAAATAAGAAGCATGTTAAGGTTAAAAATGCTTACGCTCTAGAAGTAGAAAAATGTGAAAAACTATCTAGTGAGCTAAGCACTAGATAGTTTGTTAGCTAAGGTTGATTCTAATGTTTCAATTCCCAATCTTAGAGATGATAATGTTGATTTACATGCTAAGATTAAAGAATTGAATGATTCTCTTGCTAGCCTTAGGATTGAAAATGAAAAATTGCTTGCTAAGGCTAAAGATTTTGATGCTTGCAATGTTACTATTTCTAACCTTAGAAGTGAAAATGATGTATTACATGCTAAGGTTGTAGAATTAAAATCTTGCAAACCCTGTACATCTACCATTGAGCATGTGTCTATTTGTACTAAATGTAGAGATGTTGATATTAATGCTATTCATGATCATGTGGCTTTAATTAAACAACAAAATGATCATATAGCAATATTAGATGCTAAAATTGCCGAGCATAACTTAGAGAATGAAAAGTTTAAATTTGCTAGGAGTATGCTCTATAATGGGAGACGCCCTAACATCAAGGATGACATTGGCTTCAAAAGGGGAGACAATGTCAAACTTAGTGCCCCTCCTAAAAGATTGTCTAATTCTGTTAAGGGCAAGGCTCCCATGCCTCAGGATAACGAGGGTTACATTTTGTACCCTGCTGGTTATCCCGAAAGCAAGATTAGGAGAATTCACTCTAGGAAGTCTCACTCTGGCCCTAACCATGCTTTTATGTATAAGGGTGAAACATCTAGCTCTAGGCAACCAACTCGTGCTAAGTTGCCTAAGAAGAGAACTCCTAATGCATCAAATTATCATGACATCTCATTCAAAACTTTTGATGCATCTTATGTGCTTACTAACAAATCCGGCAAGGTAGTTGCCAAGTTTGTTGGGGGCAAACACAAGGGGTCAAAGACTTGTGTTTGGGTACCCAAAGTTCTTGTTTCTAATGCTAAAGGACCCAAAACCGTTTGGATACCTAAAGTCAAGAACTAAACTTGTTTTGTAGGTTTATGCATCCGGGGGCTCAAGTTGGATCATCGATAGCGGGTGCACAAACCACATGACAGGGGAGAAGAAGATGTTCTCCTCCTACGAGAAAAACCAAGATCCCCAACGAGCTATCACATTCGGGGATGGAAACCAAGGTTTGGTCAAAGGTTTGGGTAAAATTGCTATATCTCCTGACCATTCCATTTCTAATGTTTTTCTTGTTGATTCATTAGATTACAATTTGCTTTCCGTTTCACAATTATGTCAAATGGGCTACAACTGTCTCTTTATTGATGTAGGTGTCACTGTCTTTAGAAGAAGTGATGATTCAATAGCATTTAAGGGAGTGTTAGAGGGTCAGCTATACTTGGTAGATTTTGATAGAGCTGAACTCGACACTTGCTTAATTGCTAAGACTAACATGGGTTGGCTCCGGCACCGCCGACTAGCCCATGTTGGAATGAAGAATCTTCATAAGCTTCTAAAGGGAGAGCACATTTTAGGATTAACAAATGTTCATTTTGAGAAAGACAGGATTTGTAGCGCATGCCAAGCCGGGAAGCAAGTTGGTGCTCATCATCCACACAAGAACGTCATGACGACTGACAGGCCACTGGAGCTCCTACACATGGATTTATTCGGCCCGATCGCTTACATAAGCATCAGCGGGAGTAAGTACTGTCTAGTTATTGTGGATGATTATTCTCGCTTCACTTGGGTATTCTTTTTGCAGGAAAAATCTCAACCCCAAGAGACCTTAAAGGGATTCTTGAGACGAGCTCAAAATGAGTTTGGCTTGAGGATTAAGAAGATAAGAAGCGACAACGGGACGGAGTTCAAGAACTCACAAATTGAAGGCTTTCTTGAGGAGGGCATCAAGCATGAGTTCTCTTCTCCCTACACCCCACAACAAAATGGTGTAGTGGAGAGGAAGAATCGAACTCTATTGGACATGGCAAGAACCATGCTTGATGAGTACAAGACACCGGATCGGTTTTGGGCCGAAGCGGTCAACACCGCCTGCTACGCCATCAACCGGTTATATCTACACCGAATCCTCAAGAAGACATCCTATGAACTCCTAACCGGTAAAAAGCCCAATATTTCATATTTTAGAGTTTTTGGTAGTAAATGCTTTATTCTTGTTAAAAGAGGAAGAAAATCTAAATTTGCTCCTAAAACTGTAGAAGGCTTTTTACTAGGATATGACTCAAACACAAGGGCATATAGAGTCTTTAACAAGTCCTCAGGACTTGTTGAAGTTTCTTGTGACGTTGTGTTTGACGAGACTAACGGCTCTCAAGTAGAGCAAGTTGATCTTGATGAGATAGGTGACGAAGAGGCTCCGTGCATCGTGCTAAGGACATGTCCATTGGGGATGTGTGTCCTAAGGAATCCGAAGAGCCTCCAAATGCACAAGATCAACCATCCTCCTCCACGCAAGCATCCCCACCAACTCAAAATGAGGATGAGGCTCAAGTTGATGAAGGAGAAGATCAAGGAGATGAGCCATCTCAAGATGACGGCAATGATCAAGGGGGAGATGCAAATGATCAAGACAAGGAGGATGAAGAACCAAGGCCGCCACACCCAAGAGTCCACCAAGCAATCCAACGAGATCACCCCGTCGACACAATCCTCGGCGACATTCATAAGGGGGTAACCACTAGATCTCGAGTTGCACATTTTTGTGAGCATTACTCTTTTGTTTCCTCTATTGAGCCACACAGGGTAGAGGAAGCACTCCAAGATTCGGATTGGGTGATGGCGATGCAAGAGGAGCTCAACAACTTCACTAGGAATGAGGTATGGCATTTAGTTCCACGTCCTAACCAAAATGTTGTAGGAACCAAATGGGTCTTCTGCAACAAGCAATATGAGCATGGTGTGGTGACAAGGAACAAAGATCGACTTGTGGCCAAGGGGTATTCACAAGTCGAAGGTTTGGATTTCGGTGAAACCTATGCACCCGTAGCTAGGCTTGAGTCAATTCGTATATTATTAGCCTATGCTACTTACCATGGCTTCAAGCTTTACCAAATGGACGTGAAGAGTGCCTTCCTCAATGGACCAATCAAGGAAGAGGTCTACGTTGAGCAACCTCCCGGCTTTGAAGACAGTGAGTATCCTAACCATGTCTATAGGCTCTCTAAGGCGCTTTATGGGCTCAAGCAAGCCCCAAGAGCATGGTATGAATGCCTAAGAGATTTTCTTATTGCTAATGGCTTCAAAGTCGGCAAGGCCGATCCTACTTTATTCACTAAAACTCTTGACAATGATTTGTTTGTATGCCAAATTTATGTTGATGATATTATATTTGGGTCTACTAACGAATCTACATGTGAGGAATTTAGTAGGATCATGACACAGAAATTCGAGATGTCGATGATGGGGGAATTGAAGTATTTCTTAGGATTTCAAGTAAAGCAACTCCAAGTGGGCACCTTCATTTGCCAAACGAAGTACACTCAAGACATTCTAAACAAGTTTGGAATGAAGGATGCCAAGCCCATCAAGACTCCCATGGGAACAAATGGGCATCTCGACCTCGACACGGGAGGTAAGTCTGTGGATCAAAAGGTATACCGGTCGATGATAGGTTCATTGCTTTATTTATGTGCATCTCGACCGGACATTATGCTTTCCATTTGCATGTGTGCAAGATTCCAAGCCGACCCTAAGGAATCTCACCTTACGGCCGTTAAACGAATCTTGAGATATTTGGCTTATACTCCTAAGTTTGGGCTTTGGTACCCTCGGGGATCCACATTTGATTTACTTGGTTATTCGGATGCCGATTGGGTGGGGTGCAAGATTAATAGAAAGAGCACATCGAGGACTTGCCAGTTCTTGGGAAGATCCTTGGTGTCTTGGGCTTCAAAGAAGCAAAATTCGGTCGCTCTTTCTACCACCGAAGCCGAGTATATTGCCGCAGGCCATTGTTGCGTGCAATTACTTTGGATGAGGCAAACCCTGCGGGACTACGGTTACAAATTGACCAAAGTTCCTCTTCTATGTGATAATGAGAGTGCAATCCGCATGGCGGATAATCCCGTTGAGCATAGCCGCACTAAACACATAGCCATTCGGTATCATTTTCTTAGGGATCACCAACAAAAGGGGGATATCGAGATTGCATACATTAATACTAAAGATCAATTAGCTGATATCTTTACCAAGCCACTAGATGAACAAACTTTTACCAAACTTAGGCATGAGCTCAATATTCTTGATTCTAGGAATTTCTTTTGCTAATTTGCACACATAGCTCATAAATATACCTTTGATCATGTCTCTTTTATATATGCTATGACTAATGTGTTTTCAAGTATACTTCAAACCAAGTCATAGGTATATTGAAAGGGAATTGGAGTCTTCGGCGAAGACAAGGCTTCCACTCCACTCTATCACTCATCCTTCGTCGTCGCTCCAAGCAACTCTTCATCTTTGGTATAATCTTCACTCATATGTTTTATTTGCCAAAGGGGAGGAAGTAGTTAGTAAAGGGCTTATATTTCACTCAAGTATCCGTTTTTGGCGATTCATGCCAAAGGGGGAGAAAGTATTAGCCCAAAGCAAAAGGACCGCACCACCACCCTAATTTTAAAACTAATGATTTTCAATTGGTAAATTCAAATTGGTATCTTATTGTGTTCAAAAGGGGGAGAAAGTGGTATTTTCAAATTTATATCTTAAAACCCTCTTGAACACTAAGAGGAGAATTTATTGAGGGGGAGTTTTGTTTAGTCAAAGGAAAAACATTTCAAACAAGTGGAGAAAATTTCAAAACTTGAAAATGCTTTGCAAAATCTTACTCATTTACCTTTGACTATTTTGCAAAAAGACTTTGGAAAGGATTTACAAAAAGAATTTGCAAAAACAAAACTTGTGGTGCAAGCGTGGTCCAAAATGTTAAAAATAATAATAAAGAAACAATCCATGCATCTCTAGTAAGTAATATTTATTGGCTCAAATTCTAAGTAACCTTTGCACTTACATTCTGCAAACTAGTTCAATTATGCACTTCTATACTTGCTTTGGTTTGTGTTGGCATCAATCACCAAAAAGGGGGAGATTGGAAGGGAATTAGGCCTACACCTATTTCCTAAACTAATTTTGGTGGTTGAATTGCCCAACACAAATAATTGGACTAACTAGTTTGCCCAAGTTTATAAGTTCTACAGGTACCAAAGGTTCACAACAAGCAAATAAAAAGACCAAGAAAAGGGTTCAAACAAAGGAGCAAAGGGACAACCGAAGGCACCCTGGTCTGGCGCACCGGACTGTCCGGTGCACCACTGGACATGTCCAGTGCATCAGGGTTCTCCACTCCTCACCTTCGGGAAAACGCAGAGTCGCTCCGCTATAATTCACCGGACTGTCCGGTGTACACCGGACAGTGTCCGGTGCTCCAGGAATGAAGCGACTCTGAACTCGCCAGCTTCGGGAATTCGCTCCGCTATATTTCAGCGGACATGTCTGGTGTCCACCGGACTGTCCGGTGTAACTGCGGAGCAACGGCTACTTCGGCGCCAACGGTCACCTGCCGGCGCATTAAATGCGCGCTAGAGCGCGCAGAAGTCAGGCACGCGTGAAGAGGCGCACCAGACACTCTACAGTACATGTCCGGTGCGCCACCGGACATCCAGGTGGGCCCAGCAGTCAGAGCTCCAACGGTCGGAACCCTAACGTTCGGGTGATGTGGCTAGCGCACCGGACATGTCCGGTGTGCACCGGACTGTCCGGTGCACCATACGACAGACAGCCTCCACCCAAACGGCTAGTTTGGTGGTTGGGGCTATAAATACCCCCAACCACCCCACATTCAAGTCATCCAAGTTTTCCACTTCTCAACCACTTACAAGAGCTAGGCATTCAATACAAGACACATCCAAGTGATCAAATCCTCTCCAATTCCACACAAGGCTTTAGTGATTAGCGAGAGAGATTTCCTGTGTTCTTTTGAGCTATTGCGCTTGGATTGCTTCTTTTCTTTCTCACTTGTTCTTGTGATCAAAACTCCATTGTAACCGAGGCAAGAGACACCAATCGTGTGGTGGTCCTTGCGGGGAAGTTTTGTTCCCGGTTTGATTTGAGAAGAGAAGCTCACTCGGTCCGAGGGACCGTTTGAGAGAGGGAAAGGGTTGAAAGAGACCCGGTCTTTGTGACCACCTCAACGGGGAGTAGGTTTGCAAGAACCGAACCTCGGTAAAATAAATCCGCGTGTCACACTCTTCATTCGATTGCGATTTGTTTTGGGGCCTCTCTCTCGGACTCTTTATTATTTCTAACGCTAACCCGGCTTGTAGTTGTGATTATATTTGTAAATTTCAGTTTCGCCCTATTCACCCCCCTCTAGGCAACTCTCAATTTTTATATGGTGTAGATCACGTGATTGAAAAATGAAGGTAAATACATGGGACACACAAAGATTTATACATGTCCAGGCACTCTATGTGACATAATACCATACGCCCGGCTTATGGATGTTGTTATATTTTCGTATGATGATCTTCTGACATTCCCTTATGGTGGGCTCTTCGTCCCTCTTTTTGTAGTCCAAGGAGGGGCAATGGTTACATGATAGGCACCGAGCAGTTACCTAGTTGGACTCGTGGTCGAGTCGGTCTTGAGTTGTCATAAGTCGAACTCTATCTTCACACTAGTACAATACCCATGCATTGCGACGACACATAAATTATTCGATAAAATGTTAGTGCACGATAATTACCACACCTACATATACCAACACATACCATAGCCAATTTCTAATCATTGTAGACCCTATCTTGATGGAATTGGTGGTGTCCTCCTCCTTTGCAACTTCCATATTTGCAAGGGAACATAAATCTGGCCTCTAGCATGTGGGGCTGTCCGTCTAGAAATGTTAACCAAGGCATTCAAACATAACATCTATAGATGGATACAACAACCCTACTCAAATCGCAGGTATTTCAAGCCATGACATTAAGTACATTTTGGTCAAGTAGTAATCCAGTGATCAAGTACTTTCCAAGATTACATATGGAAACTAAGTGATCAAGTAGTAAGCCAAGAAACATCAGTGCAAGGTTGTAGGATCAAGGACACCGACTTGAAGGGGTGAATAGACGGTTTTGACTAAATCAAAGACACTTGAAATTTTAATTAGTAAAACAAGAGAATCAAATTCTCTAGCCTATGTTGAGCTAATCTTGGTTTTGCAACCTAGGGTGAATAAGTGATAAATATAGCTAGTAATGAAGTATAGCACAAATCACACAAGCAATTGATATAGCACAAACAAAATAATCAATGCATAAGACATGTGATTTTCTACCGTTGTCTTGATGTTTTGCTTATTACCCCCAATCCACGTTGAAGTGGATTCAATGCACTCAACCACTCCTCTATCAAGACTCCACTTGATCTCTTGAGCCATATGGTCAAAGAATCATTCATACCTCGATTCCACTATCATCACTTTTCACCGCTCTGGTGAGGCAAGCGCGAGCCTCTCACGATCAAGATCACGACCTCTCCACAACCTTTATTGTAGAGCTCAAAGGAGAAACTTCACCAAGCCATCTAGGAGGTGACAACCTCCAAGAGTAACAAGTCGACAACACTCGCTTGATTATCCTCATAGTGTCTCAAGAATTAACAAGTGATGTAGTGCACTAGAGCTCTCTCCAGCTCACTAGAATGCAATCCCTATCAAAGAGTGTGAGATTCAAATGGCCAAGAGAATTGTTCAACACTCGAATTTCATCTATTTAAAGCACACTCCCATGAAACTAGCTGTTATGGGCAAATTGTCCCCTTTCTGTGCACTCGTGAATAGTCCGCGCCCTTTGGTCGGATGGTCCACCCATCACTTTAATGACCACTTTCCATTTGAAAAGTTGTTAGAGCTATTAGAAAAATTGAGGAGCAGCACTGACCCCAAACAGGAACACCCCGAGCTCTGCTTTACTTGGCTTTACACACTAGCAGACAGTCCGACACCTAGGCACGGACGATACATGACCTAGGAATATGTACCGTCTGTGACCTAGGCATAAACAGTTTGCAAGCCAATATCCAGAAAACATAAGTCCATGCATAGACTCAAACAAGTCAACTGAGGATGATTCATGCCCCTTGACCAGACGGTCCACACAACGCACTAGGGACTTAACCAATCTAAGGCCCTGCTAGCCAATACTATTAGACAGTCTAGCCATCTGGCTCAAACGGTCCACAATACAAATCTTTTGGACCACTCCAAAACACATCAATTCTTCCATTTCATTGTTAGCCCTGCAGACGGTCCGACCTCTTGGCACAAACGCTCCGTAGTACACAATTCTGCCCTTTTAAAAATTTGCTTTTGAATTTTTTCTTTCGTAGTTAGAAGCGCTATTAGCCCTCATGCACATGCATCAACTATATGATCTATGAGGCACTAATAAACTCATCAAGAAAACATTATTGACCCCTCTTGATAGTATGATTATCTAGCCTACTAAGTTGGTCAAAAATCTTCTCTAAACACCTCTTTGACCAGCAAAAGCAAAAACTTATTTTTACCTTTGCCTTGAGCTATTCGACAATCCATACCAAAGTCCTCCAAGACTTTATGTAGCTCACATGTCAATGGACCAACCTGCATTCTTATTTTCTTCAAAGAAATCGTTAGTCCATACATGATTTTCATTAATTACCAAAACACTACTTAGGGGCCTAGATGCTTCACAAAGGCACATAACAGACTTAGACAGAGAACATTGGCTAGTGATGTTTCATGTCATGAAACATTAACTCGATTAGAGCAGTAATCCATAGAACATCAGCACATCAGTCGTTGTCATAGATTGGCGGGCATGCATATTCGCACCTAAGGCAAGCCCATACCAAAGGCGTACCTCGCAAGAGCCTTGAGTTGAGAGAAGGATAGCTTCGGCCCCATCTCAAACAACTGTGGATCGATCACCATGGTCTTCTCGTGGGAGCATGTCACCATCACCGGCAAGCTAGAAGGCCTTAGAGATACCACTATCATCATGCCACTGGGGAGCCCGACGATGAAGGTGAAGGCGGTGCTCCAGCTCTCGGTTATGCCACCAGGTCAGGCCACGACAAGGATCCTATCATTGAGAGCCAGTGACTTCCCCGTTCGATTGAAGGATGACCCATTCCTAGGTGCATACCTAGCGTGCACCAAGAGTGGTAACAAAAAAGGCAAGGACGTCGTTTGCACGCCGAGTGAGCCCAATTAGGGTTGGATTCAGTTCACGTAGGTGGCGTCAACAAAGGCGAGTGAGCAAGTATAATCAGTGTGGGAGCGGTTGAGCAAGAGGGAGAGGCGGCGGTAATGGGAATGCACGACGTTAGGGTCTTGGGAGGCCAAGACAGTGGAGTCGAGGCCAAGAACTTTGTAGGGGTCGAGGGGCTCAAATGGGAGGCATCGACGCTGGGCAGCGAGGAGGGCATCAATGGCAGTGAGGAGGTCTTCAGCACACGAGATGTTGTGGTCGAAAGAAAGGGTTTAGGTGACGAAAGGATCCGAGAGGGCGTGTGGGGGAGTCAAATACCCGTAGTCAGATCGAGGCCTTGGGGTGCTTAGTTGTAGCTAGCCAATATTTTTGTTGTTCTTATCTAATTGCATGTATGAAAGCTTATCTATTAGGCGAGAAGCAGAGGAGTAATAGATATATGTGCTACACACGTGATGCACGACGGTGAAAATTAGTGCTCTGTAGGAGTAGAGAAGTGTTTCTTCCTAATATGTTATGATCTTGCCATATCTTCTATTATGATAAGTTATTTGACACAGTTGTGCTTTTAGAATCCTCCTAGCGAAACGCCTCCTCCTAGTATTGATTGTTGAGTCTCTCTGCTCTTGGCCTCATAAGTTAACACACATTTAATCTGATTCAAGTATTCATGAGTTCACACATTGCCTTTTAGCAGTAGTGGTGTGAGTTAGTCAAACAATAGCTTTGTTATCATAATGTTTTTATAGGCATTATGTAGACTTGTTCACCCTAAAATTCAACCATATGGACCTTATACCATGCTCTCGTAGATTGTCATGGTTTTTGGCTACTGACTTATCAACTTGTCTTCTTCCTAGTCAGCAAGATATCCATCTCAGAATCCCTTCATATAATTTGTCATGAAAACAAATCAATCTTATATAGTAAATATGTCCCATCTATATCTGAGTTGATATCAAGACTTGGATTGGGATAACATTCTGGATTGAATACAAATTCGAGTTGGAAATGAGAAGGTCAAGTGGAGTCATGAGTTAAAATCTGAGCTGAAGCCGAATTTGAGTTTGAGCCTAAGTATGAGTTGGAGTCGAGGCCAAGGTTGAAGTAGGAACCTGAGTTGGACTCGAGTCCAAGTCTAAGTCAATACTCTGTGTGAATTCGAGTCAAAATCATGAGATCTAAATAATCCAAAGTCGTTGTGAGGGTGGTTGAACCTCCTTGATCCTGATCATGTGGTGTCGGTATTGCCATAATGTCTAAGACACTCATCATGGTAGATGAAACTCATCTCCTAATGCAAATTTCATGGTTGCCATCAACTCTTGGTTGATCTACACGATTTCCTCTACTTGGAGTGCAAAGTGTCCAAAAAAATTTCAATAGTGTTTATATGGGGTAGGTCACGCGATTGAAAGATGAAGGTAAAGGCACGAGAGACATGTAAATTTAGACAGATTTGGGATCTCAATTGATATAGTACCCTATGTCATGCATGGTTGTAATATGGTCTAATGATCTAATGTGTTCATAGATGCCCTCATAGGTTTTCACCATCCCCCTTTTATATTCCAAGAAAGGGTGGTGGTTTACAATATAGGAACAAAGTTGATTATCTAGTTGGACTCATGACCAAGTCGGTCCTGAGTTATATATGAGTAAAACTCTATGTCTTTACAAGTGTATCTTCCTTATTCGTTAGGATCATCGCCATATCTTCTATTCCAATGAGAACTTTGACATATATGTGTTTCTAGATTCCTAATGTCTTCAAGCCTCCTCTTGGTCTTGATCGTTGAGTCCCTAGGCTCATGGTCAAGCACATGAGCCCTATTGTTTAGGTTCTTCGTTGTGAAGCTTGATCTAAGTAACCATGGTATATATTGTTGACAAATCTCCTTGAACAAAGCCTGGGTAAGAAAGTGAAATCCATTAGTAAATATGTATTTAATGACAACACATTTAACCACTTTAGGCTTCGAGATTATTTCACTCCCTGATAAGCAAACATGATTCCATAATAAAGTTTTTCTATGAATAAAAGGACCAAGAGATGCATCATTCATCAAGGACTTGCCAGAACTTAATAATTTGGTTTCATCATCAAAATGTTCTCACTTAGAGACTTAGGCATCTGTTAAATGAACCTTATAATCATGCTAAGTCACATAGGATTTCTCTTCAACACCATACATGTAACACAAAAAGGAGTCAATCAAACCATAACACAACAAAAAACCAAGTTACAAGTTAGACAATTACTTTCACAAGGCTCACAAGCAACAAGTAGAAAACTTCATTGCAAGACTTGTAGACATCTTCACAAACAGATTTCACAGTAAAGCTTCATTTCATAAGAACAAGCAGCACGAACTCTCATTTTTACCAAAGCGGTAGCAAATTGTAACCTATAAGTGCAGTATATATAGGAAGTTTTGGTCAAAAGCGATAGTTTAACTATCTTATATAATGGACTTTGATCAAACTTGATTGTTAGCAATTTGAAATCAAAATTGTTAACCTCTTAACCTCCAATGTCCAGCTTTGAAACTCGGGACGATGTTTTTACCTTCGTTTGAAATCATAATTCCGTGAAATTCAGACCTTTGGAGAAGGCTTTCGCTCACGAGGGGCTACTATCGGGGATGTGATCTCAGACAAATACAATCCTAATGTTTTGGAGTTGATTAACAATCATTTTCTCTATTTACTCGATATATTTTCATGATCATCTTCATTAGAAGCAAAGACAAAAGTGAAGTCAAAAGTGAACAAAGATAGATCAGTTCACTTCACAGATTATGAAGCAAAGTCGAAAGTGAATGAATGCAAATTGGTTCATTTCACAAAATGTGAAGTGAATTGAGAAGTGAGAAAAGGTAGATCAATTTACTTCACAATACTTGAAGCCTCTAATAAAGTTTGCATGCCTAGAAAAAAGCCTAGAATATATACGTAGGACAAACCGACTGCATTACCTTTCTGCAAATGCATAATTATACTCAAATTAATAGTTCATGAGTATTCTAGAATTTGTATAAAGAATAACGAAGACAACATCCTCTATAAACACCCCTGCCTTAGACCTTAGTGTTAAGGACACATTTATTCCATCAATTTTAGTTAGTAATCTATTACATAACAAAGGGATTAACTAATTGTGGTTCTCTCTCAAAAAGACCAACTAATTAGTTTCAATAGTTCATCCTATAGCTATTATATATATTTTGAGGACAATATAGGAAACAATGGGTACTTCCCGGCCCCCAAAACGAAGGCATGCACGTTTGTATCAACAAAGGTGTGATTGAGTTCGAAACCATCGAGAGCTGTTCAAATTTTCGATCTATATGTATACACATACTACCCAAAATCCGGTACCAAAGTCCAATTAAACACTATCGTACCTGATGAACTGCTCTATGATGACAAAGTTAAACAACGGCATCAGCATGCTGCATACATACACGTAAACGCCTCACATCACGTGAGGTTCTCCACGACATGCCCAAGCGCATCCACGTAGCTCTCCACAAGCCTGGTGACCACGGCCAGCGCCGCGTCCATCGCGCCCTCCAGAGCGGCCGCGAGGGCCTTGGCGGCCTCTTCGCCGCCGTCCCGCGCCGCCTCTACGAGCTCGGTCACCGCACTGGTCGTGAGGGCCGCGGCGCCCGAGGCGACGCTCCACAGGAAGTCCAGCAGCGCCGAGACGACGGCCACGACTGCGTCGCAGGCCACGCCGAGGACGAGCTCAACGGCCGCGTCGATCGCGCCCTTGGTCGCCTCCAGCACCGCGCTGCCCGCCTGGCCGGGAAGCCTGAGCAGCTGCACCGTGGCGACGGCCGAGAGGGCGAGGCCGCGGAGGAGCAGCGTGGCGACGAGCTCCACGGACGAGCACAGGAGACATAGCGCCAGGTTTACGAGCCCGCCGAGTGCCATGGTACGTAACAAGTTAGTACACTTATGTATGCTAATAACAATGGTTTGGTGGGAGAGAGAGAGAGAGAGAGAGAGAGAGAGAGAGAGAGAGAGAGAGAGAGAGAGAGAGAGATGAGGAGAGCGAGAGAGGAAGAGGGAGAGAGAGTACTGGTGACGTGTTGCTTGGAGTGCAAGGAGGGAGATGATGTAGGTATACTAGTCGAGGTTTGTTGCTTGTGAGGTTTTCCCCTGGTTGCTTCTGTGGGTTCATTCAACATGCACGCAAGTCGTTGCTTCTAAGGTTTACGTTGATTATGCAGGTCTGCATGCATCCATATACATCCATGGGTAGTTGCTTACTAATCATGGTGCAGAGTTTAATTTGTGTTTTCTCCTAACTATTTGCATATAAAAACATGCGGAGGAAGACATCCTAATTTGATGTTTTCAGGGAACTACGTGGTAAGTTAGTTTGAGAGCAAGGTCAAAGGTTAAAAGATGACGCGTGCGGTTTGAATGGAATGTGAAATATAGCAACTGGAAGACGGAAAATTCAACACGGTGTTTTTTTTTATCAGGGCTAGTTTGTAAACTTCAATCCCTCCGGTATTCTCTGAAATTGAGTGGAAAATTAACTCATTTCCCCCTCTATCTCGGAGGGGATTTAAGTTTTCGAACTAGTCCTTAGTATGCAGCTGGTATACCATTTTTCTTTTGCAAAATGCATGACCTCTAGGAACTTAAAATTTATTCTAATTCTGTTTGAGCAAATGACATGTTTGAAAATCAATTTTCATAAAAGTGAAGTGATTTGTTTTGGGAGGCTATTCTGTTTAAAGAAAGCTATGCTGGTATTTTCACTTTCATGTTACTAACACACTTCCCATGAAGTATCTAAGAGTCCCAATTGATAACAAGAAATTTAGCACATCTAAGTGGTCTCGTATTGAAGAAAAAAATGAAAAAAAAACGTTGAGCACATGGAAAGGGAACTTTCTTAGTTTAGGTGGTAGAGTCACCCTGGTTAATAGCAGTATGACTAATGTCCCTCTTTACATGTTATCTCTTTATTTTGCTCCCAAAATGGTTATTAAAAATGGATATTTTTAGGGGAAAGACTCTTATGGCATGGTGGAAGAGTTGATAAAAAGTATCATCTAGTTAACTAGAATACTGTATGCTTGCCAAAAAAACCAAGGTGGTTTGGATATTTTAAATCTCAGATATATGAATGTGAGCCTTTTGGCCAAGTGGCTTTGGAGGCTGGAGTCCTCTGATGGCATTTGGCAACATATCACTAAGAAAAATTACATCAAAGGGAGAACTATCATTACTATTGATAGAAAACATGATAATTCATATTTCTAGAAGGGAGTGATGAAAATAAAAGATTTGTTTCATAAATATTGCAAGAAAGTGGTTGGTAATGGTGAAACCACTAGCTTTTGGTTAGATCACTGATGTGGTTAAGAGACTCTGTCTAATAAATACAAAAGGTTATTTGATCTAACCTTTGACAAGTTTATCAGTGTTGATAAAGTCATTTCTTATGACTTTACTACTTTAATATTCAGGAGAAGATTAGTTGGTAGGATTGCTAAAATGTTTTTGTGTCTAACATCAGACAGTGTGAGGTGGACTCTATGTAGATCTGGCTTTTTGGTCAAATCTTTATATGGGTAATTGATAATGGATTCCATTGAGGTTCCTTACCAGTTCCTTTGGAAAGTTAAAATTCCTCACAAAATTAAAATTTTCCTTTGGCTGATCATTAAAAACAAAATTCTTACTAAAGGAAATCTAAAACTTAGAAACTAGAAACGAAGACTGATTGTTGTTTCTGTGGTATGTTTTTTTGAGAGAACAGGGGGGAACCCCTACTGAAAATTTTATTAAAACCAGAAAAAAACAGTGTTTAGAGCATACAGGTAGACATATTACACAGGGTCAGGGTTAGTTATTACTGCCATTGCTGAAGCAGTCAGGGATGGCGGAATCAAATCTTCCCCGAGCTCTAAGGGTGACTAGGAGTAATTCTTTTGTGAATTCATGTTTACATTGTTGCACCGTTGGATCTTTGTTCTGAAATAGCCATGCGTTTCGACACTTCCAAATGCTCCAAGTCATGAGGATAACTATCTCCATAGAGAAGGGAACATTGAACTGTTGTTTGAGATTTGCCGCAGCCTCCTCTGGATTAGCAATTCTAGGGGGCGCCAAACCAATTGAATTCCAGCAGGCCTTAGCAAAGTTGCATCTGAGGAAGAGATGGTATAGAGTTTCCTCCTTCTGTCAGATGCAGTTTTCGCAAGTGTATGACTCAAGTGTCATATTTTTCCTCCTCAGCATATTCCTTATGTTCAGTATGTTTTTCAGCCACAGCCAATAGAAAACTTTATGCTTTGGTTGACATTTATTTTTCCAAAGCGATTTGAAAATGTGGTGAACTTGGTAATGGCCCATAAGATGCCTGTAAGTCTTTTTTGTAGAGAAAATCTCTGATCCCCAAATGTGTTTCCAAATGTCCTTTGCGTTGGTCACAGTGATTTGTCCCCAGGCCTCATTTAGCTCAAGATACTGCTCGTAAGCCTGTGCAGACAGAGGGAGCTGAAAAATCTCAAAAAGGCGTTCTTTTTGTTTTGCTTATTTGATAGAGAGTTTGTTGTTGCAAGCAAAGGAAAACAGTTCTGGATATTGTTGAGCTGGAATGCCCTTATTCCACAGATCTCCCCAGAAAAGGATAGTTCTCCCATTGCCAATGGTTGGAGCTGCCAGTCCCTTGAAATCTTGAACAAGACTAAGAAGACTTTTCCACCAAAAGGAACCAATACTTGAGCAGCTAGGTAGTCTGTCTGACCTGTAATAGTTGTTCCATACGAGATTTACCCAAAGTAAGTCATAATTATTGAAGAACTTATGTAAAAATTTCAAAAGCAAAGCCTTGTTGTGTGTCTCCAATCTGACCACTCCGAGGCCCCCGTTGCTCTTTGGCTGAGTAATCATGCACCAGGCAGCTAGAGGTGATTTTTTTGAGTTCACATTGTTTCCTCTCCAGAGGCAGTGCTTCCTGTAAGCGTCTATCTTCTTGACTGTGGCGGCAGGAATTTTAAGCGTGCACATAAGAAAAGTCGGGAGAGCTGAGAGAACCGAGTTAACCAACTCCAATCTTCCGGCCTGGGAGAGGAGAGCAGAAGTGCAAGACAGTCTCCTTTCAATCCTTTGGATAAGTGGTAAAAATGACGGATTCTGGGTTTTGACAAGCCCAGAGGGACACCAAGGTAGGTGAAAGGCATTGATCCTGTCTGACAGTTGAACGTTCTGGAGAGAACCTCCATCTTTTTAGGGCAGACATTGATGGGGTACATACTTGATTTATTATAATTCACCCTGAGCCCCGTCGAGGTTGCGTAGGAGTTAAGAACTACTTTGAGGAAAAATAATTGCCTGGGACAAGCTTCCATTATCAATAATGTGTCATCAGCATATTGAACAATCAGGAAATCTTGGCCACAGTTCTCAGTCAGGGGCAACTGGAGTAAGTTTTGCTGTCTCGCTTTATTGATAATACTCTGAAGCAGATCTGCCGCTAAAACAAACAATAAAGGCGAGAGAGGGTCTCCTTGTCTGACCCCACGCTTGCAATAAAAAGTTTTCCCTGGGACGCCATTAAGTAAGACCGATGACGTGCTAGACTGAAGGATATTTCTAACCTAGTCAAGCCATTTAGGTCCAAATCCTCTATGAGACAGCACCTGAAGGATCAGTTCATGTTCAACTGTATCAAAGGCCTTTTCAAAGTCCAACTTGAGCACAATGATTTCTTTTTTGGAAATATGACATAAATGAATATATTCATAGGCCCAGGCTAAGCAATCCTGAATGGTTCTTCCTTTGATGAAGCCATATTGATTTTTGTGAACAAGGGAAGTCATCACTGTCTGCAGTCGATTGGCCAAAAGCTTAGTGATAATTTTCATACTATTATTTAGAAGCGAAATTGGCCTGAAATCTCCCACTAATTGGGCATTTTCCTTCTTCGGAATCAGAACGATAAATGAACCATTTATACTTCTAAGACAGACATCTTCATGGTAAAATTGGTCACATAAGTCATAGAAATCCTGGGAAATGACCGGCCAACATTTTTTGATAAAATTGGTGTTAAATCCATCAGGTCCCGGGGATTTGTCTGAAGGGAGAGCTACAATAATGCTATCAATTTCTTGCCTAGAAAAAGGCGTATCCAACCATTGCAAGCCATCTTGCATAATTAATAGGCCTGAGAGATCAAAAACATTCTCCGAAAAGTCAGAAGAACCCAAACGACATTTGAAAACATTCCACAGAAGGTTTGCTTTATGATCGTGCTCTGAGTAGCTTGACCCATTGTCATCAGAGAGCAAAGCAATTGAGTTACGCCTGTGCTTTACCGTTGCATGAGCATGAAAAAATCTAGAGCAGATATCTCCATCAGTGACCCATTTGATGGAAGCCCGTTGTTTCCAATAAATTTTTTGAATTTGAAGCAGACCAGCAATTTTGGTTTGCAAAAGTTCCCAGAAATTCCATTCTTCAATAGAAAGGTCTCGATGCTCCTCAATTATGTCAATGAACTCGATAAGCAACTTAATTTGTCCCACTGTTTTATCAATCTTTGGCAGAGACCGCTGCCACTCTTTGAGAACCTTTCTGGTGTTCTTGAATTTTGTTGTTAAGTTCTTCGCTTTGTCACAAAGAATTGGCTGACCAGTCCAAGAATTTTGAAAGACAGACATAAACTCTTCAAATTGCAGCTAGAAATTTTCAAACCTAAAAATCTTAGGCTTGGAGATCTTTGACTTGAAAGAAACCAGACATGGTACATGGTCAGAGATATCCCTAGGCAGCGTAGTTGCGCGAGTGTCTGGGTAGATTATCGACCATTCTTGCGAGATGAAAAACCAATCAAGTCTCTGAAGAAGGGGCTCTCTTTGCCTATTCGACCAGGTAAAGGACAGACCATGGAGGGGAATTTCCATCAGGTCAAGCTGGCTAATGGCCTCATTAAATTTCAACATCAGGCTAAGGTCTCCCCCAGCGATATTCCTGTTTTCGGGCCTACGAGTAAGATTAAAGTCCCCAACAATCAGCCAAAGCTTTTTAGAGGGCATATTTATATTGGAGAACCAATTGAGAAATTCAATTTTCCCATGCGGAGAACAGGGCGTGTAAACATTTGTGATAATCCAGGATTCATTCGACGTATTAGCGGAAAATTCAACCGAAAGAGCATAATCATTCTGGTAGATAACATTGCCCACCAATTTCGAGCTATTCCAAACAGTAATGAAACCACCCGAATTTCCCACCGAGGGGACAAAAGCAAACGAGTCAAAGGAATTGGGGCAAAATTTTTTGAGGTCAGCCCAATCAAAATATTCCTTTTTTGTTTCCTGCAAGCAAATAATATCACATCTGGACTCCCGAATCGCACAATGAATACCATTCGCTTTAACCACAGAATTGATCCCACGGACATTAAAGCTTAAAACAGACCTGTTGGGGGTGTGCTTCATAGCCGAAGATCCTAAAGAAAGAAAACATCTTCGGCAGACACTCTCAGGAGCAAGCGCCGAAGCTATTACTTAGAGAGCTTCGGCACAAATCTTAAGACGAAGGGCTGAACCGACTTAAAGATGGATTGACTCAAAGACCCATGATGTTTGCGTCATTATTGTAACCAATTGTAAAGGGTTTAAATGTAATTTTACGCAGGTTGCACCCTGTGCCTATAAATAGGTGAACAGTACGCCGGCACTGTTCACGCGATCTTGTAATCACTGGCTCATTACGCTTGAATTATTGCTTTCCGCCAAGACGAAGGTATAATTGTACCCAAACATTATGTTCTAATACTCATATGGTCATATAATAAAACATGTGAATATATTTTATACTTTATATTTCATTTCTCATTATTTGTTGTTTTACGAGTATGATTACGAAAGTGAAATCTTCGTAATATTTTACTCTTGATCTTCGTCCGAAGCTCATTAAATCCTTGGGGAGATAATGCTTCAGCGGACGAAGGGCATTTATACTTAACATTTTTGTGTTGCCTTGTTCTTAATTCATAGCATTTGAGAACAAGTCCCCAACATTGGCGCCCACCTCCGGTGAACTCACTTCCACTTTTTGAGTTGATGGCTTCGTTCAAGAACCAGGCTGCAACTGCTTCGGCTTCGAAGCTTGTCCTCCCGATCACAGGCGGTTCATGCTCAGAGCTGGCCAATAAGAAACAGAAGAAGGTGGCACAGAGAAGGGTACAACATGTCGGGGTGCAGGGACCCTTCATCAAGTCAAGATGGTCTCACATTCCAATTACCTTCTCTCAAGAGGATCTTCAGCTCAAGGATTTCCCTCATAATGATGCTATGGTTATTTCTTGTGTTATCAAAGGGTTTCTGGTCCACAATGTTTTGGTTGATATAGGCAGTGCAGCTGATATCATATTTGTTAAGGCCTTCAGACAAATGCAAGAGCCAGAAGACAAGATTCATGATGCTACACATCCTCTCTGTGGCTTTGGAGGAAGACAGATTGTAGCACTTGGCAAGATCACCATGCCAGTGACCTTCGGATTTGTTAACAACACCAGAACTGAGCAAGTTGTGTTTGATATTGTTGACATGGAGTACCCCTATAATGCAATCATTGGTCGTGGAACACTTAATGCTTTTGAAGCAATTCTTCATCCAACATATCTTTGCATGAAGATACCTTCAGATCAGGGACCTATTGCTATTCATGGGAGCCAGGAAGCTGCCAGAAAAGCTGAAGGGAACTGGACAAATTCAAAGGCAATCCATAATATAGATGGAAACGAAGCTTGTGAGCAGTACAAGTACAGAAGGGAGAAGGCTGCTTCGACCGATCAGCCGAAGCCCATGCTTTTATGTGAAGATATTGCAGAGCAGAAGGTGCTGCTGGGTTCCCAATTGTCTGAAGAACAGGAGAAAACCCTGATAAGGTTTTTGTTCAACAACAAAGATGTTTTTGTTTGGTCAGCCAATGATCTCTGTGGTGTCAACAGGGATGTTATTGAACACTCGCTCAATGTGGACCCATCCTTCAGACCCAGAAAGCAGAGGCTTCGGAAGATGTCTGATGACAAAGCCGAAGGTGCTTGGAATGAAGTGAAAAGACTCCTTAGCGCTGGAGTCATCAGAGAAGTAAAATACCCAGAATGGCTAGCTAACACTGTTATGGTGAAGAAAGCCAATGGTAAATGGAGAATGTGCATTGATTTTACTGATCTCAACAAGGCTTGTCCGAAGGATGAATTTCCATTACCAAGGATAGATTCTCTGGTAGACGCAGCAGCTTCGTCAGAGCTCATGAGTTTACTAGATTGTTATTTAGGCTACCATCAAATCTAGATGAAGAAAGAAGACGAGCCAAAAACCAGCTTTATCACCCCCAGTGGTACATATTATTACCTTCGGATGCCTGAGGGGCTCAAGAATGCTGGAGGAAGCTTCAGCAGAATGACAGCAAAGGTCCTTCATTCTCAGATAGGCAGAAACGTGCTAACATATGTTGATGATATCATAGTAAAAAGCACAAAGCAAGAAAATCACATTGCTGATCTGTAGGAGACATTCGCTAATTTTAGGCAACCTGGTCTGAAGCTGAATCCGGAAAAGTGTGTCTTCGGGGTAAAGAAGGGGAAATTCCTTGGTTGTCTGGTTTCAACAAAAGGAATCGAAGCTAATCCAAATAAAATCGAAGCTATCCTTCGGATGGAGCCACCAAGCACAAAGAAAGGGGCTCAACGGCTGACAGGAAGACTAGCATCTTTGAATCGATTTATATCCAGATCGGCAGAGAGAAATTTACCATTCTTTGAAGTGCTAAAGTCAGCCGAAGTTTTTCAATGGGGATCAGCTCAGCAAAAAGCTTTCGAAGAACTGAAACAGTATTTGATAGATTTAACAACTTTAACTCCACCAGCACTAGGGGCTCCTCTGCTGCTGTATGTGGCAGCTTCGCACTCTGTAGTAAGTGCGGCGCTTGTTCAGGAGAAGCTTGAAGGGCAATTGAAAAAATAGGCTCCAATATACTTTGTTTCCGAAGTTCTCAGTTTATCAAAGAAAAACTATACAGAATTGGAGAAGGTGCTGTATGCTGTTCTAATGGCCTCCAGGAAGCTTCGACATTACTTTCAAGCATACCATATAATTGTTCCTTCATCACAGCCTTTGAAGGATATTATGAGAAACAGAGAAGCTACGGGAAGGATTGGAAAGTGGGCTGCGGAACTCAATGAGTTCTACATTGATTATGTGCATAGATCTTCGATTCAGTCCCAGGCGCTAGCAGATTTCATCGCTGACTGGACGCCAGGGGCTCAGGAAGAAGAAGCAAGTAAAGATGCCAAAGCTTGGACAGTATTTTGCGATGGTTCCTGGGGAACCTTCGGGGCAGGTGCAGCTGCCGTCTTAATTGCACCTTCAAAAGTCAGAACATGCTACACAGTGAAACTTGATTTTAGTTGTACAAATAATATTGCTGAATATGTGTCACACCCGTTTCCCAAGGGCAGAGTCGGGTGCATAGCATATGTGTGCCAGGATCTATTTCCGCACATATGTTGACGTCACAAGTGTAATATATCAAAAGAACAATGCATAAAAGCGTAAAAAACGACTTTATTAACATATTACACTTCAAACAGACATAATGTCTTAACCTTTATTCATCAAAGTACAGCGAACATGGACATCCATCCACAGGAAGATGACCGGGGGTATCACTAGACTAGCATCCATGGAGTTCAGCATCATATCTTCATCTGCAACTTCTGATCAAAATTAAGCAAGGGTGAGCTCACTTATGGTCGGGGCTCAGCAAGTGGGGGAAAAACTAATGCAAGTCTAACAAGGTGAGGCTGAGGTTGAGCAGTAAGTATTTTAGTTGGTCAACATTTTATTAACAACACCTGTCTTACTAATAAGTGTGAATCCCAAGTATTCCCATTAAGCAAAGATACAAGAGTATTTCAAAAACACTTAAGTGAAACCACTTAAGCAAACCATTGGCAGATCATCGGATCTCGATTTATTTCCATCTTCAAGTTCAATTATCATGTGAGGAGTCCAGGCTGCTCATAACCGTGAGCACGGCTGATATATCAGTTTTACACTCTGCAGAGGTGGCGCATCTTTACCCATGAGTCGCGATTCCCTTTTTGCCCGGGTTAGCTAGACCCGTATTCACTTCCGAGGTGAATGGCCAGGGTCTCACTACGAGGCTTCTCCCTAGAGTCCTCATTACGCAAATGTTGGAAATGGTCGAACTGCATAAGGCACACCTACCGTAACCAACTTATAGTCCGGACCACAGGGTAAAGAGTCCGGACCACAGGGTAAAGCTTTAGGAACTATGCTCGTATCCAATCTGCCTGAGCCGATAATATAAGCGCTTGCCAGATGCCCCCGTTCCGGTCGACCACGACCAACACCCAACCTAAGACTTCCCTAGTTATTTAGCCAAAACCAGAGCCATGATAGTTCTCATGGTAGCACTGTTTTCCCGGGTGGTCACTCCATGTTCCAATTAATATACAATAATCTTGTTTAACCATCGGGTTAACAACAATGAAGTAAACTTACCATTTGGAACATTAATATCATAAACAGGAGTGACTGCATAAAGTTAAGTTGTAGCAATAGCATAGCTAAGAATGTAAAGTATAATTCCCAGGTTTGATCAAGGAATAAGGTTGGAAATGTTATCTAAATAGGTAACCCATCAAATTATGCATATATATCCAAAAGAATAAACTTTATTAAATATATTGTTTAGGATCAAACAGAGTATGCAGAGGGAGAAGTCCACTTGCCTTGCTTATTGAAAACTTGAGGTTCTTCCACGGATCGGAATAGATCTTGATTCTTAACTACTAGATCAACCACTGAATATCACACAAACAAACAAGAAGAACAAACACCACTCAATAATATACCATATTCATCATACGTAAAGCTAAAAGAAAGCCTAACGAAAAGAGCGTTCGCTTTTCAAAAACGTCGTAAGTAATGGTTATAACAAGAAGGTATTCCTTTCAAAAATGTGTGATCTATAATTTATAAAACAAGACATGAGCTTAAAAATATCTTAATTAAAATATACAAATATTGGGTTCATCAATTTTAATCTTTTATAAAACATCACACGTGATACGTCTAAGATAAAAGGTTTATAAGATGATAAAACACGTAATAACGATATTAAACCTTTTTAACCTTTTAGAACACATATAAGTTATATCTAAGGTTAATGGGCTACGAAACATGTTATTAATCTTAGAAACATTATGGAGCATATATTTCATTGTTAAACCTATCACTTATGATAAATTAAGATATAAGTCTAAATAGGTTTTATGTGAAAAGGTCATTATTATTAAACACCTATTTATGGAAAGTTATGATATATGCTTTAATGAACTTTTATGTAAAAGACAATGAACAACAATTATATTTTATTTTTATTAGAAAGTACATGTCCTATATTTTATTAATAAAGCTATATACAAAACAATATACAAACTAACATTATTATTAAAGAACATGAACACTAATTTCCTTAGTTTATTCTTTAGAAAAAACTAAGTAACACATATATAAATAATATGAACTAATTTTGATTAAATGATTAATTAAGCCTATATAACCAGTTGTAAACAAATATAAATCTAATTAACTAGGTTATGAGAAGACATAATTACTCTATTATTTATCTTTACATTTAGTTTAGAAACATATGACCTAGATATTTAAAATGAATATTATATTCATTGGTATGTTATTAACTATTGTTGTAGTTATGACGATGTGAGCACTTAATTAAGCCATTATATAATTATTAGAAAAGTTATATGACCTATTACTTTTAAGTTTCTATTTAATACGGCTATACTTAAACATCTATAATGAATCTTGTTAAATATGATAGCTATTAAAAAGGTCATTTTAAAGTTAGAAACAAATTCTCTAATTCTTTAGTAAGAAACCTATATTTACCAATATAACTATCCATTTCTTTAGTAATAAAATTCTATTCTTTTGATTTTCTCCTTAAATAGAATTTATACATATAACTAAAAATTGTTTATTTATTTCTTCTAACATTAATATTCTAAGAAGTAATTGTAAATTACTAAATGAGACTTTTAATAATATATTCATGGTTATTATGACATAGGTAAATATTCTACGTAATTTAAGTGATATACTTTTGAATACATTTATTATGAATAGTAACATCTATATTTTCATTCGACCAGAAATACGTAGCTTAAATTCCTATTTCAATTTCTTATATCCATAAGTTTACACTTAAAATACTACTAGCAATTATTGTTCTACACACACTAAAGCGAAATTCAATTTGTAAACGTTTTCTAGTATGAAATCACGGAAGTAGTGAATAGTGACCGTACTTATTTTTAAAATTATAAAATCATACGCATATTCAAAGTACTGTCGCGGGGTTCGATTTTGGCTACACGTATACATCGCATCTCTAAAAATCATACGCGTGAATCGCCAAATCGCATCAATATTACAACAATAATTCATAAGATCAATAAAGTAATTCAAACATGATTTAGAAAATAAATATTTCGGGTTTATCTTCAACCTTGGGTTCTCGTTCTTGCGCATGGAGAGATGAACGTCGGTCAAGGGTACGAGCGCAAGGTCCAGCCGGGGTGTTGCGTGGACGGCGAAGCTCCGGCGGGGAACACGGATGGTGAGCACGAACTCCGGCGAGGCTCCACAGACTGCGAACGGCGTACGAATGTGGACGGTGAATGGCGAGGTTTCACGGGGTTCGGACACGTCTCCGGCGAGGCACGACAGCGAGGCACGACGGCGAGCAGGGTGCTGCTCCGGCTTTCGTCCACAACGGCGTCGACAGTGAGCTTCGGCGGCGAGGGAGAGAACGAGGAGGGAGTGAGAGAGAGGGAGAGCTCAGGCAGGGAGAGGGAGAGGGCACGACGTCCAATTTATAGAGGAGGGAGAAGACGAGAGGTCGGCCGGCGTTATGCCATTGATGGCGTTCATCAACGGAGGGATTAATGGGAGAGGAGTAACGACTCCATTGATGGTCCATAACAAAGAAAGAAACGGTCGCGGATGTCGCTTGGGTAGCTCAGCGTCGGTCGACATTGGCTACGCAGGGTCTTCGTCGGGCGCGTCGGGTCCTGGCGCGGTGGTGTCGTGGCTGTAGGGGCGCGGTCGGTCTGGGGCTTGGGGCTTGGTGCGTCACGGCGTTGGGTGCAGTACTTGGCCGGTCGTGCAGGTTCCTGGCAGGGGCAGGGTTGGCGGCCTTGGGCACGAGCGGCCTAGGCGGCGTCGGGCTGGGGCTCGGCTTGGCGGCGTCCTGGCGCTTGGGTCGCGCGGGTGCAGGGGCTCAGCCTGGCGGGTCGCGCGGCGTCGGGCTTCACGGCACTCGGACAGCGGCTGGGCGGGTCGGGGCGCGGTGCAGGGGCACGGCGCGCTCGGCCGGGCGTGGGAGCTGCGCGGGGTGAAGATGGCTGGCTCGGGCAGGGTGGTCGGGTCGCGCGGGTGCGCGCTCGGCGCTGGGGCGGGGCAGTGAGCGGGCGCGGCGCGCACGACATTGCAGGAGCACGGACAGAGAGAGCAGGGGAGAGAAGAAGAAGGGATGACAGAGAAAGGTGGCGGCTGGAGAGAGACAAGGGCACAGGGGCGGCGGCTGCTAGGGTTAGGTGGAGGAGCGGCGGCTGCTTCATGGGCCAAATGGGCCAAATTCGTTAGGGTTTCATTTTTTTCTTTTTTTTCCTTTTGTAAATTCGAGTTATATTTTTAAGTAACTCTAAATTTCATAACAATCACAACAAAACTTTTTAAAAAATATTTATTTTTGGACTAATAATTATATTATTAATTTACTAGGATTTATTAAATGTATTATTTTTATTTGACGATTTTTTTTATAGTGTTACAATATGAAGCTTTGCTTTTGGGTCTTCGGAAGTTGAAGGCAATAGGGATAAGAAGGGCGATTCTCAAAACTGATTCTCAAGTCATTTCTGGCCATGTTGACAAAAGTTGCATAGCAAGAGATCCGAAGCTTGAGAAATATTTGGATACAGTTCGAAGACTTGAAGCTTCCTTCAAGGGTTTTCTGTCAAGAATATTCCACGAGGAGAAAATGAGCACGCTGATCTACTAGCCAAGTCAGCGGCACAGGGGCTGCCCTTACCTTCGGATGTATTCTTTGAAACAATAAAAGCACCTTCGGTTGACCTTCTTGAAAGAGCAGTACTCAATATATCTCCTGTCTATAGTGAAGATTGGAGAACTGAGATCATATCTTTTCTTCAGGGCAATTTCCTTTCAGATGACGAAGCTTATCATAAGAGAATAGCGGCAAGAGCCCGTCCATATGTAATAATAGAAGGGGAGTTATATAAGCATGGAGTCTGTTCTCCATTACTCAAATGTTTATCCAGAGCTGAAGGTATAGAGCTAATGAAAGAAATACATGCAGGCCTGTGTGGATCTCACATTGGATCTAGGCCTTTGTTGGGTAAAGTTTTTCGTCAAAAATTTTATTGGCCGAAGGCAGCTTCGGATGCAGCAGAATTAGTCCAAAAGTGCGAAGGTTGTCAAAAATGTGCAAGAGACCAAAAACAACCTTCGTCTCTAACTCAATTAATACAGCCCACTTGGCCATTGCAAAGGTGGGGCCTTGATTTGCTAGGCCCACTTCCACCAGCACAAGGGAATTTAAGATATGTTGTGGTGGCAGTAGAATATTTTTCTAAGTGGATTGAGGCGAAGCCTTTAGCCACAATAACTTCGGTCACTGTTCAAAAGTTTTTCTGGCAAAATATTGTGTGTCGCTTCAGGGTGCCAAAGGCTATCACTGTGGACAATGGAACACAATTTGATTCCGAAGCTTTCAGAGAGTTTTGTGAACGAATTGGCACGAAGATCCATTTTGCATTGGTTCGGCATCCGGAGTCAAATGGACTTGTTGAAAGAGCTAATGACATTATAATGACAGGAATAATGAAGTTAATCTTCAATCAGCACAGGGGAAAGTGGCCAGATGAATTAATCAAAGTAGTGTGGAGTCACAACACAACAATATCAAGATCAACAGGCTTTACACCATTCAAATTGTTGTTTGGTGATGAAGCAATAACCCCAGAAGAAGCTAAAACGGGATCAATAAGAACAGTGGCTTCGGCAGAAACCGAAGCTGATTATTCTGTGGCAAAAGATGCTATAGAAGGGATCAGGCTTCAGGCTGTGGAGAACATCAATAAATATCAAGCAGAAATAATAAAATGGCATGACAGAAAGGTTCGGTTAAAAGATATTAAGCCAGGACATCTGGTGCTTCGGAGAGTGTCCAACCCCGACACAGTAGGCAAACTTCAGCTGAAGTGGGAAAGACCTTTTCTGGTAACATCTTCGTCAAGACCCGGTTCCTTCAGGTTGAAGGATATGGACGGCAACAACATTCCTAGATCTTGGAATGCGAATGAGCTTCGACGGTATTATGTGTAACCTGATGTAATCTTTTTTATTCTTTCCTATGGCACCCTTTTCCTTACCAAAGGGGGAGAAAGGTTTTTAATGGGGCCATAGCATGTAAATTCTCTTTTTCTTATACCAGCTCTACAAGAGCAATATCCCCCGAAGATGTAAATGTAAAAACTGGGCATGCACCATCGAGTGCAAAGAGAAAAAGGAAAAACAGGGAGAAGCTCGAAAGACGTCCCTAAAAGGATGCAGAGCACGACGAAGCTACAAAAAGTCGTTCCTAAAGGAGCGCAGCGTAAGTTTTCTGCTCAAAAGTCGTTCCTAAGGGAATGCAGAGCTTACAGCGAAAAATAAACGCTGATTCCGCTGAAGTAAAAGGCGAAGAAGCTCCTAAGGGAGGCTTACAGCGAAAAATAAACGCTGATTCCGCTGAAGTAAAAGGCGAAGAAGCTCCTAAGGGAGGCTTACAGCGAAAAGTCAGCGCTGATACACCAAAAAATAAGCGGTGAAGCCAAAAAATAAACGGCGAAGATTTGTTATTCCTAAGGGAATAAGAGTTGTGGTTATGGTTTCGTATGTGTCTTCGAACATTCATTTGCACGATACATTACATCATACATTTGCATTCATAAACATTCACTTAGACATACATAGGATCATCATCATCATAACATACAAACTTCCTTCGGCTTTGAAAGAGAAGGCTTCGGAAAAAAGGGAAAAAGAGGCAATTTTATGCTTCGTTGTGTACGCAAAGAAGGGAAGGTGTTTTTCGCCTTCGGCTCAAAAGTATTAATTTCGTCCACACCAAAGCATTTCATTCATTGACGGAAAAGTAAGATTATATTACAAAGTTAAATTTGATTACATCATATTTTATACAAAGTTTTTTGAGCTATTCTTAACAGACTATTCGAGCTTCGACAGCACCCATAGAGCTTCATCCTTTTACTCTGCAGCTTCAGCTTCGGCTTGGTCAACCTGTATGTAAGTATTATAAGCAAAATTCAAAATTCAAAGGAAAAGGTAAGTATAAGGTATGATTTCGTTACCAGCTTAAGGTGGCTTCGAGCTTTGTCACCAGCTTTGCTCCGGCCACCCTTTGTCCATACTAATTTTATGAATCTATTCGCAATACTTCGGGCCAGGCTGGGAATATTATCTAAGTCTTCTGGTGACAGACTGAAGTTGGGTCTATTAATAATCTTTCCGTGTTCACAGCCAGACTTCAAAAAGGCAACAGCTGTGCCCCGAGAAGCTGTCAGGGCACAGAAATCGCCATGCCCAGCTATAATTCGTCAAGATCATTGATTTCACCTTCAATATGTTCGAAGGCACCAGGCAGGTCTTCAGCCGAAGGAGTGAACTTTTCGCTGCTAGCTCCGACAAAATGAAACACCTGTTTCAACTGTTGGATGCATCGATTGCTGAACTCCAGGCATTTATTCTAAAGATTTGTCAAGGATTCTTTCAGCTCCGAGCTTTTTTGAATTTCGGCTTCAAGCTTTACATCAAGTTTCAGCTTTTCTTGTTCAAAATTTTCTAATTGGGAAAGAAGCTTCGAATTTAATTCTGTTATTTTGGCTTCAGCATCCGCTAATAAGCCTTCGGCCAATTGAAGCTCGAAGTCTTTCTTTTCGATGGCAGCTGATTGCTCTTTTATTTTGTTTTCTAAGTTCCCAATTATAACTTCGTGCCTTTTATCTTCTAAGTCATGCTGCATTTTTAAGGCCTTGCTCAAAAGCATACTCTGTGGACAAATGACCTTCGTTAGAAAATATTTGTGTTATTACAAATAGTAAGGGTTAGACGCAAGACGTTTACCTTTAAATTGGAATAGAACAAACTGCCGACAATGTGTTGTCGTCGGTAGCGGCTGATATCTGCTTCGAGCTTCGGGAAACCGATACTCTTTGATAGAGTACCGATGACCTTCGCGCCAGTCTGATCTCGTATGCAGCTAACTTTTCGTCATCCATGCCACCGAAGAGAAGTGCTCCCGGCCGATACCCGTAGGATATAGCATATTCTTTTAATTCCTCTTTCTCAGCTTTTATTAGCTCTTGGCCAATTAAATTTTGAAAGTCAAAGGTTTCATCTTCCGAAGTATCTTTGATCATCTCTTCCTTCTCGGGTTTTGCGGCCGTAGTCTCTTCGGTGGCTGCGGCAGCTTCTTCTGTGGCCATGTTTAGTAGCATCTTGTCTATATCAGCAGCTATGCTCTCTAAATTAATATCTTCGGATTTGGCATCTTTGGCTCTGACCTCTTCTGCGAGAGCCTCCGAAGGTACAGCTTCGGTAGCTGTCATGCTTTCAATGCCTGGCACTTTTGGAGCTGAAGCTCTTGATGGAGTTGCTTCAATAACTTCTATCACAGTGATGATTCTTTGCCTCTTCGGCTTAGGTGCTTTCGTTTTTATGGGCTCCTTTTCCTTCTGAAAAAGCTTCGTCAGATGTAACCCTAGTGGACTTAGTTTGACAGGCAAAGTTTCAGTCATTACCTTCAGGATTTCCTCTAATTCAGAAGCAGAGGATGTCGCAGAAGTCTTTTCTTCTTCATCAGTTGGTTTTTGCTTCGAAGTCGAGGTTTTTCTTTTCTTCGAATCAACTGTTTTCGCCTCAGACTCTAATTTTTTCTTCTTTGATTGATCTTCGTCGTCCTTATTTAGAGCACTAGCCACTCTTTTTCTTTTTTGTCCTTCGGCACCCTTGTCCAGTAGCTTGTAGTCAGGATATTCAAAGCCTATAGCATCCATCACTCGATTTAGCCTTCGTTTCGGACGGGTGTCGAAGGCTGCTGTCATCAATTGATCTTCCTTTTTAGAATAATTTCCAAGAATTTCGTTACACATCACTTCGATTGTATCCAACCATTCCTGGCAGGGTACTTTGAAATGTCTCTTGAATTTGTAATGGTAGGGCAGCCGGATAAGTTCTCCTTCCTTCTTTTTTCCTTCGAGCTTCGACATGGCCCACTCTTTCATAGTTGGAAATATTTTGAAAGCCAAAAATTCCTGCACTAAGTCTCTAGTGCCAATGTGCTCTGCGATAATCCTAAATTCAGCTAGAGCAATCTGACTTGGAATCCCTGGTAACATGTTGCACGGGGTTCGGGTCTCTCCGAAGATCAGCTCTAGCGGGCTCTGGACCAACTTCTCCTTATCATCGTCAACTTTGACATAGAACCATTCCGATTTCCAGCCTGCTGGCCACTTGCTTCGGTAGCTGATCACAGGAAATTTTGTAGTCTTCTGGTAGGCAAAATTGTAGCAGCCGAAGTTTTCATGCAACCCATCTTTCCTGGCCTTGGTTTGGTAATGCAGTTCATGTACTCGGCAGAAACGTTCGGCAAACGGTTCCACCCCTTGGCTTCGGAGAGCCCAAATATAAACGCTAAGCCTAACAATAGCGTTAGGAGTTAGCTGATGGAAGTAGATCCCAAACTTCTTCAGCACATCAGCAATCATCTTATTCAAGGGAAATCTCAAACCAGCTTTGAAGAAACTCTTAAAAACTACTATTTCATCTTTTTCCGGCTTCGGAGTAGTTTCCTCTCCACCAAAGTGGATTAGCTTTTTATTCTCTTCATTGAAATACCCCAATTTCAACATTTTAGGTAGGTCACCTTTGGAGACTGTGGATTTTCCAAAATCAAGGTGGCTGGGTTTGCTCGGCACAGCGCTGCTATAATCATCCTCAGAATCGGTCTCCTCAACATCAACTTGCTCTGCCCCAGCGACAGGGACGTCCTCTGATGATACGAGCCCAGACCGCTTCATAGCTTCGGAAATCGGAACGGTCTCAACAGCTTCGGTCTCATCTCCCTCGCGATCAACCCAAGCAATGGAGCGAACTCTGGCCATTTAATTATGTCTTTCTTGAAATTTTTTGTTGTTGACTTTTCTGATTTTCCCGAAGCTCTTCCTTTTGTGACGAAGCAGATTCAAAAGCGGGGTTTCGTCTGAGCACGATGAATAAGCTTCAGCTATGATTAAAATTTTGGCAGCAAAACAGTGCAATAGCAATGAATGTTGTGGTAACTTCACACCTACCCGTCTGTTTATATAGTGCCGCAGGTGAGAAGGTGAATCGTCAAAGACTCCCGCACCGAACAAACAATCACCCGCACTCGCTGAGCGGTGGGCCACAGGGTTCGAGAGGGTGAATCGCCAGGGCACGCGCAACTGCTGCAAGATGGACCCACCTCAAGCACGGAATATTTTAATCGTTTCTCGCCAACGAGCTCAGGGAAGGTGTTTTTCGGATCTTCGGCATCCCGAAGCATAGAAGACTTTTTTCACGGATCAAGCTCGTTACGAAAAACGATCTAGCACCGCGAAGGGGCTACTATTGGGGGTGTGCTTCGTAGCCGAAGATCCTAAAGAAAGAAAACACCTTCGGCAGACACTCTCAGGAGCAAGCGCCGAAGCTATTACTTAGAGAGCTTCAGCACAAATCTTAAGACGAAGGGCTGAACCGACTTAAAGATGGATTGACTCAAAGACCCATGATGTTTGCGTCATTATTGTAACCAATTGTAAAGGGTTTAAACGTAATTTTACGCAGGTTGCACCCTGTGCCTATAAATAGGTGAACAATGCGCCGGCACTGTTCATACGATCTTGTAATCACTGGCTCATTACGCTTGAATTATTGCTTTCCACCAAGACGAAGGTATAATTGTACCCAAACATTATGTTCTAATACTCATATGGTCATATAATAAAACATGTGAATATATTTTATACTTTATATTTCATTTCTCATTATTTGTTGTTTTACGAGTATGATTACGAAAGTGAAATCTTCGTAATATTTTACTCTTGATCTTTGTCCGAAGCTCATTAAATCCTTGGGGAGATAATGCTTCAGCGGACGAAGGGCATTTATACTTAACATTTTTGTGTTGCCTTGTTCTTAATTCATAGCATTTGAGAACAAGTCCCCAACATTGGCGCCCACCTCCGGTGAACTCACTTCCACTTTTTGAGTTGATGGCTTCGTTCAAGAACCAGGCTGCAACTGCTTCGGCTTCGAAGCTTGTCCTCCCGATCACAGGCGGTTCATGCTCAGAGCTGGCCAATAAGAAACAGAAGAAGGAGGCACAGAGAAGGGTACAGCATGTCGGGGTGCAGGGACCCTTCATCAAGTCAAGATGGTCTCACATTCCAATTACCTTCTCCCAAGAGGATCTTCAGCTCAAGGATTTCCCTCATAATGATGCTATGGTTATTTCTTGTGTTATCAAAGGGTTTCTGGTCCACAATGTTTTGGTTGATATAGGCAGTGCAGCTGATATCATATTTGTTAAGGCCTTCAGACAAATGCAAGAGCCAGAAGACAAGATTCATGATGCTACACATCCTCTCTGTGGCTTTGGAGGAAGACAGATTGTAGCACTTGGCAAGATCACCATGCCAGTGACCTTCGGATTTGTTAACAACACCAGAACTGAGCAAGTTGTGTTTGATATTGTTGACATGGAGTACCCCTATAATGCAATCATTGGTCGTGGAACACTTAATGCTTTTGAAGCAATTCTTCATCCAACATATCTTTGCATGAAGATACCTTCAGATCAGGGACCTATTGCTATTCATGGGAGCCAGGAAGCTGCCAGAAAAGCTGAAGGGAACTGGACAAATTCAAAGGCAATCCATAATATAGATGGAAACGAAGCTTGTGAGCAGTACAAGTACAGAAGGGAGAAGGCTGCTTCGACCGATCAGCCGAAGCCCATGCTTTTATGTGAAGATATTGCAGAGCAGAAGGTGCTGCTGGGTTCCCAATTGTCTGAAGAACAGGAGAAAACCCTGATAAGGTTTTTGTTCAACAACAAAGATGTTTTTGTTTGGTCAGCCAATGATCTCTGTGGTGTCAACAGGGATGTTATTGAACACTCGCTCAATGTGGACCCATCCTTCAGACCCAGAAAGCAGAGGCTTCGGAAGATGTCTGATGACAAAGCCGAAGGTGCTTGGAATGAAGTGAAAAGACTCCTTAGCGCTGGAGTCATCAGAGAAGTAAAATACCCAGAATGGCTAGCTAACACTGTTATGGTGAAGAAAGCCAATGGTAAATGGAGAATGTGCATTGATTTTACTGATCTCAACAAGGCTTGTCCGAAGGATGAATTTCCATTACCAAGGATAGATTCTCTGGTAGACGCAGCAGCTTCGTCAGAGCTCATGAGTTTACTAGATTGTTATTTAGGCTACCATCAAATCTGGATGAAGAAAGAAGACGAGCCAAAAACCAGCTTTATCACCTCTAGTGGTACATATTGTTACATTCGGATGCCTGAGGGGCTCAAGAATGCTGGAGGAAGCTTCAGCAGAATGACATCAAAGGTCCTTCATTCTCAGATAGGCAGAAACGTGCTAACATATGTTGATGATATCATAGTAAAAAGCACAAAGCAAGAAAATCACATTGCTGATCTGTAGGAGACATTCGCTAATTTTAGGCAAGCTGGTCTGAAGCTGAATCCGGAAAAGTGTGTCTTCGGGGTAAAGAAGGGGAAATTCCTTGGTTGTCTGGTTTCAACAAAAGGAATCGAAGCTAATCCAAATAAAATCGAAGCTATCCTTCGGATGGAGCCACCAAGCACAAAGAAAGGGGCTCAACGGCTGACAGGAAGACTAGCATCTTTGAATCGATTTATATCCAGATCGGCAGAGAGAAATTTACCATTCTTTGAAGTGCTGAAGTCAGCCGAAGTTTTTCAATGGGGATCAGCTCAGCAAAAAGCTTTCGAAGAACTGAAACAGTATTTGATAGATTTAACAACTTTAACTCCACCAGCACTAGGGGCTCCTCTGCTGCTGTATGTGGCAGCTTCGCACTCTGCAGTAAGTGCGGCGCTTGTTCAGGAGAAGCTTGAAGGGCAATTGAAAAAATAGGCTCCAATATACTTTGTTTCCGAAGTTCTCAGTTTATCAAAGAAAAACTATACAGAATTGGAGAAGGTGCTGTATGCTGTTCTAATGGCCTCCAGGAAGCTTCGACATTACTTTCAAGCATACCATATAATTGTTCCTTCATCACAGCCTTTGAAGGATATTATGAGAAACAGAGAAGCTACGAGAAGGATTGGAAAGTGGGCTGCGAAACTCAATGAGTTCTACATTGATTATGTGCATAGATCTTCGATTCAGTCCCAGGCGCTAGCAGATTTCATCGCTGACTGGACGCCAGGGGCTCAGGAAGAAGAAGCAAGTAAAGATGCCAAAGCTTGGACAGTATTTTGCGATGGTTCCTGGGGAACCTTCGGGGCAGGTGCAGCTGCCGTCTTAATTGCACCTTCAAAAGTCAGAACATGCTACACAGTGAAACTTGATTTTAGTTGTACAAATAATATTGCTGAATATGTGTCACACCCGTTTCCCAAGGGCAGAGTCGGGTGCATAGCATATGTGTGTCAGGATCTATTTCCACACATATGTTGACGTCACAAGTGTAATATATCAAAAGAACAATGCATAAAAGCGTAAATAACGACTTTATTAACATATTACACTTCAAACAGACATAATGTCTTAACCTTTATTCATCAAAGTACAGCGAACATGGACATCCATCCACAGGAAGATGACCGGGGGTATCACTAGACTAGCATCCATGGAGTTCAGCATCATATCTTCATCTGCAACTTCTGATCAAAATTAAGCAAGGGTGAGCTCACTTATGGTCGGGGCTCAGCAAGTGGGGGAAAAACTAATGCAAGTCTAACAAGGTGAGGCTGAGGTTGAGCAGTAAGCATTTTAGTTGGTCAACATTTTATTAACAACACCTGTCTTACTAATAAGTGTGAATCCCAAGTATTCCCATTAAGCAAAGATACAAGAGTATTTCAAAAACACTTAAGTGAAACCACTTAAGCAAACCATTGGCAGATCATCGGATCTCGATTTATTTCCATCTTCAAGTTCAATTATCATGTGAGGAGTCCAGGCTGCTCATAACCGTGAGCACGGCTGATATATCAGTTTTACACTCTGCAGAGGTGGCGCATCTTTACCCATGAGTCATGATTCCCTTTTTGCCCGGGTTAGCTAGACCCGTATTCACTTCCGAGGTGAATGGCCAGGGTCTCACTACGAGGCTTCTCCCTAGAGTCCTCATTACGCAAATGTTAGAAATGGTCAAACTGCATAAGGCACACCTACCGTAACCAACTTATAGTCCGGACCACAGGGTAAAGAGTCCGGATAGGGTAAACTTATAGTCCCTAGAGTCCTCATTACGCAAATGATGTTTGCGTCATTATTGTAACCAATTGTAAAGGGTTTAAATGTAATTTTACGCAGGTTGCACCCTGTGCCTATAAATAGGTGAACAGTACGCCGGCACTGTTCACGCGATCTTGTAATCACTGGCTCATTACACTTGAATTATTGCTTTCCGCCAAGACGAAGGTATAATTGTACCCAAACATTATGTTCTAATACTCATATGGTCATATAATAAAACATGTGAATATATTTTATACTTTATATTTCATTTCTCATTATTTGTTGTTTTACGAGTATGATTACGAAAGTGAAATCTTCGTAATATTTTACTCTTGATCTTCGTCCGAAGCTCATTAAATCCTTGGGGAGATAATGCTTCAGCGGACGAAGGGCATTTATACTTAACATTTTTGTGTTGCCTTGTTCTTAATTCATAGCATTTGAGAACAAGTCCCCAACATTGGCGCCCACCTCCGGTGAACTCACTTCCACTTTTTGAGTTGATGGCTTCGTTGAAGAACCAGGCCGCAACTGCTTCGGCTTCGAAGCTTGTCCTCCCGATCACAGGCGGTTCATGCTCAGAGCTGGCCAACAAGAAACAGAAGAAGGAGGCACAGAGAAGGGTACAGCATGTCGGGGTGCAGGGACCCTTCATCAAGTCAAGATGGTCTCACATTCCAATTACCTTCTCCCAAGAGGATCTTCAGCTCAAGGATTTCCCTCATAATAATGCTATGGTTATTTCTTGTGTTATCAAAGGGTTTCTGGTCCACAATGTTTTGGTTGATACAGGCAGTGCAACTGATATCATATTTGTTAAGGCCTTCAGACAAATGCAAGAGCCAGAAGACAAGATTCATGATGCTACACATCCTCTCTGTGGCTTTGGAGGAAGACAGATTGTAACACTTGGCAAGATCACCATGGAGGCAGGAAGTCAAGAAAGACCGTGGAGGCAAGAAGTCGCCGAATCCAAAAGATTACAAATGAGGTGTTCTCTTTGTCGCTGGGATGGAGGCTGTTGTCAAGAAGGATCCTGAGTTGAAGTTGGTGTGCTATTAGAGCTTTATAGCTAGGGAAATGAAGCTTCTCCCTATGGACTATTCTCTAGGTTTCAGACTTATTTCTTCTGTTTGCGTGATAGTAGGCTTCGAGGCTTTTGTTGCCATTTCGAATTGTGGTGTAGGATTTGGTCTCCTCTTTGCCGGTTTACTTACGTTCCTGTCTCCACAGGCTTGCGCTGAGTCTGGCTGTTAGTCTTTGTTAAGGTTTAGATTGTAAACCTTAGGAGCTTGTGATGGTTGTAATGATCTGATGATGTTCAACTTATTCTATTTCCTAATGACATAGGGGGCTCAGCTCCTTCCGTCAAAAATATGTACAAAGGTTTAGGTTACATGTTTTGTTGGACCTTAAAAAGAAACTTAAAGAACACTACAATAATTACTATTATGGTTATCTCAAATAAAACATTAATTCTTAGGGGTAACAATGAGCTCTAAATTTTACACTATAAGATTTAAGCAACATATCAGATTAGGATCGAGCACTATTTATTTTCATTGTTGAACTAAAATTTATTTAGGGCCCTAACATTTGTGAAGAAGCATTTGAATCATGATCTATTACCACCCCTATTAATGCTTCAGTAATCTATAAAAAAGTCATTGACGGTTATTTTTTGATGCAAAATATGTGTAAGGAAAATGACACTTAAATGTCATATGTAATTTTGGTGGTTGATTGACAACACAATCAAATAGAATAGTGGGGTTTTTTATTATACAAGGTTTGTTGTTCATTCGAATTCAAGGATATATTTCAGGCAAAGGAAATAAAAAATCAAGTGATGAACACCTCAAGAAAGACTAGGACACTATTGAAGATCTTAAAAGACTTGCATGAGGTCCAAGACATCAATAAGATGAAGATATGACGAGGAGCCAAGAAAACCAAAACTCACTATAGGCTGATTGCAAGGACGTGAACTCTTCTATATGCCTAAGAGAAGATCACCATAATATAACATGCAGACCAATTCCAAGACATCTACTATGTTCACTAACCCTGCACGAAAAATAGACACTTTTGCCGTCACATTTTATTTTCGTCGGCTTTTAGGACAACTGACAAGGTGACACAAAATTAACTAATTTTTATTGGTCATTGATTGGCACATGTAAATAAGGTTAACTTCTGACCGCAGTCGACGAAAGTTAGTTAATTTCCATCAGCTACAATAAAAGCTAACGAAGGCTATATAGGGCCCATAGAAATTAGACGAGCCCACCCAATAGTCAAGCCAGCCATCGCGCTCGCCCCTCGTCGTAGCGCCCCATCAATGCGCGCCACCCTGTATCACCGCCATGCCCTGCCGACACCGCCACACCCCATCAACACCACATTCAAGGAGTTACCCTACCCCCACATGTAGCCCCCCTGAGACCACGATGCTTGCCCCATACCACCATTGTTGCGACCACCCAAGCTGCCCCCGCCGCGCCCTATAACCGGGCCGCAACATAGGATGCTTCCAACAGACGCACTAGTGTGGTATACACGTGCTTGTTAACACTCACCGACCATCGCCAACCTCGCCACCGCCCGATCTGTCCCACGACGATGTTGTCGTCTCCTGTTCAATCCGCTACCGACAAAGTAACATATGGTCCTAACCTTTACATTACATACATGCATATATTTAATTCTCATTGGCCATCTAACACAGTTTATGTATGAGGACCAACAACTTGCTTATGGCTAATAGCATCATTATGCGTGAGGACAACTAATGGAAATATGATGGTTGGAATAAGGGGAAAATATCTTATGCAATCACTTATATTGGTGCAAGCGTGCAATCAAGCGGTTTGGTGCATCTAATCTAGATCTAATGATGACTGTTATTTTATATTTAACCCCTTCCACCTAAAACATAGTACCTATTTTACTTTTAACCCCTTCCATATGAAACCGTTGGATCTAGATTGGATGCTCTGGATAGTTTGATTGCACGCTTGCACCAAAATGAGTGATTGCACAGGATATGTCCTTGGAATAAGAGTGGGGCTTACTCTCATGAGTAGATGGTGAAGACTTAGGAATTTATTTACCACGCCTTCAGTTTGCTAGGAATCTCAATAATTCATTTGATCAACTTTCCATTATATAGTTTTTGAATTGTGTACACAAGTTGCTCTCATTTGTGGCACCACTACAATTTTACCCGGCACTAGCACGCCTTTTACTAATCGTTGCATCAAGTTTGTTTTAAATAGCCATATTAACCCCATCTAGGTTTATCTAATCTTTCCACTTTTATCAAGAATAACCACTCATTACACCATGGCACAAAATTAGCATACGACATCTAACGGTAAAAATAGCCTTTTTGCGACAGCAGGTCTGTCGCCAAATATAACCATCACACTATTTGTAGGTAGTTATTGCATTGGCGTCTACCAATTTGTCGGCAATAATGGCAAGCTATTGTTGCACTCCATCTATCGGTATAAATGATTATGCGTGGCGAAGTGTCTATTGGGAAAAATTTGCATCAATTTATTTGCCAGCAAATGGATGTCCTGACCTAGCGCAAAAATGATTTAAATATGAGCTTATGAGGAATCTAACACATGACCCTTTACAATAAGAAAAAACCATCTCCATTGTACTAGCAAGGGTTATTTGTTTTGATGTATCGGTATATTACTTAATAACCATTTTACTTGAGACGATTTGTTCATGCACCAAATATCATGCCTCGGTAAATACCTAGCGCATTGAAGGCCGCCGTTTCTAGCCCATCTATGGCGCACAAAAATCCTGCCCGATAAAAACCTAAATTTGGTTCACCAGGGTCTTGTGAGCCTATTATACATTTTAGTTGGCTCCTCACCCTTCTTCATGGCGAACTTTCCAAGTTTACCTTCGATCAACTCCATCTTGGTGATCATCGTCATAGTGTTACCTTCATGAGCGATTTTGAGAGTGTCCCAAATCTCTAATTTGTCCAAGACACTAAATTTATTGTATTCCTCCCTGTATAGAGAAGCTAGAAGCACAGTAGTAGCTTGGTCATTTTTATGAATCATCTCTTTAAGGTAAATAACATTATCATTTTCATCATCACTATCTAGAGCATGTATTCCATTTTCTACTACATCCCAAATACTAGGATGAAGAGAAATAAATGGCTACACATTTTATGGCTCCACCAAGAATAGTCCTTCCCATCAAAGTGAGGAGGCTTGCCTAGAGGTATAGAGAGCAAATGCGCATTTTAATTATAAGGAATGCAGGTATAATTAAAAGACATTTGAGAGTAATCATGTTTAACCGTCTTTTTCTTTGACAAGGAGGAGTCGTCGGTGTCCTTGTGTGAAGAGGAGGAAGAATCGTTGTCGTAGTAGATGATCTTCTTCTTCTTCTTTCCTTCCTTCCTCTTCTTGGATTCTGAGTCGATGAACTTTTCTCCCTTGGGCTCATCGTTGATGGAGACCGTCTCCTTCTCCCCGATCACCTCCCCTTGCCTTTGGAGTCCATCTCTTTGGGCAGTTAGTTCCAATAGAAGATACCAGCTCCGATACCAATTGAGAGCACCTAGAGGGGGGGGGGGGTGAATGGGTGATCCTGCAAAATAAACTTAAAACAATCCAAACTTGGTCTAAAAATGAAGTTAGTGAAAATTAAAACAAGTTTGATAGAGAGAGAAAAGAGAGACAAAGTTCCCTTCACTTGATTGCTCTTCCAAGATATGAAAGATTCTAAGAGCAATATCATAAGTGAAGTTGAGAACTTAGGAACTGTTAGGGGCCTTCGTCCTCCGAAGGTCCTCAAAAACATAATTTAACAATGTCTCCCAAGTATGATTCGTGGACAGGTATCTTCGGATTATGATAAAAGCATACACGATGAGGAGCTTGATCGTGACGAAGGTTATCGTCGCTTCGAAGCTGCGCGGAAGGGAGCTTCGGCTAAATTGCAGAAAAGGGAACCGACTTAAAGGGGAAAAGGTTGTTCAGTCCTCATAGATTTTTCTATAAGCCAATAGTAAATGTAAAGGGTATAATTGTAATTTCTCATGGGCTGCATCCCATGCCTATAAATAGGTGAACAGTACTCCCGTACTATTCACGCTGACTTGTACCCGCTTGTGCGTCACGTTTGTACTTTCATCTTCTGTCAGAACGAAGGTACAAATGTAATTCGATATTGTTCTTATCTATTCATGATTATATAATAAGAAGTATATATCATAATGTCATATAATGTAATATAATTATCTATGTTATCTTTCATGTTTCATATGCTTCTCCTTTCAATTAGTACATATTATGATGATGAAGGTACGTCCTTTATGACCTTCGTATGAAGATCATTATATCTTGAAGGAAATAATGCTTCGAAGGACGAAGGGCATTAACCATCAATCTTTTTTGTGTTGCCTTGTTCTTAATTCATAGCATTTGAGAACAAGTCCCCAACATTGGCGCCCACCTCCGGTGAACCCTTTTTCAACCACCTTCGGCAAGCACTGACCCTCGTCATGCCGCCGAAGAAAGCTTCAGTGACAGGGGCTGCTGCATTACAACCACTGGACCCAAATCAGGAGAACCTTTCTCTCCAAAAGGCCCGAAGCCAGAAGAGGAAGGCCACTAGCCCAACACTCCAAGAGGAAGAGTTGGACCAAGAAATCAGAAACATGGAGATACTTCATCAGCAAGTACAAAGGAAGAAGGAGAAGATGGCCCGACTAGCTGATCTTCAAAGGTAGATTGACAAAGCCAATGAAGAAGTACGCCATCTTGCTCAAGACGAACAAGAACGAAGGCCCCAACATAGGGAGCTTCATCAAGAAGGCTTCTTCAACGAGGATGGATGGTATGATGATTTCCATCATGGAAATTTTGCTTTTGATAATGCTTCTCCTCTATCAGCAGAACTGCAGGCTACCCCATGGCCCCCATCATACAAGCCACCCCAGCTCCCCATGTATGATGGGCACTCAGATCCGAAGCAGTTTTTGATGAGCTACAAAGCAACCATATCTTCATATGGGGGCAATACCGCAGTCATGGCGAAATCTTTCGTCATGGTAGTCAAGAATGTTGCGCAAACCTGGTACTCCTCTCTTCGGCCAGGAACAATCACATCATGGCAGAAGCTGAAGGACATGTTGATCACTAGTTTCCAAGGGTTTCAGATGAAGCTGGTTACTGCTCAAGCTTTATTCCAGTGCACGCAAGACCATGAAGAATACCTCCAGGCGTATGTCCGAAGGTTCTTACATTTAAGGGCACAAGCGCCAACTGTGCCCAATGAAATCGTCATTGAGGCCATGATCAAAGGGCTTCGGCCAGGACCTATGGCCCAATACTTCGCCAGGAAGCCCCCTCAGACCCTGGAAAAGTTGCTTCAAAAGATGGATGAATACATCCGGGCTGACAATGACTTTCGCCAAAGAAGGGAGGAAGCCTACAGGTTCTCTGAGATGACCAGGGGCTTCGGAGGAAGAATCCACCCAAGGCATGTCAGGTCAATTCACTCCACCCAGAGTGATGACAGAGGAAGTCAGCTGCAGAAGTCACAATATACTTCACAATCTTCGGGGCAACAACAAAACTCTTTCCGGCCGTCAGCTCCAAGAGGCAGAGGCGCCAGGGGCTTCAGAGGAAGGTTTGGGGACCAGCCCAGAAAAATTTATTCCTTATTCTGTGGTGAGGACAAGGGCCATACTACAAGGATGTGCCATGTCACCATTCAGAAACAAAAGAAAATAGCAGAAGCTGCAGCTCAGCAGAACCAGCCAAAGCAGGTCATGCACACCGCTTCGTATCACTCACCCTACATACCAGAGTATGTGGGTAACCATCCTGCAGCTTCTGTTGCTTCGGTTAGCCAGCCACAGGCGTCTTGGCCACAGCCTCCACCTCCGCCACCACTACAACCTGCATATTCACGAGGCCAGCAGCCAGAAGGGAGCCAACAGACTCACTAGTAGCGAGATTTCAGGGAGGAGTCTGAAGCTCGCACAGTCAACAGTACTGTGCCAGAGTTGAAACACATATATTGAGAGATATCCTAACCTTGAAACAGTTTTACATTCATTGTCATTTTCATCTTTAATAAGGAACAATTATTGTAAGCTTAGTTTTCTTGCCATTTCCAATTTCTTGTAACAGCTTCGTTCTTGCCATTGTGAAATATATCTTCTCCATAGATTCACGAAGTTCAAAAATTGCCGAAGCTACAAAAAGTCGTTCCTAACGAACAAAGCGTAAGTTTGCCGAAGCTACAAAAAGTCGTTCCTAAGGGAGCGCAGCGTAAGTTTTCTACTCAAAAGTCGTTCCAAAGGGAATGCAGAGCTAAATACCGCCGAAATATAAGGCGAAGCGCGAAAAGTCAACGCGAATACCGCCGAAATAGAAGGTGAAGAAGTTCAAAAGACATTCCTAAGGGGATGCAGAACTTACAGCAAAAAGTCAGCGCTGATATGCCGAAAAATAAGCGGCAAACAGATTGTGTATTCCACTATGGCAGTGTGAGTGTGTCTTCGGCATAAACATCATTTCGCATAACGTAACATCATCACATCATTTCGCATAACATACCATCATACATCATATTGCATCAATGGTACAAGAAGGGGATACAATGTTGATCTTCGGGGAATGTTTCGAAGAAGTGAAATTGTGCTAAGGCACAAAATAAGTTTTGAAGAAGTACAACTTCATCAACTCTGATATGGAAGAAGAAATCTATTGTTTATGAAGCATTAATGTTTTTACGAAGCTTGGATGATCTTTACGAAGTATGGATATTCTCTTGAGATATAAAAGTTTTTCTTCACGAAGCATGAAAAGAAGGGAAGGTGTTTTTTCGCCGAAGGCTCAAAAACGATACGTACGTAAAGTTTCATGCATCGTAAAGAATTGAACTACAAACAATTTACATATTACATTAAAAAATTATAAAATATTACAAACTTAGTTCAGCAAATGTTACATTAATATCTTAGAAATGTTTTTACAATAGCTGCTACTCTTCTTTCAAAACTTTTTCAGCAGTTTCGGTTAGTAGCTTGGCAACAACTTCGTCGATAATAGCTTCGGCCATGTTAATAATTTCTTCTTCCTTCTTTGTTTCTGGGTCGGCCAGTGGATCAAATGGCTCTAGTGGAGGAGAAAGTTCAGCTGCGATACAAAACATCAGTTAGTTCGAAGTCACAAAAAATTAAATGACAAAGCTAAAAGCCATTAAGTAGTACCTATTCGTCTTTCGAGTGTTGCTGCCCTTTCTGCCTCTTTTGCTGCTTCTCGAGCGTCATGAAGATCTTTTTTGCTTTTCTTCATTATTTCATGAGCAATTTCTCGGCCGCAATTTTCCCAGATATCAGTGAAATATTTTCCGCCTATTAGACTTGCTTCGGCCGAGGGGTCCTTTGTGACATCCATGGAGAAGGCAGCTTCGGCCTAGGCCAAGGTCTTAATGTGATTACAATCCGCCTTCTCCAAGACGGCCGCAATTCCTCTTGCACCAGAAAATGCGCAGACGTCCCCACGGTCGCTTAAAATTTCTTCAAAAGTTTCGGCTTCATTACTGATCCATTCGATAACGTCTTCGGGGTCGCCTCGTATAAAGTTGTCTTCGCTCGAATACGCGCCTACGTTAGCGAAGCTAGTCTTTATTTTCTTCACGCACTCCACAGATTTCTCAAAACATCTTTCTTTGGAGGAGCGAAGCTCTGCAACTGTTTTTTCTAAATAATTCTTCCAGTATTCACTGACATCTCGATCAGCTTCAGCGATAGCACACTTTAAGTTGGCTTCAGCCAGTTGCCTTCGAAGGTCTTCAATCTCATTCTTTAGAATTTCAGTTTGAGCCTTGAAGTTAGCTTCATCCTTCTTTACTCTGTCCACCAATGTAAGTAGAATTTTGTCTTTTTCCGTGGCTTCGTTCCTCAGCTTAATAACCTCTATTCGAAGGTTGTTGAGAGCAATAGTGTAGCTCTCGTCTTCAGCATTCTTTTGTGCTCTTAAAGCATTGCTAAGTATTAGGCCCTGCAAGTAAAAATAAATGAATTAACATAAATATAAAAGACTCCATTACAGAGTACATAAATCTCAAAAATTACAACTCTTGTACCTTCAGATTGTTGTATGCAAGGCTATCTGCAAGATCTTCCTTCGTCATGGCGCAAAGCCCAGCCTCGAGCTTCGGGAAACCCATGCTTCTGGCCATCTCCCGGTAGACGGATAATTCTTTGTTGTCCGGGAGACAATACAAGAAATCATCTTCATCCGTACTGTTAAACACTAAGGCCCCCTTCGGATACTTCAGTTCCCGGGCATAGTGATTGGCTTCAAAAATTTCTTCTTTGGATAATTTCTTTCCCGCAGCGTGTCGAATGATGTAATCAAGATTTTCGGAGGATGCTTCAGGGATAAGGGATTCGGTTTCTTTGGCCACACTTTTTTCAAAAGCTATATTAATATCTGAAGGTATTTCTTCGGCCTCCTGCTCGGGTGTGGCAAGCTTTGTCTCAGCAGGCACTTTGGGCCCTGCCCCAGTTTCATCCTGGGTTGTTATAGCTTCGACTTCTATTTGCTTAGGATCAGCTTTGTCTTGCGTTTTGACAGCTTCGGTAGTCTTATTTGAGGAAGAGGGGCGTTTGGAATCCGGTGTTTCTAAGATATCCAATACATTCACCATCCTTCTCCTTCTAGGAGTTATGGCAAAACTTTTCTCTGTCGTCAGCACTGTTGCTTCTGTCGAAGGACTTAGAATCTCTGACGCACTTGTTGTTTTTTCAATTTTTGACCTTTCAGTCTTATCTTCGACAGCTTTTGTTTCAATCAACCTAATCAAAGGAGCCTTCGGTGCTACAGCCGGCTTTTCAATCTTCTGCGTGGGAGGAACAGGTTCCTTCGACTCGGTAGCTGAAGATGTCTCCTCGCCAAATTCAGGCACTACAGCCGATTCAATGTAGCGTGGTCGTTGGGTAAGGACCTTTAATTTTTTACCCTTCGGCGCAGGCTCGCTTGGAGCAGCCGAAGCAACAACCTTTTCAGAGGATGCACCCTTTCTTTTCTGCCCCCATGGTGGGTAGCGATAGTCAGGGTACACAAATACAATAGCATCAAAAACCCTATTTAATAGTTTCTTTTTCTGGCTCCCGAAGGCTGCAGATAGTGCATTATCTTCGGACTTGCAATATGCTCCAAGTAATTCATCACTAGTATTTTCAATACACTTCAGCCAGTCATCATCTGGTTCGACAAATTTGTCCCCAAACCTGAAGGTGTACTTCAGTCGAACTATGCCGCCTTCGCTAGGGTTAGTAATGGTGTCCTTCGGCATTTCCTAGTTGTCTATAAGTGGCCATATTTTAAAGGCTATATGCTCTTGAAGCAAGTCCCTTGTCCCAACAAAAGAGCAAACTGTGCTGAAAGCCCTTCGGCATGCTTCGGCTGCCTCGTCAATTTCAACCTTCGGCTTCCGGAGGCCAAAGCGGGACCAAATGGGGCGCATGATGATCTATTTAATATCTTCTCTCGCCTTTAAATCATTCTTTACATAGAACCATTCTTTCATCCAGTCTCCGGGCCACCTCTTTCGGAATGTTGGCACTGGGTAACTTGCGCCGGAGCGGGCAACAAAGCTGTAGCAGCCAAAATTGTTGTGATATTGTTCTTTACCCAGGCATTCGTCTCATACGAGAGCTCGTGCATACTACAAAAACATCTTGCGTTTGGCTCCAGCCTTGACTTCTCACAGCCCAGACGAAAATCCCCATCCTAATAATCGCTTCAGGAGTAATCTGATGAAGGTAGATCTGATATATCTTCAAAACTTCAACCACAAATCTACTCAACGGGAACTGAAGTCCAGCTTTGAAAAAGCTTCGGAAGATCACAACTTTATTTTCTTCGGGAGCAGGAACGACCTTGTCTACGTTAGCCCTCACAATAGACATATCTCGAAAATACCCTCCTCTCATATTATCAAGATGACTCTGTTTGATAGTTGATTTCCCGAAGACCGTATGACTTGGTCGCTAGGGCCAATCTTCAGAGTCTTCGCCTCCACTCTCCATATCATAGCTGTCGCTATCATCGGTATCTTCAGACAAGCCTTCTAGTATTTCTTTAGTAATCTTCTCTGTATTTGTCTTTGCTATTGATTCAACAAATCCAGCAATCTTCTCTTCAAGGAGCTTCTCCTCCTCGGTCAGCTTTGCCTCAGCGGCAACCTTTTTGTCCTAAGACATCTTTCCTTCGAGAATGGTGAAGATGCGTCCTTAGAACCGAAGCTTAGGGAATCTGAGAAACTAAGCAAGTGTTGGTAAGCAAGAGCTAGAAAATAGGGCAAACAAAGCAAGCGGCAAGTAGCGTACCAAATATGGTCAGGGTGGGTTCTTATTTATATGATCGACGCGCTCCAAATTGGAGGGTCCCGACTGTCATTGACTGTTGCTATTCTAGCAAAGGGAAGGTGTTTTTTCGGACCTTCGGCTTAAGGCCTTCGTCTATGTCGCAGTCTGAATTCGTTATCTTAAACAAATTAATACTGCGGCTACTGTTGGGGGCCTTCATCCTCCGAAGGTCCTCAAAAACATAATTTAACAATGTCTCCCAAGTATGATTCGTGGATAGGTATCTTCGGATTATGATAAAAGCATACACGATGAGGAGCTTGATCGTGACGAAGGTTATCGTCGCTCCGAAGCTGCGCGGAAGGGAGCTTCGGCTAAATTGCAGAAAAGGGAACCGACTTAAAGGGAAAAAGACTGTTCAGTCCTCATAGATTTTTCTATAAGCCAACAGTAAATGTAAAGGGTATAATTGTAATTTCTCATGGGCTGCGTCCCGTGCCTATAAATAGGTGAACAGTACTCCCGTACTGTTCACGCTGACTTGTACCCGCTTGTGCGTCACGTTTGTACTTTCATCTTCTGTCAGAACGAAGGTACAAATGTAATTCGATATTGTTCTTATCTATTCATGATTATATAATAAGAAGTATATATCATAATGTCATATAATTATCTATGTTATCTTTCATGTTTCATATGCTTCTCCTTTCAATTAGTACATATTGTGATGATGAAGGTACGTCCTTTATGACCTTCGTCTGAAGATCATTATATCCTAAGGGAAATAATGCTTCGAAGGACGAAGGGAATTAACCATCAATCTTTTCTGTGTTGCCTTGTTCTTAATTCATAGCATTTGAGAACAAGTCCCAAACAGGAAGAGAACAAAAATCGTTCATAAAGTAAATGAGACAAAAGACACGACGATTTTTATCATATGGTTCGGTCAAGCGTAATATGCTTGCCTACTCCATGTTGTGGTGTCTCAATGGGCGAGGGTTGCACTCAACCCCTCTCAAGCGATCACAAAGATCAACTTGAGTACTACGGTCTTCCTTTATCACTTATATCCCGTTTGCAAGGAATCTCCACAACTTAAAATCTCTCACAGCCTTACACTAGGGGCGGCCCCCACTAAATTCAAAGGTATTCAAGTGAATACCCATTATTTTTTACAATTTTTTTAATATATACAGGTATGTAGTATATATACATAGGAAATAGGAAATGAGCAAAATAGTGAAGGAATCATGTTATTTTGGGCTAAAAATATGTCCTTCCTACCTCCTCCAGCCGGCCCATTACCATGTCTTGCCCATTATTCTCACACATCCATACCACATGGTCGGCCACTTTGGCTGTTTGGCACTTTGCCTGTTGCCCTGTTCGACTGGTCGCTAGACGCCAGAACAGGAGGACTCCAGCAGTCCAGCCGCCGCCGCACTACCGCAGCCGCTAGGGCAGGGCCGCACCGCCGCACTGCAGCAGGGCAAGTGCGTGTTCTCCGCCGGCCTGACCGCCTCTCCACGCGCTGCTAGGAAATAGGCCGCCAGCCCGCCAGGCGCCCGCAGACCGCAATGCCTGTCTTTTCTCATTTTATCATATCAAACAATTATTTTTCTTTACTCTTTGTATTATCTATTATGGTATATTCTAGAATTTTAAATTATAATAACTAGTTATTGAATCAGTTATGCCTATATTGTTTATGCTTAATTATATGTTATGTATACAAATAATTACCTATGTATGCCAATAGAAAAACTTTAGTCTTTAAAAATAATCAATCCTAGAAAATTTTCGAATACCCACACTCTAAATCCTGGGCCCGCCACTGCCTTACACAAGATCTGAGTTACACTTGAGAGTAAGGGAGGGAGATAGAATACACACACAAGAGCAAATCACAACAACACATGTAAGAAATGCAAAGACAAGAGCGCAAGAACAAGTCTACATAAGAATAGCTCAAAAATGACGCTCGAATCTCTCTAAAATCACTACAATGCGTGGTTGCGAAATTCTAGAGTGTTAGTGTGATCTTGAGATGCTTGAGTACTGGTATGAGGCGTCTAGGGGGTCCTTTTATAGCCTTAAGGGGCCTAGGAGCCATTGGCTTCTCCATGTGGAAGCTAAAAAAAATTCCTCTCTAGGGTGCACTGAACCTTCTGCAGTAACAGTCGACAGAGGATTCTGATTGGCTGGTTTCCTTTTATAACGTGGCATAAAACCATCAGGTACGCCACTGGACCGTCCGATGACGTCAGCTAGCCATTGGAGATTGGCGCTGCCAGGGAGAGAACCGTTGGAGAGGTGGTCCGGTGCACTAGACCGGTTATTGTTTACGGTCTAGTGAATTTTATAATAAAATTCCTGAGACCGGGGACATTGTCCGTGCGCGCCACCGGACGGTTCGGTGAGTCACAGACTTGCCCAACTTTAGCTCTTTTGAGCCAAACTTCTCCAACTTCTTTTGACTGTCTTTGAAAGTTTCTCTATTACTTAGATAAACATAGTTATCACTTAATCTAATTGACTAAGTGTAGGAAACATACCTTTTCTCCTTAGTTTCACCAGGATTTGCAACATGACTTGTTTCAAGTCCAAAATGCACTTTTCTTGCAAAAATGAGTTAGTAGTCAAAACAAAGTGCTAGAAATATAGAGTAGAGTGTGTGCAACTTATCCAAACACTTAAACCTCATGTTTATGTTGATTTGCTAGAAGTTGCACTTTTGGCCCTCTATTTTAGCTTATTTGGACTTGATCTCTTCAACTTGCCTTTTATGGTCCTATACTCATACTCATATGAAGATAGTTAGTTCAATGTGGTGTGTTGGACACTTAATCACCAAAACAGGTAGAAATGGCCCTATTGCACATTTCCCTTTCATATACCCATCCCATGCCCCAAGGGGTATTGTTGAGAACAGTCTTGACTAATCCTAAGCCATTTTGAGCCCTCTCTAACTCCTCTCTTTGTGGGAGTGTGTGATTAGCGTTCCATTAACAGTTAGAGAGTTGATTAAGAGCTAGAGAGCATATCTAGAGAAAGGCAACCTTGAGCACTTGTCGAGCTTTGTCAACATTTGTTGTGCATTCATTACTCTTGGAGGGAAAGCCTTCTAGATGGGTATGTGTCGCCCGGTGAGCTCTCGTGCTTGTGGTGAGCCACGGGAAGGTATGTAATTACCCGACATCTTAGTGGAAATCTCAACCGATCACATTGGTGGTGAATTAGAGAAGAGGAGTGAGTTGAAAGAGACTCCAAAGTTGTTTTAAATTCCTCAACAACGTGAAGGTAGGCAAGCCTTTGTGATGAGCTAAACCACTGAATAAATCATTGCGTCTTGTTTATTATACTTTTGAATTGCATTACTTGCTTTCCACTCGATCTACTTGGTTGTGCATGTTTATGAGTGCATGTATTTAGTGGACTTGCCACTGGACATAACAAGTCCATATCCAAGTATTGCTTGCAGGCATAGCTACTGTTGAGCATTCTGCATGGAATGGCAGTGCGGGTGTTTGAGCGACTGTACTGGGGAGCGACAGTGTCGTGCAAGTTTTTGACAGTAGGTTTGAGTTTCACTTATACACACATATTCCACTGTGTCCCTGTTGTTTAGTGTACTTTGCTCAGTTCAGTTCATACTATCTAGGGTTTGGTATTAATATACATAATTTATTATCCTAGATTGTTTTTACTGTTTATGTTAAAGTGCTAGACTGAGCATCATATTCGAAGAAACCAGTGCTTACCTATTATAGTTGTTACAGTAAGTTTCAAGTCAATAGGACAAGTTTAGCCTGCGCGGCAGTGCGGAGTGTGGACAAAGCGTAGCTAATTTAATTCAAACTAAACTAACAAGGTGAGGATCTACAAACATATAACAACCTAAATAAACTTACCCTGCTAGACGTCCGGGCAGTGTGGATTTGAAGGTGCTGATGATTTGCTACAAGTCCAGAGATGGCAATGCCGCAGGACGGGGCGGGGTAGGTGAGGATTTGAGTGTGGATTTGAAGGAAAACATGCTAATGGCGATCAGCAACAGTCGTTGCTATTTCTTCAATCCGCTCCCCATTATAATGCCTAAGAATGCAATTGCGTGATTCGTGTTGCCAATTTTCTGAAGCCAACCGATGGTGAGGCCAAGATTGCAAAAATCTCTCCTGTGTATTCAAACAAAACAACTGTCTCTTAGGTTGATAACTCCATGATCTCCGCACCCCGGAACCCCTGAGATCAATGATATTGGATCCTTATTCGAGAGTTATTAGGTGCTCCTCTGGATTTGCCTCGCTGATTTTGCACCTCAGCATCCCCATTTAGAAGCAGAAGATTTCCACTGATTTCAATGATCATGGATTTCCACTTATTCGAGAGGTTGGCGCTCCTCTGGATTTGCCCCACTGATTTCAGGGGTGAAAAATAATATCAAGTATCATCCAAATTTTGCATGTATGATTAGCCAAACATTTCGTAACAAGTTACCATCACTAGAATTTAGTTAACTGAAAAATCAACGTTATCTATGTGCAAGCTATTTTCTAAATGTTCGGCTGAAATGTCCACATGTTCAACTTTTTTTTTTTTTTTGCCTTGCGAGTCGTCATTCAGCTGTTCGTGTCAATAGTAAATTAGTATGAGAAGACTAGAATTGCAGGGTTGACCTTTCCGATGTAGATAATAACCAGGTGCCGAAGAAGACTAGAATTACATTCTTCACAATGCTGGTTGGCCTAAATACACTTATTCCTGATCCTACAAAAGTTTGGTGAAGGATTGATCCTACCAATTTTCAGGATGCAATTCCAGTTGCAAATAATGTAACAATAACATCAAGGTAAACAGCCTAAGATGAATGAAAATAATATGCAGAAATAAAAAATAGCCGCCACACAAGAGAGACATTTATTCACACGTTTACTAAGGCTTAGTAAACTATGTTTGGTTCCTTTAGTCATCTCCTAAATTTTAGGAACTAAACTTTAGTCCCTATAATGTCCTATTTAAGAGGTTTTTTTAGTTACCTCCTTTAACATTTTTAAACAAGTGACTAAACTTTAGGAGATGTGAACCAAACATGGCCTAACAGTTTCTAAGTCATAACCAAGCCGGGGTGTTGGTGTTACAGAACTAGTTAATCCTATATTTTGCGGAAAATTCAGCTACAACTTGTACACGAAGTCAAGCATCAGAAGATGCTCTCGTTCTTCTTCCCCTCCGGCGATGTCCTAGTCCGCTTCATAGGCTTCTCACGAGCAGGTTTGGTGTTGGTAGCATGTAGTGTGCTACATAGGCGTAGTGGTATTCTGGTCTTCCGGTGGAACGACCGTACACAGATATATCCTGCGAAAAATCACCAGACGGTTCTACCATTAGACCGGAAAAGATTCACCCAAAAAGAAGACTGAAAACGAACCGCATTTCTGTCATACAATCCTCAATGGCTCAGTCAAAAGAAAACAAAATCAAGAAAAACGTTTTTGATACCTTCCTTCAAGCATTCCTGTATATCTTGCCTTGTTTGATCTGAGGTTGATAAGAATTTCAGTTAAATGAAATCAACAACCATTTCACGGATGTCTTTCATGATTATACTTCACTAATATAAATACCTTTTGTGATCGAGTGTATAGATGAACCAAAGTATACAATGCTTCTCTCCAGCATCCCAATACATTCCCTAGGTACAGTTATTGGGTTTCGGCTAGATGAGTAATCTGCAAAAACCTACAGAAGGGTATAATTTTTATGAACTAGTGGTCAACCAATCTGGAATGATATTTGCTTTGATGATCAAAGGCTATATACCTCATTTTCCTGGAAGTAGGTACCATTCAGTGGAAACTTTCCTCTATTTGCTGTCCGACACGGTATCTGCATATTCACATATGCAAATGGTTAAGCAACAGATTCTGACTAATTTCATCCGAAGACAACAACAAAAGTGATAAGGAGTTGACGAGAAGAAGAAAATTCAATATCCTTGGGCTGGTTGGGATGAAAAAACAATTAATTACCCTGCCAACCCCAAGGGATTGGTTGAAATCAAAACCAGGAGTGAATTTCAGGATTGGTTAGAAATCATAATAGTAGTTACTCACCAGAACCGTGCCTTTAACTTTGTAGTCATCAGGACATGAAATAACCACTAGTAGGTAAGGACATCTATCTCCCGCAACTCTATCTTCGAACTGGTACACAAGCAAATAGGTCACTAGATTAATCAATGTCAATGTAAAATAAAATATAGCTTGTAATCTACGATTACAAATCACACAATATAGCACACCTCTTCTAGGATTACATGACCATCTGGGAGGACGTATCTACAGTAGAAGGTAGAAAAAACTTAGAGAGGTACTGCTGATTTCTGAAGACAAAATTATATCAAGAAATTAAAATTACTTACGCATTGTGTTCTGTCCTAAGACGACCGGTATTTTTTAGTTTTTTACTTTGGCCAAAGCTACACTTTGGATTGATCACAGCCAAGTCCTTCCCACAGTTCGGTGTCCAAGAATTATTGTTCAGCGTATGCTTGTTTGAACAAATATTTATTTCAGAATCATATTGTACTCCTGGTGCAAAATCTTCAATATCACATGCATAATCTTCGTAGAAATCTTCTTGCTCATTAGGTGTTTCATTGTATTCATATTCTGGGCTTGGTGGCATCTCAACAATTGGCTCGCAGCTATGGACGGGTGGTGTTTCAGTAGTAGTGCTGCTTATTGCAATTTGATACCGATACATTTGTTGAGAACTTGGTGTGCAACTCCCATAAGCAACCATGCTTGTTTGCTGTTCTCCTTGTTCATGCTTCTCTGGAAGAGGAAGCGACTTTCTGAAAACAAGAAAATGTTGTTTTAAAATATCTTTCCAACTCAGCAATACAAGCCACAATAATACTGGTTTGGGTTCGGTGAATAGAGGAAGAAATTAATTCTTTTGAAACTAAGGGTTAAGACTGAAAACGACTTGAAGAGTTGAGTGGAAGGTAACCTTTTACTAATTGAAAGTAATCTCAAACAATAATGAATGAAGTCTCCCCACCCCCAAATAAGTCACAAATTTCTTGACATGGACCCATATCCCTGGACGTGGTTTTTAGAACATCCGGGAAAGAGGAAGGTCTGGCAGCTGCAAAGTTGAAGGGTTTCCCCCACTTCAACTACTACTTGCTCTAAGTAAGGAGGATGACTTGCCTCAAAGTAACCTTAACATATTGGATCTAATATATGGAATGCAATCCTTATAATCTGGCAAATTTCTAGAATACAACTTCCTAATTCTGAGAGAGAAAAATAAGCTAATGGTCAAGCAACAAAGTGCATAACAAAGGTCAACCCAGGTTACAATCAGTTACTGTGCATGGGAACAGAGAACTCATGGCTAGCTTTGCTCGCTTGACTGGCTGGTTTTCTTGAGGCCCATGATTCTGATATTTCTTACTATAATTCAGAGCAGTCATGTTCCATACTGTCGCAAATGTGATAACTTACATGAACACTCTCTTTTCTTTTGTTTTATTATCATCTTATTGGTTCTTTGAATTGGTTGAGTTATGTTGTTAGTAATTAGTTTTTGAAAATCTAATCTAAACTAATGGTATCTGAATAATACCTATTGTTATGATACATATTAGTTAAATGGATGCTAAGTTAAAATGGCATACTGTTATACAAATACTTATGGCGCAGTCTACAAACAACAGTATAAATCATGAACTTACTTGGCAAGTGAACTATTGTAATATTTACAACTTGCACTGAAAGGACAAGCTCCGCAGTTTGGATTTTTTTTCCTGCAAACTACCTGCACCATGAAATCAATCAACCACAGCCAGAATTGAAAAATAGTAATAACAAAACGTAAATATAATTCAGAATAGATGCATACCTTTCCAAAAGTTATCATAAGACAGTGCAGTTCATACCTGTTTTTGTACAGGTAGTCAGATGGATATGCTTAGAGACTAAGAGTAATAGTGAAATACTAATAATCTTCAAAAGAGATTGTGGACTTACAACTTTTCCTTATCAATGGTGCACAATCGAGGCCATAAATACCTTTGTACATCATCCAAGATCGGATAACTTCACCAAAGAAAAAAAATGAAAAATAAGAACTTTTTATAACAAAAAAATAAGGAGAAAATTGTTATAATGGTATTCACATATTCAATCTAGACTAATCTTACAGGTCAATTAGGTGGAAATCAGCACCGTTTAAGGGCTGAAGTTTGACCCATCCTAGCCTTGTCACTATGCGAGCTACGTTGACATCAACCTGAAATAAGCATGGAGTCAGCATTCACGCTTGACAGTATTTTCTGTAGAATGATAAAGTATAACTTACTGGAAATGCTCTATGCCTCAATGACAAAAGGCAAATGCAGTCAGCACTTTTCACTCCAATCCCATGTATACTAAGCAGAAATTTTCTAGTACCAAGAAAAATAAAAAGAATAAGTAAATTTTGTGAGATGGAAATCCATTATGCAAGTAGATTGTATATAACTGTGACCGAGTTTGATTTTCCTAATTCATAACCTGGTAGCAGTTCCCTGCTAAAAATTCCATGACAATCCTCCAAAAGTTCTTATACAGTTTTAGAAAACCAATTGTTAAGTTGTACTGTGTCCACTAATAATGTTTTCCTAAAAAATCTACGTGATAAAAGAAATACTTAACAAAGATGTTTAATTTTTTCACAGACACAAATACAACAACAAGGAATATTATTCTTTGAAGATATTTCCTTCAACAACTGTCACCACAAAGAATAAAGCAAAATTGGTGAAGCAATAGGCAGTAGTATATGTACTACGACTCTATGAGCAAAGACATACTTGGCTTTTTCACGTGATACAAATCTAAGCCAATCCAGGTCAAAGCTTCCATCTTGAGCTTTCTTTACATGATCGAGAAAAGCCTGTAAAAAGGTAAAAGAATACTTTTAGCACTTTCATCCCAAGAATAAGAAAAGATAAATATGGTGACAGGCTAGAAACCCTAGTAAGTGATAAATTTAATATTTCAATCACATTGTTGATAACATGGTGGTTGTAAAATAGAGAAATTAATTTGGTCGTATTGAATAAAGAGTCCATTGTAGATGATACAAGATGTAACAGTCATTTTCGTTAAAACCACAGAATATTAAACAGGTACTACTATATCCATTCTCATACTTATAAAGTGTCAAGCATCAAAATATAATATGTCTTCCAACATTAAGTTTTGTAAGTATATGCCAATTAGAATGCACAGATTAACATCAAATTTTGCAGCGACCAGCGAAGTCATAACAATGTTCTATAACACTTGAACAGCCTATCAGGGAGACTAGAGTTCTCACATTTTCTTCCTATAAGAGTCCATTTACCTGCTTCAGTTGGCATAAAAAGCCATCATATGGATGAAGAATATGTTTTGTTGAAATAAATAGTTTAAACAAATAAATGTGAACAGGAATAATAAAAACAGCCAACAATAAAAAAATCTCAAAATATTTATGCATGGTGACTCTCCTGGGAAAGAACATAATAAAAGACTGATGTTTAATCAATTGGAGGTTTAGATTATAATATTATCTATAATAGCAGAAAAAGCAAGTGATGCACAAAGCTCAATCCACTAAATACACATGCAAAAGAAACAACTCCATCTGAAGGACATTTCTTGTCTACATAAATTTTGGGTACAATTTTAGAAATTTATTCTTGCAACAAATTTTTGGATATACCCTTGTAAATATAATTTCACTACATTTTTTAATAGGGTTACAAACGTTGAGTATTATTTTTTTCAAAGATGATTACATTCAGCATGTGGAGTAAGATACATATAAATATTGTGATGCCACAAATGACTTGGACAGGATATTATAAATAAGTAGATGGCAATTTTTGGTCTTGCAATAACGTACCAGTATCCGCACAGCCAAAATGTTGTGCTGTCCCCTGATTGCAATGCATTTTGCAACCTCAGAAAATGGCGCGTTTAGAACTGATTCCCAATCTACAACATCACTTGTTTCAGTTTGACTTTTGTGATTGTATCCTTTTTTATATGCTTCCTCCTGTAACTCTTTCCAATTAGATGCTGTGACTGGTTGTCGTAGTGAAGCTAAGATCTTTCTCAAGTTGTTCTCGTCGCACACTGGATTTCCATATTTATCTTTCACTAAATTCATAAGATCACGGTCCCAAGTAGAGATGTTTTTCTGCTTCATACTTGAAGCAAAATTTCCTATAATTCTATTGTAGTCTTCACCGTATTGACTTTTCACCTTTTTATCAAAGTCAACTTCTTCCTCAGATTTAATGTATTCATCAAAATGTGAATGAACCAAGTCAAAGGTATCAAATGCTTCTTTTGACTTCATTTTTCTATCGACACCATCTATTAATTGAGTTGCATTATCTTGACAGTGTCTCTCACTCTTAGGAAACTTCGCCGCTATATTCATAAAAGCTTGGCTGTTTCCGCAGATAAGAAACGAAAATACAGGAAAGTGGAAAAAAAGGAAATTAGTTCCGGTATAAAACATATGGACATACTAAAATGATATTTATGAATCCTCATTTTACCTTGATAAATTATCAGCAGAATTCTGTGTAAGGAAAGTACCCACCACAGAATCAATTAGGGATCCTCCCCACTGAGAATATTTTCTAGGCCCTGATGAAAGCCATTAATAAATTAGAAACAATTTCATACTCATGTATCCGATAGATAGTAGGTTATATGGCTTACTGATTCAATACATCTAACTACTGTAGAAGCAAGACATGTTTTTTGTTCATCAAAATGTGATACTGGTGACAGCCATGAAACAAGTGTTTGTTTCGCCATAGGTCTTTCCAATGTCTATGTTTGAATAACTGATATTTGCTAAGAAAAAAATTGCATGCACACATTATTGGATCTTTGGTCAATTTGGAAGCTAACATACATTTAAAAGAAGTATTAAGTCCAAAAGAAGGAAAGGGAAATAGAGGAGTTGCAGCTCAGTGAATAACTTCAACAAATGAAGTTAATGTCTCAATGTAAGAATCGTTTCTTGCTCTAGGCAACAAATTATCCACAGGCTATTTTTTATTTTGTTCTGCAAAATATGAAATTAACTTAACTCTAAATTTCATTTTATCAGTTCACAGTTTTATCAAGAATTCATTTTCCCATTGAGTCCACAATAAAATTTTCATTCTAGCTTTCTGACAAAAATAGAGAAAAACTAAGCTTATGGAGTTACCTGCGACAGTGCAACATTTCCTAAGCTTTTTTTAAGTTAGACAAAAGGCATTTTTCTTCTATGCTAACACTTTTTATTAACGATAATGTGGTCCTATTTCTTGCATTTTGCACTTTGACAAACGAAAACATAAAAAGGGATAGAATGATTACCAATTAGATCAAACATAGCATTAATGAATATATCCACAAATTGTTCAAACATTTGTCTTGTTGTATCCCATTCAGGTCCATAGCCAATATCAAAACCTTCAAAACTTTCATTGTCGCTCCCATTCCAATTTGCCAAAACAGCGCAAACCCGCATTGTTTCATCAGTAAGACCCAAAACCTTAGCTCGCAATTTCTTTACATGAGTTAGAGGGCGTGATACCGCAACCGTTGTAGTCCAGTTGTAAGGCAAAAGTGCTAGCTGACCACTTTCCTTGTTTCCTACCATCATTTTCCTTTTTTTCCCTCTCTTGCTCCTCTTATGTGTAGTCAGTTCACCGATTAAACCATAACTCTTGCCAATGCACTTCAAATTAATCATCAGCTCGGCTCTGCTGAAACATGTTTTACTTTCTGATGAATGTAAATCCAAATCTAACTTGCGTCTTGCACTATTAGACCTGTGGGCACCAATATGTTGATTATCATCCTCTGTCATTTTCTTCTTCTTTTTTACTGTACTAGGCATGGTCACCTTGAGCTTCATCACTTTATCTTTGGCCACTTTGAGACGTTGAACCCCCTTGGTCGACTTCTTCCCCCTCCTCCGAGGTGTGGGCTCCATGTTCTCCGGAGTAGAAGTAGGGGCAGGAGAAGCAGCACCTGCATCTCTGGCACTATCAACACCTTCCTTGTGCTGCTGCTCTTGCTGTGCAACCTTGCCAGAGGACTCGCCCACCAGTGGAGGCAAGGTGCTGGACTCCTGAGTGCCCACGGGATCACAGTCCACTTGGCCCAAATTATCCAGTGCGGCGGACTGAGAATGTTCATGGGCATGCAACGGCACCGAGGCAAGGCCATCGCCGTCCACCTTCCCGGGGCCAGCAGCCGTGCTGGTGTACAGAGCAGTGCAGCAATAGCCAACTGCGGTGGTTGTCCCGGACGGTCGAGCTGGCTTGCGGACAATGTCGGGTGTCGCCGGCGATATCCCCAACTGAGGCTCTGATCCAGACAAGGAAAAGAAATCATTATGGATGCATCAGATTTAAGGAGGCTCCCCGCTACCACGGACACCGCACATTAACTGGCAAATACTCAGATTGTAAGATTTTTTTAGATAGATTGCTTTGACTATGAATGCATATCTATAAGACTTTTGTAGATGCATTGCAGTACAATAATGCCAAAACGAGAAATCCAGGTGAGCCTAGAAGTGCATAAGCATAGAAACCAACGCATGCGAAGGAAGAACGAGCAACGAGCCTATCGGCTCTGCCCACCGCGGAGGCCCGGACTCACCAAGATCTGCCGCCGCCGCCGCCGCCGCCATGGCAGCAGCGCCCGTGGTCGGAGCGAACTCCGCTGTTGGGTCCTGGAGAGGAAGGATTTGGAGTCCACGCCACGACCTCGCTCTGGATTGTGTGTTGCGGTTTGCGGGAGATATGGTTAGAGTAAAGAAGGGGTCTGTTTTGCTCCGTCCTTTTCTCTTGTGCTATTATAAAGGATTACTTTTCTACAGGAAACCGTTTCGTGCGTCGTTAACGTCCTCCGCGTCCGCCCCTTCTCTCACGGTCTCACTGGATCCGCTCCTCGCGCCGCCCTCCCCCCGCGCCTGCCGGCTGCCGGCTGCCGCCCCCCGCATCGCGTGCACCGGCCGCATGCCCGCATCCCAAGCGCCAAATGCACCGAACCCGCGTGGAGAGCGCCCGCTCGCAGCTCTGGAGTCTGGATAATGATGCTCCCCTGTCTCGCGCCGCCAATAACCTACCCAGCCTTTCGCGATCTGTTGTACCAGTGGCGGACGTTAGAGGGATTCACTATCGCCGAATCTCGAAAGGAGAATTGAGGATTGGAACCAACGTATTCCAAGAATTCTTAGGGTTCTCTAGGGATTCTTGGAGCTCACCATAGCCCAAAGTCGTATCTCTTTGGTTAATAAGATCCAAAAGGTTTATCGATCCCAGGGGTACAGATCCATAATAGACATATAGAGATTATTATACGCCAAGTAACATCAAAAGTAAGAGTTTCCGAAGATAGAACACATAAGAGCTAGTTTGGCAACACTATTTTTCCATGGGATTACCAATTTCCCAATGAAAAATAAACTAATTTCTTTTGGAAAAACAAAAAAACCTTAGAAAAATAGAGTTTTCAAACTAGCCCAAAAGGTCATGGCTTGCTGATTTAATCAATCGTCGGAGATAGATTATATTGTTGCGACGAGCTAGATCTAACTTGTGGAGTGGATCGGTGTCACGATGAAAACAGGGCAAGGGACGGAGGCGTCAGAAAGACGTAGAGTCAGACGACGTTGCATCAGAAATAGATCGGCGGCAAAAACAGGGCAGCGAGCAAACTAATTTAGATGGTGTCCAAAAGATTATGGTCAGACCGGTCCGGGAGGATCCGATAAGGAGGATCATGATAGGGTTGTTTTAGGCCATGTTCTAAACCTTTAGAGCTAATTGTTAACTGGTTTTAGCTGGGTTGGTCATCTAAACCTCTTAGCTAATTTTAGCCACTAGTTATTAGTTTTATAGGTTTAGAACAAGACTTTATACTAAACAAAACTTTAATTTTTTCTACACTTAACACTAAATAACCATTAGGCATAAAAGGGTGTATAAAATTAAGCAGGGTATGACCCACTTTACCCCTTTGGATCCGCCTCTGCCTATACTTGCAGGCGCAGGACCTGCTCCACCGCCGCCATGGCGAGGTGCCGACGCCATGGGCCGGTCGCCTCCTGCACGACAGGCTCCTCGCGGAAGCACGCTCCTCGCGCTACGCCAGCTCCACCACCCGTAGGCCCGGGACCCGCTCCGCCACCGTCGTGGGCCAGTCATCTCTTGCACGACCTCTTCCTTCTCGCCGGCGCGTAGGGTGCGTCCGCGAGGCGATCCTGCTGGCGCAGTACTTGCTCTGCCGCCGCTATGGCGAGGTGCTAGCGCCGTGGGCCGGTCGCCTCCTACACGACCTCCTCCTCACGTTGTGCTAGCTCCACCACCCGCAGGCGCAGGACCCGCTCTGCCACCACGTCGTGCTGACTTAAACCATCGATCTGCAACCCCCACCCCTGCGCTGACTACTGACGCGTCCTAACGTGCCGTCGATCCCTAGGTGACGTTCGATTGCTCTGCCGTGGACTGCGTACTATGGTGACTGAGCAACCTCTGTCGTGGGTAATCTGAATTCATCAAATTTTGATCTTATGTTGGTTTGGAGTTCCTCCTCTACATCTTCCGCGGAACTATTTTGATTTACTTTTTTTAATGAAAGGAAATAAAAGACAACAACGAACCATGAACACAAAGAAATAGAGAGAGAGAATGTGTTTCTTTTAGAGCAATACTACCAACTCACCAAGTAGCCTTTGAAGGCCTTGTGGACAACGACGGTGGCCTCCACCTCGTGCTCCTGGCCGCAGTTGCACGGGTGCACCTATGACAGCTCCCAAATGGCCATGAAGAAGGGGTAACGCGCGCAGGTGGCTGGATCTGGATCGAGGTGAGAAGGGTTATACAGTTGCCAGCAACCTCACGCCGCTTCTGCCGCATGCCGCGCATGCTGGGGGAGGTTGTTTGCGGCTCCCGATTGAGGATGGCTAGGGGTTGCGAGTCAGGTGCAGGGCAGATGTTGGCGCGGTCGCAGCGATGCACAGAGTTGGAGGTCATGGCATGCACGACGGTTGTTGGTGCGGTTGTGGCTTTCGTGGAGGGAGAGGCCATGGCATGCGCGGGCGCGGGGGCAGTCGTGGCATGCAGCGGAGGGGGAGGATGGTCGCGACATGAGTGGAGGCGGCTTTTATGGGGGAAGGCAACATACCATGGCCAGGCATCGCGAGCTGGGGGTGGGGTGATTTTCTCGTTGGCGCGTAGGGGGCATCGCGAGGACGGGGCAGGCTGGGGGCGACGATGGAAGTGGTGTGGTCGACGACAAAAATCTCGAGGGTATGAGGGCGAGGCTGGGAGGCTGCTTCCATGCGCGGGCATGGGAGAGGGCGGAAGCACCAGGGTGTGGACGCCTTCCTTGCTATCCTAAGCCATACTAATCTATTAAGAGTGTAAAGTCAGCATCCATAATCCTGCCCCCGCCCGCACGCCCCTACCCCGCGCCCATGTTGCACACACTTTCACAGATGTGGCTGTTGTTTACTTGTTTTTTATTGCTGAATCACAAAACAAGGCAACACAAATGTTAAATGTAAAGGACCTTCGTCCTTCGAAGCATCAAAACCTTTCGAGAATGATGATTCTCGGACGAAGGTTATGAAGAACAAGTCTTCATCATTTACAAATACGAAAATGTATTTACAAATGTAACATCATGATAATTATTTATATCATACCGAATGTTAGATAACATTAAGATTTGTATCATATGTTGACAAAGTAATATATGATATATATTACATTTGTACCTTCGACTTGCTCGAAGGTGAAAATGAGAATACAATCTCAATCCCGCGTGAACAGTACATGGGTACTGTTCATCTATTTATAGGCATGGGACGTAGCCCGAGCAAAAGTACATTTATGACTCTGACATATACACATAATCCTAATATAAACATAATGAATTAACAAGTCTTTTTCTCTTCGGCTCAACATCGTGTTTGACCTTCGTAACCACCTTGAGCCAAAGTTGAAATCCTTCGGCGCTTTACGCATGCTTGTTGCAGCTTCGGCACTCAGTCCCATTGCTTATAGGCGATTTCTCCATTTTGAGGACCTTCGACAGAGAAGGAGACTCCCAACAGTAGCCCCTTCACTATGCTAGATTATTTTTTATAACAAGCTCGATCTGCGAAAAACACGAAGGCTTCTGGATGTCGAAGGTCGAATAAAAAGTTATGGCATTTGCCGGTCCACGGATCAATCAATATGAGCGATACGATGATTCACCTTCTTCACCTGTAGGGCTATATAAACAGATGAGTTGGTGAGAAGTTACCACGACATTCATTGCTATTGCATCGTTGTGCTACTGAAATTTTTTACTGAAGCCGAAGCTTTTTGTCGTCTATGCACTTGTTGTGTAGCCTTCATCAAGTTAGTTGAAATTTAGCTTCGTCTTAAGAACTGAAATGGCAAGGATCAGGTCTACTGCTAGACTAACAAACAAAGGTGAAGAGGCTGAGGCAACTGAGATGGCCCCGATCTCAGAAGCAATGAGACCTTCTGGGTTGGTTGTTCAAGAGAGAGAAGAGGCTATTCCGGAGAAGGATGATGCTATTGCCGAAGCTAAACATATTATAACCGAAACTACTAGTGATGATGATGAGGATGATGGCATCTTGAGTCCAAGCAAACCTAGCCATATTGAATTTGGAAAATCCATTGTGAAGGCAGAAGACTTAGTTTTAATGAAAAGCCTTGGATATTTTGGGAAAATGATGATGAGTTGTTAAGGTTCGTCAGAGATGAAATAGTTCTAGAGCCAAGAGATGACGAAGTTGTTGTTTTAAGAGCTTCTTCAGAGCAGGGCTTCGGTTCCCTCTATATGAAATGGTTAGTAAAGTTTTGATTTTTTTTTGAAATTTATCTTCATCAACTGACTCGAAACGCTATAATCAGGCCTAGCGTGTATATCTGGGCTTTACGAAGTCAAGGAAAAGTGTTAATGACAAAGGATTCTGTAGGGTCCACGAGCTTTATTATCAGACCAAGGCAAGGGCAGATGGTTTACATAAAAACTTTGGATGCTACAATTTCGCATACCGTAAAGACACGAAGGCTCCAGTGATTGGTTATCGCACCAAGTGGCCTACCGGTTGGACAAATGAATGGTTTTATGCAAAAGCTGATGAGAAGAAAAGGGAGAAACTCATGAGCATGGTGATGAGTCCCTTGAAGTTAAGCTTCAGCATGATGGGGCCATTGTGCAACATGCAACTTGGCTCCCCATGCCAATTAGCCGAAGTAGAATTTAGAGTCGCAGCAGAGCACATTAGTACTCGAGATTTGGTGCAAGAATATTTGGCTAATAATACTTTTCCAACATCTGGTGCTTGGGGAATGACGAAGAGGAAGGATGAAGGGAAAAATTTGAACTTGTTTGATTGCCATATCGGTTCAAATTTCAGAATACTTTCAGCGGCCCTTGTGCCGAATGGTTGGAAATGATAGAGACAATGTGCAACTAGATCCTTGAAAACTATACAAAGAAAGAGGATCAATTGATGACCGCCGCCTTTGATACTCGGAAGAAACGAAGGCTGAACCGGGTAATGGACGCCCTTGGCTTCGAATACTCCGACTATGAAAGGCTTGACAAAGAAGCTAGGGGTGAAGAAAAAGAGGATTGTAAGCATTTTTAAAAGTCAAGCAATCAGATCTATTGAAAAAGACAAGCAAAGGGCTGCCTCCAAGAAACAGAAAATCTCAGCGGAGCCAAAGCTTTCGGCTCCCAAAAAGAAAAAGTGCTCAACTCTAGCCCCTATCGAGGCGAAGGTACAAGATTCACCACAGAAGATTGATGGAACCTCTCTGTCCTCCTCTATCGGCATAACAGAAATCCTGAAGGTAATGACTGAACCCTTTTCGTTTGCTATGCTAAGTCCTTTGGGGTCAGAACCAACTAGCTTATTGCAGCCGAAGGAGAAGGGGTTGAAAAAGGTGCGGAAGTAAAGAAGAAGACTGCTTCAGCGACCAGAGGAAATGAGGGTGGTCATAAGAAACGACGCATGATGGTTGTGTTGAGAGCCATCCATAAGACCCCACCCCCGATCGCGACAAAAAAATTTGCTGCCCCCACCGATGCCGAAGCTGATGAAATGGCCGCTAAAGCTGAAAATAGCGGAGGCCCTCTTGGAACCACAATGTCGGAGATTGATAGGATTAAAGCTGATGTGGTTCCTGACAGGGAAATGGATGAAGTGACCGCTGGTAGGGTTACACCCTTAAAGCTGAAAGAATTGGAAGGAGCTTCTTCGAAGAGTAAAGAATTAGACCTATGACACTTGGGTGGCCAGGAACTCTCCGAAGAAGATATCTCTGAACTGGAAAAGTTCGCTATTGCTGGTGGCTACTAGCCTAGATCCGGGCTCTTTAGTGGTGTTGACGAAGAAATTCTAGGGTGCATCCCTGATCGTGCCGGAGCAAAGATTGTCAACACTCTATCAAAGAACATCGGATTCCCGAAGCTTGAACGAGACATGAGCAACTATAGATGGCAACATATTATTAGAAGTTTATTCTACTTAAATTTTAAGGTGCAAAATTTATTGTTTACCTCTACAATTTATTAATTTTTTGAATTTTAAGAGTTTCAAGCTAATGTAGCTTCGGTTTTTTCAACAGAGCCTACTTCTAAGCAAAGCTTTAAAGTTGCAACAAGAAAGCGAAGACAGAAAGAATGAGCTTGTTGTCAGTAACTTGGAAAGGAAAGTGAAAGACCTTGAAAATCCTTTGGAGTAAAAGGATTCTAAGATCAAAACTATCGAAGCAGACCTGGTCGAAGCTCACCTTCGGATTGAAAATCAAGTTATTCAAATATCTGATCAAGACAAACAATTGAAGAGGTTAAACACGGAGCTCGAAGAAGTGAACTCAAACTTAAAAGATGCCACAGTCCGCTACGAGCATGAAATTTAATAACTAAAAGATGAAGTCAAAGCCGAAGCAGAGAAAAGCTCTAAGTTATTCAAAACACTCAGAATGCTTCGAGACACTTGTTTTGGCTTCGCAACTCGGTGCTCCCTTCGTCTGCGCAAAATCTTCAATTCGGTCGGAGGAATGTCAGGAGAAGCGAATTATTCTGTCGACAATATTCCAAAAGCACTTGAGTTTGTCGAAAAAGAAATCAATGAATTTGACGAAGTTATGGTGGGTGAGAGCACCTAGAGGTGGGGTGAATAGGTGATCCTGTAAAAAATAGCTTAACAACACAAACTTGGACTAATATTAGATTAGTGAAAACTAAGTTCAAGTTCAAGAGAGAAGTACAAGCAGAGTAAACTTCTTCACTTAATTGCTCTTCACAAGATGCATATTAAACTTAGAGCAATTATGAAAGTGAAGTGAATGGTAGTACAGAGAATCACACAAGAATAAAGACAAGTGACACAACGATTTTTATCACATGGTTCGGTCAAGCAGAATACTTGCATACTCCACGTTTTGGCATCCCAACAGACAAGGGTTGCACTCAACCCCTTTCATGTGATCCAAAGATCAACTTGAATACTACGGTTCTCTTTATCTCAATGATATCCCGTTGTGAGGAATCTCCACACTTTGGAGTCTCTCACGCCTTACACAAATGGTCTCAAATGAACACAAGAGTAAGGGGGAATAGCAACACACACAAGAGCAAGAGTTGTAGCAAAAACACGCACACAAGACAAGAATGAGCACACAGAAGCAGCACAATGGAGTTACAACTTAAAGAAGTGCTCGATTCTCTATCACAATGAACCAGATGCGTGAATGCGAAGTTTCGGCATCTTATGATGTTCAAGGGGTGCTTGGTGTACTGCTCCATGATCCAAGGGGTTCGTTTTATATCCCCAAGGCAGCTAGGAGCCATTGGAGCTCCATTTGGAAGGCCATAGATGCCTTCTGTCCGTGGGCACACCGGACAGTCCGGTGCACCACCGGACAGTGAAAAGCGCACGATTTCCTTCCTTTTCTGGCGAAGCCGACCGTTGCAGCCACGACCCTCATGGCACACGGACAGTCCGGTGGCACACCGAACAGTCTGGTGTGACCTTCCGACCGTTGGTGAAGTCCACGTGTCGCCCGCTGATCGCAGCCGACCGTTGGCGTTGGCGCGGCTGACTCACCGGACAGTCCGGTGAATTATAGTAGCAACACATTGAGTTTTTCTCGAGAGCAGCCAGTTCGCAGGGCGCGTTAGCCTGAGCACCGGACACTGTCTGGTGCACGCATGACAGTCCGGTGCACCGCAGACTGGTGCAAGTTTGGCTGGGCATAGCCAAACTTCTCCAATCCAATCTCTTTTGATTTGACAAGGTTCCTAGCACTTAGTAGAATATGTTAGTACCAAAAACAATTTACTAAGGCTAGAATCATACCTTGCATTTCCATTTGCATTTTTTACACTTAGCACAAAACAATATGTGTTGAGCATTTAGTCACCAAAACATTTATAGAAATGGCCCAAGGGCATATTTCCCTTTTAGTGGGGCATGTAGATTTTTGCGCTCTAGTGGCCGCCCAAGGAGCTGCTACTATTTTTAACATTTGAGAAATGTTAACAAGCCTACCTTCACTATCTCCCTGGCTGATCTTGAGAATACTCCAAGCGAGGCTCAAAGCGTGGGTAACATATTTATTACCCAAATTTGGACAATGTTGGGAACTTGTTCTCAAATACTATGAATTAAGAACAAGGCAACACAAAAAGAAGTTAATGGTTAATTGTGACGGAACCTTCCAAGTTATTAGGCCCACCTACAGTTGTCCTTGTCCAACAGACATCAGACAACCCTGTAGATGTTCCTAAATCACTTGACAAGTTTGGTATCTCTTTTCTTACCTTTCCAGGAACGTTTCACCCGTCTTGCAGACATTACAGAACATCGGAGATAAAGAAATGTGGAAGCGATTACATAACCTTACATTTATTTAAAAAGTAAGATCAAGTTGCTTATTACAGACCAGAGTTATAAAATGAGTGCTGAGTAGTATTATTACAATACCAAGGGAGGCAAAAACTCCTCCCGATAAGTTCTTTACATAAAAGTTTTTTATGGAGGACCATGTCCTCTCGCAGCTTCACTCTTGTTTTTCTTCATTTGGAACCACCTTGGTACAAAAGCAACAAAAATTTGCTGCTTCCTCACCTAAAAACAACGAGGGAATAAACCCTGAGTACGGAATTACTCAGCAAGTCTTACCCGACTAAAGAAAAGACTCTCAAGGGTATGCTGGTTATAAGGGAGTCAAGGTAAGGTATCTCAAGATCAAAGACTCTGTTTGCAAAAATGCTTACTAAAAGTGGATCCTTAAAAATCCAGTTTTATTGTTAAGTTAGGTAAATTTACCTACATCTAGAGTTCTTGCTAGCCTAGTTCAAGCACTTGACCTGCACTAGCCAATTTCTTATCCACTCCTCATCTTCATTGGATTGCTACGTGTAAGTCAGTGACCAAGTCTTCATAACCGCGAAGGTACGGTGATCCGAATCGATTATACTCAGCTGAGGATCTCCAATCACACGACATATGTAGCACTTAACCCTTGCATATGTCAACCCGCCACCGGGGTTCTTAAGACCAGATCAGATTCATGCAAACCGAGAGCACAAATACACCACTGTCCAGCCTCTTGCTATGGAGGGTACACGCTACTCTCGCCACCGCTCCACGCCCATTTCGTGTTATCTTATTCTAGCCTTAGTCTGCCCGAGGCAAGGCTTACCCATGACGAGGCATGTGACCAGTTAAAGGGTCCTCGGTCAGCAGGCCTACATAGAGACGGTCCTTAATCGACTTAGACGGAGACACTACACCGAGACTCTCTTCTCGTGCAAGTCACCCGCGCGGTCTCAGCTTAATCATTTAAACCCAAAAACTTGGTACCTGGCAGAGGTACATCTTTTTCGATGTTGAATCCGTCACGGCCGTGAGGGATTCACCATCAAGTTTTATTTTCAAAAACATCCCTCCCACTTTGCCAATCATCTTTTGTAAAACAAAACATTTTGTTTTTGCTAAAGTAATACTAAGCATAGTAAATCTTTTTGTAAAAACAGGGTTTCAAGGAAAGTAATCAAATATCAAGGATGTCAATGCAGGAATTGTTTAAGCATTCAACTCCTATCACCTAATGCATCAATCAAGTGAGAAAGATTTTGAAAACATCAAGGGAGGTGGCAAATGCACCGGGGCTTGCCTTCGTTAGTAGGTGAGTCAGGCTCAGGCCCGCAGATGTCGAAGTAGAGATAAGTCTGTGCCTGAGATTCCAAAGGTGGTGGTACCTTCTCTTCGGTCACTTCGATTTCTTCTTCGTTTTCTAAACATAACCATATATATGTATATAAGAATGAATGCCATGTAATGCTCATGAGAGTGCAAAGATAACAAGAATTTATTATCTAAGGTCTTGAATACAATTTTCCTTCACGGAACTCCGAGAACTTAGGGTTTTCGGAGTCAATAAAGGAGTTCACAGGGCAGGGGGTGTTTTGGGTTCTAGTTATCAAACAAAGTCCACTTCAAGCCAAACTTTACCCAAGGCTTCTAAATAATGTATAGAATTTATATAAAAAGTTTGATCATTTTTGGAATTACCATGTGTTTTCTAAAAATCCAGAACTAATGCCTTAAACTACTTTAAATGCCTTAAAATTCCTTATTTAATCTAAAAATCATGAAACTATTTTTATTAAATACTATGGAAAATAAGGAGTCTAAGAAAATTGGTCTAACAATTTTAGGATTTTTCTACAATTTTCTAAGGATTTTCAAAGTTCTCCTGAAAAAGAAAAAGGAAAAGGCTGAATAGTATTGGGCTGGTTTCAGCCCAAGCGGCCCAGTCCAGAGGGAAAAGCGCGCGCCCCCGCGCGCTCTGGCGACTTTGCACAGAGGCCCTCGGGTTTCTAGCTAACCGAAAACAAGTTCTATTACTGTTTAACAGAGTCACCGACCGTTTACAGAAAGACCCCCGCACTCTTATCTATTCTCGGTTTGAAGTCCACGACAGCGTCAAGTGCGGGGAAACTCCGGTGAGCTCCTAGACCGACCGATTGGGGCAACGACTCGGGTCTCCGAGCGACTAACACCAAATTGAACCCTCCCCGACCTATTCCCCCAACCCAATTTCATCAGTAACTAACTAATTAGCCCTAGCCACAGTGACCGTAAGTATTGCGGCTAGACAGCCGTGTTCCCGGCGACCAGAGGACTCCTATCGCAATTTTGTGGGTTGTCGAGCATCACCAGCCTGCAGAGATGCTAGAATAGGAACAAATAGGGTATGAGCAGACCTGTGGAGGGCTGGCCACGGCAGGGTGTGATTCACGGCGGCGGAGACCGGAATTGGGGGAAGTTCGAAATTCGCGAGCTCGAGCAAACGATTGAGGGTGGGATTGGGACTCTGGTTTCGTGATGAGGTAGCGCGACTGCCCCGACCATCAATTTATAGTAGGCTTCAATGGTGGCGCTCAATTTGATCGAACAATGTGGGCGGCCGAAGATAAAGAAGAATACCGTCGAAGTGACTACGTGTTCCATACCGTGGCAACTATTCCGGTGATCCACAGGGAGCTAAAGTGAATCACGGCGGTGCGGTGGCAAGGCTTGGACACGCGGCGGACAACGGCGATGACATACCGGCGGTGAGATTCTAATCCGAGGGGCGGTGAGAAAGGGGAGGGGTATTGCGGCTAGCCGGAGTGGCGCCCAGCTCACCGGCGGCAAAGATCTTTCACCCCGCGACACTATCCATTCACCAGGGCACGAATCGGGACGTTGGCAGCACGAATCACGACGGGGAGTCGTCGGCAGCGAGATCTTTCTGACGCTGGCATTCTGATCCACTGGGACACTGTACCATGGAGAGCACCCATCAGATGAACTGACAGAGCGACTTGGAGCACGATTTGCTCCAGATTTTGTGTGGTGACCAGGCTAGATCGCTGTACCAAAGTTATAGCTTAATAAACCAGCTACAATTTTGTTATAGCTAGCATGAGCAGATTCTTGCTGGATCATAGTTGAATCCATGCTCAAAATCTCAGTGATTGCACTGCTTGTCTGAAAATTTAGACCCAGCAACCTGACAGTCCAACTTTGGACTTAATTATCTCCAAATTCTTCTTAACAACTATGCTTATGCTCTTAAGCAAAGTTGTTCTTCTATGTTAGGTCTATAACTTTGATGTGGTAGCCTAGGGCAAAAAACTAGTATTTGAAAGTTACAAGGCTCAAAAGTTGAGCCCACAAATCTGAAATTCAGACTTAGAGTAAATTCTCAATTGGGGTCCTTTTTGCAAATCAATCCAAAACTCAGGGTTTGGCTTGTAAATCTTCCTAAATGTGAACCATGTGACTTTATATGATTAAACATAGTAGTTTTTACACTTTAGTCCAAATGTGCACATTTTTTGCACATAGGCCCCTAGGGTTTGAACTTAGGATTTTTAGGGTTCAAATGGAGTTTTTGGATATCTCAGGGGTATAAATGGGATTCAAGTTCATTTTTGGGAATATTTTATGACTATTTCCCTAAAGCTTTGAGGTTTTCTCAATTTGGTTAAGTTTTACCCCCTATAATCCCTATTTAGGGTTAAGCTCCCTATCCAGGGTTCTATTTGCAAAATGCTATAACCATACAACTTGTTTGAAATTTTTACCTAGTAAATGCACTCTAGGTGTGTCAAACATATGCAATGCCAATGTTTATGATGCCATGCTCAAGTTTTAGTTGCAGTAACACCAGTGGTGTTACATCCTTCCCCCCATAAAAGAATCTCGTCCCGAGATTAAAAGTCCTAGGGCAAGTAATGGAAAAGGAAATGTGTCACATTCTTATTTCCTTATTTCTGGTACAAGGCAGGGGTGGTGTGGGTTTCACTCTTTATTACAACCATTAATCACACTTTACAAATTACATGAGGCTAAAAAGTCCGGGAAATTCTTATCTAAAAAGTCTTGAGTTTCCCATGTAGCCTCATCTTCAGAATGTTGGTTCCATTGTATCTTATAGAACTTGAGAGTTTTTCTCCGGGTAACCCTGTCCTTTTGATCCAGGATCCAAATGGGATGTTCGGAATATGTCAAGTCTGGTTCAAGGACAACATCTGTCACTTCAACGGTTCGATCTGGTACCCGAAGACATTTCTTCAATTGTGACACATGGAACACATTATGTACAACAGACAAGGTTTCGGGTAGTTGAAGTCGATATGCCACTGGCCCATATCTTTCAAGTATAGGGAATAGACCAATGTACCTAGGTGCAAGCTTCCCTTTTATCCCGAAACACGATACACCCTTCATTGGTGAAACCTTCAGGTAGACATAGTCCCCTTCAAGAAAATACAAGGGCATTCGCCGTTTATCTGCATAACTCTTCTGACGAGCTTGGGCTTTCTTCATATTATGAATTATTTTCTGAACCTTTTCTTCAGTCTCTTTCACCATATCAGGCCTGAAGAAGTACCTTTCACCAGGTTCAGACCAATTCAGCGGAGTACGACATCGGCGTCCATATAAAGCTTCGAAAGGTGCCATCTTGATACTTTCTTGATAGCTATTATTATATGAAAACTCCGCTAAAGGCAATCATTCATCCCATTTTTGCGAGAAGTCCAGAACACATGCCCGCAGCATATCTTCAAGTATTTGATTAATCCTCTCAGTCTGCCCACTTGTTTGTGGATGATAGGCCGAATTGTGGAGCAATTTGGTACCCAGGGACTTATGAAGTTCTTCCCAGAATTTGGATACGAATTGAGGTCCACGATCCGACACTATAGTCTTCGGAATCCCGTGCAAACTGAGAATACGAGCAATATACAATTGGCATAAACAGCAACTGGGTGCACTGTCTTGACGGGTAGAAAATGAGCAATTTTCGTAAGCCGATCAACAATAACCCAGATAGAATCATACCCTTTTGCGGTCCTGGGCAATCCCACAATGAAGTCCATACTTATGTCTTCCCATTTCCATGTCGGTATTGGTAGAGACTGTAATGGACCGGCAGCTTTCAAGTGTATGGCTTTGACACGTCTGCAGGTGTCACATCTAGCCACATAGCGTGCAATTTCGATCTTCATTTTTGTCCACCAATAATGTTGCTTCAAGTCTTGGTACATCTTAGTGCTTCCGGGATGAATAGAATAGCGACTAAGATGTGCTTTATCAAGTATTTGCTGGCGGACCTCTCCATTCTTCGGCACCACTATGCGGTTATTAAACTATACAATGCCTTGATCATCTTCTTTAAAACATTTGGCTTTTCCAGCCCTTATCTTCTCACGAATGTGTTTCATACCCTCATTATCCCTTTGAGCATCAATTATCCTTTGCAAGATGACTGACTCAAGCTTTAGCTGGCTTAAGGCTCCTTGTTGGATCATTCCCAGGTTTAGCTTCTCCATTTCCTGACATAATGTATTGTCAGAGGTCTTCACCGTAAGACAGTGACAGGAAACCTTACGGCTAAGTGCATCTGCCACCACATTGGCCTTGCCTGGGTTATAATGAATTTCCAGTTCATAATCCTTAATAAGCTCCAGCCATCGCCTTTGTCTCATATTCAATTCTGACTAGGTGAAGATATACTTCAAACTTTTATGATCTGTATAAATGTGACAGATATTACCCAGCAGATAATGACGCCAAATCTTCAGGGCATGAACCACAGCAGCTAGCTCCAGATCATGAGTTGGATAATGTTCCTCATGTCGGCGCAACTGCCTTGAAGCATATGCAATTACTCGACCTTCTTGCATTAATACACAGCCGAGACCACTGCCTGATGCATCACAATATACATCAAAGGGCTTAGTGATATCCGGTTGAGCCAATACCAGAGCAGTGGTTAATAATGTCTTCAATTGTTCAAAAGCTTCTTTACACTTGGAAGACCAATTGAATTTAATATCATTCTTCAATAAACTTGTGATTGGCTTCACAAGCTTAGAAAAATCTGGTATGAATCTACGGTAATATCCCGCCAGTCCAAGGAAACTTCGGACTTGATGAATGTAGCATCCCAAAAATTCAAATATTGAAAATTTCTCAAACTTGCTCTAAATTCAAAATGAATTTCAAGCTTCATTTCAAAATGTTTGTTTGCGAGCTGATATCAACAAATAAATTATAGTGGTCTATATTCTCTCCAAAATTCTCCTCAAAATATCCTACAAATATTTCCCCAGTGATCACCCTCAAACTCTTTCAGAAATACTGCCCAAATATTCCACCGATATATGTCCAAGTATTTTCTTCCTGAGAAATACCTTCAGAATCGTTTTTCAAGTCCCTACAAATATTTCTCAATAACTTTCCTCATGCTCATACGTATACGTATGCCTCCGGTGTCATACGGTGAGCTCTACAAGCTAATTACACTCATATAAGACAAATCTATGCTAATCTCCCACTAATCCTCTCATCCTCCCACTAATCCTCTCATCCTCCCACTAATCCTCTCATCCCTCCCCCTAATCCCCCCACCATGGCTATAAATAGAGGGGAAAGGGCCTCCTCTCATCCCACCCCAAGCCATTTCATGGCAACTCCCTCCCCCCCACACCCACACGCCCACTCCCACTCCCACTCCACCTCCCACACAAGCACAAGGATCGTTCGGTCGTTCTTCGATCGTTCGTCCCCCTGTTCTTAGTTTGTTCGTTCGTTCGTTCGATCGTTCGATTGTTCGTCCGATCGTTCATGGTTCGTTCGTCCGTTCGTCCGATCGTTCGTCTGTTCGTTCGTCCAAATAATCTTTTTTCTGCCGTTATGCTGCCGAAATTCCGATCTTTCGTTCGTCCGATTGTTTGATCGTTCGTCCGATCGTTCATGGTTCGTTCGTCCGTTTGTCCGATCGTTCGATCGTTCGTCCGTTCGTTCGTCCAAATAATCTTTTTCCTGCCGTTATGCTGCCGAAGTTCCGATTGTTCGTTCGTTCGATCATTCGATCGTTCATCGTTCGTTCATAGTTCCTATCCATCGTTCATCGTTCGTTCATACGAACTATTCACCATCACTATTTACTGTTACTATTTACCATCACTATTTACCGTTACTATTTACCATCACTATTTACCGTTACTATTTACCGTCACTATTTACCATTACTATTCACCGTCACTATTTACCATTACTATTTACCGTCACTATTTACCGTTACTATTTACCGTTACTATTCACCGTTACTATTCATTGATCATCCGATCACCCCAAATTTCAACTACTCATCCGTCATGTTGTCCAGTCCACCTAAGACCAGCCAGACCCATATTCCAGTCATACGAACTCCGATGACTGATTTTCATTCCAGTAGGGAACTTCCCATCTGGTCACCCATCCCAGGTTTCTCCAAGTTGAGCACGCTTAACTTTGAGATTCCTTCGAACCAGGCTTCCAAACTCCGATTCCAATAATTCTTGTTTCTAAATTCTTATCGAATTATTCCCTATCCAACCATGTCATCCCTTAAGCATGGTTCATGTTCCAGAAAAATCCCAAAATACTCTTGTCCCATATTCTGCCTATAACTCTCCTGTTCATACTAAGTCAAACGATTCATTCGTCACTATTCTCACCAACAGTGAACTTCACTGTGCTACACCACATACACCCAGCTATAAATACACCCAGCTACCCTCTCCCTCTCCACACACACTCAACACCCTCAGCCAAGGCAAACGCCCACCCACTCAGTTACTCCGCTCTACCAGCTACACGCATAGTGTCGCTTCGCCTCCAGTCCACCCTTCTGGTAAGCACCTCCGCTCTAGCACTAGTAGTATCTCAACACCACATGACGCAGATTCTACTCAAGACTCTACCCATCCATATATCTCTATTTTGACCACTATACTAAATATTTGTTGGTATACTTGCTTGTTTGTATGTTTGCTTGTTCATGTTGCATAGTTATCGAGGCGTTCGTGCCATCTCGTGGAGGCCAGATCTGCAAGTCTACGCCAGGCAGTGGAGCTAGAAGCCAGTTCCACGAACTCCTCTTCCCCCTTCCGCCGGATAAGCACGACAAGCTCACTGGATCCCTTTGATGCATAAATTACCTATGCTTTTACAACCACAACCCTCAGCCTGTTATTTTATGCATGATATGATTTTAAGACAAGTTATTATGGCCACCCAGCCGCTTGCCGCAATCAATACTTGATATATTTGTTACAAATGATTTGAGGAAAGGTGTGAGTTTTCAAAAGAAAATGATTTTCAAAATGTGTTTGATGAAGGGTTTCCACCCTTATCACCTTTGAGTAGGGATGATCAGGGACTCCCTGGTTTAGGGGAGGGCCTAAGGTGATGGCTCAGTTGGTTTAGGCGTGAGCAGAAGGATTGTCCCCTCGTATAAGGACCGGTTTGTCATCTTTCACTACCTGTACTCATGATAAGTACAACCACTCGAGACTGTGTGGGCAGTCACTCAATCTAAACTCGTACGGTCCAACCCCAGGGTTATGAAGGCTGGGGAGCACCGGGAGGATAAGGAGGGGGAATGTTTTGTCCGGTTTGGACATGGCGGTGGCCTGACTCCTTCCGGCATAACCGTTAAGGTTAGGACGTGCGAGGAAAGAAAGTGATTCTGATTCGGGTCTCACTAGCTATGGGATCGCAGAGCCGGACTAGTGGGTAAAGTGTACACCTCTGCGCAGAGTTTGAAAACCTATTCGAATAGTCCGTGTCCACAGGAATGGACGAGTCTGGTATGGTATGGCAATTAATGTCTTGTTTTCAAAAAAGGGTGCATTTGAGAAAAATGGTTTTTAAAAGGTCCGGCGGTTGAGCCGTGAGCTATGGTGGACGGGAAGTCCAGTAGCTGTTTTTGAAAATGAAAACCAGTGGAAAACTGCTGAGATACCTGGATGGTTTAGTCCAGGGGATTTTGTTCTAATATTGAAAAACTTCCTGCTCCTTTTGGAGAGGATGCGCTTTGCAAAAATACAAAATGTTTTTCAAAACAACCCTGCATAAAATATTATTGTTTCTTGAAAATATCCTGAGCTCCACATATTCCATGCATTATATCTGATTTCCCCATTCCGCGGGTAAAGGTGGGCTGCTGAGTACATTTGTACTCACCCTTGCTTATTTGTTGTTTTTCAGAAAAAGGAGATCGAGTAAGAGTTACGGCTGTTCCCAACCTTGCCTGTGGCTGTTGGACTACTGACTTGCTTCACTGCGTATATCGGGCTGCTTCAGCCCCACTCTGATGATATGTCCCAAGTTGTGGACCAACTCTTAAAGTTGATCGCCACCTTTATAGGTTTGTCTCGTTTAAGCATATCTGTAATCATCTGATGTATAAATGTGTTTACTAGCCTCCTGGGACTAGTAATTGTATCACATTTGAGTCCCAGAGGATTGGGACGCTTCAATGAACAGTGGTTGGGGGTTTCCACTCCAAAATGTCCTTGACTTTGCTGGGATCTACCGCAATCCCCCTGGCAGATAGAACATGTCCCGAAAATTGAATTTCCTCCAGCCAAAACGCGCATTTGCTGAACTTAGCATACAACTGATGTTCCCTCAGGCACGTTAACACGATCCGTAAATGTTGAGCATGCTCCTCTTTGGTATGAATATCGTCAATGAAGACCACCACAAACTTGTCCAACTCGGGCATGAATACCGAGTTCATCAAATACGTGAAGTGGGCAGGAGCTTTTGTCAATCCGAAAGACATTACCAGGTATTCAAATAATCCATACAGCGTAGTGAACGCGGTCTTTGGTATATCCTCGGGCCGAATACGGATCTGATGATAGCCCGATCTGAGATCAATTTTGGAGAATACCCTCGCCCCGGTCAGTTGATCAAATAAAATGTCAATCCTCGGAAGAGGGTACTTGTTCTTGATAGTGACCTCATTCAGGGGTCGATAATCCACACACATCCGTAAAGTTTGATCCTTCTTCTTGACGAATATGGCCGGACAACCCCATGGTGACGAGCTTGGCCGGATGAATCCTTTCTCAAGTAGATCTTGTAATTGAATCTTCAATTCTGCCAACTCATTTGGAGGCATACGGTACGATCTTTGAGAAATGGGAGCCGTACCGGGCTTCAACTCAATTACAAACTCTACATCCCTTTTAGGTGGCAATCCAGGCAAATCCTCTGGAAAGACATCGAGAAACTCGCATACTACCGGAATATCCTTGATTTCCGGTATAATGGCTTCATAAACTCTGCCAGTAGCTTTGGTTGAAATGGGGATAGGCAATAGAATTTCTTCTTGATTATGACTCAACCTGATAGTTCTTTGATCAGTGTTGAGGGTTGCTTTATGCTTGGCCATCCAATTCATACCCAAAATGACATCTATGTCTTGGCCTTTCAGAACAATCATATTAGTAGGAAAGTCCCGTCCGGCCAAGGTTACGGGCACTTGATAGGCCACTTCTCTAGTAAAGATTTGTCCCCCAGGTGAGTGAATTTTAAACCCTTCTTTTGATTCATGGCATGAGATGCAATGTTGCTCCACAAATTGCTTGCCGATGAATGTATGCGAAGCACCAGAATCAAAGAGAATAACTGCGGGATGATTGGCCACAAGGAACGTACCCATCATTACTGTGGCGGAACTGCCCGAATTATTCCAACTTAAGTGCCTCAGCCCCGCCTTAGAGGCTAGACCGCACTTAAATGGGAATAACCCGTCAATCCCTCGGATCTAGTCCGACACGGCCACCGACAGGATCAAGTACCACAGTCTCACTCGATGGTGAGTCACAGAGCAAATACAATAAATCATAAAACCATGCATGGAAGAGTATTAAATTATTACAACACCATTGTCATCATCGGAGTTTTCGCAAAAGTAACCATCATTGTTTTTGAAGTGCAGCGGAAATAAACTAACGATAAATAAATGGAGAGATGGGGAAGCCTATCCCATCACTCCTCATGCTCCTCCTCAGCCGAGGCAGGGTCCCACTCGACAGTCCAACCCGGTGGCAGGGTGGATGGCCAAGTCACTCCAGCAACCATGTCCTCCAGAGAACCTGTAAAAAATTATGCCACAAGCAAGGCTGAGTATACTAATACTCAGCTAGACTTACCCGGTGTGAGGAGTCTATACTCCTCTACCTCTAGACATGCAGCTGTTTGGCTGTGGGGTTTGGTTGCCAAAAGCACTAGCTGAGTCTCTAAATCAAGATTTTAACTTTATCAAAATTAAGTGTGACTCTCTTAAGGCTAAAAGTGTACTATCTATTCATACATAGTAGCAAGCATTTTTAGCAATCAACATCTTGTATCATCTCATCACAGTTCCACTTGTTACTCAATGTAGCAGCATGGTTCAAGCAGTCTCATTAGCTGCGAGAAGCAGACGATTCGAATCGAGTTTTTATCCTTGCAAGGTAAACCTAAACACACGACATGCAGGGGCACTCCGTCCCCACACACGTCAACCGTCCCCATCGATTCCCTGGCAACAGATCAGGTCTCACCGCCTTGGCGTACAATGCCTCACTGACCCCGACTGGCCATCGTGCAGTGACCGCACTTGTACCCACCATAACCGGAATGGGAGACTACGTCTCAGGTCGCGTGAGGAGGTATGTCTGCGGGCAGGTTCACTCAGGTACTAGGCTTACCGATTTACCATATTTCTCGGCATATGTTTAGTACGTTCAAACGCTTGACTCACGGTACCACACCTTAATCCTTAATCAACTTTTAATCCCGTGAACAACCAATCCCCATGGATTGTTGCCCACAAACCACATCAATATGATAGGAAAGTGGATACAACCAATTCCTGACCTCGCGCGAGTGCTAGAAAAATCACTCGACTTCTACCGAGATCCTAATTAGCAAAGCAGCTACTCGACTTAGCATACTAGTATTCATCTCATTAGGATTCCTGAGATCATGCAACTAGGGTTCCAAACAATTCCTACACCTAAGTGCACAATCAATCCTACAATCATTAAGTGAAGTAAAATAGCATAAATAACAGGTTATGCATAAAACCGGGGCTTGCCTTCCAAAGCAGTGGCAGGCAGGTCCTCTGGTGTGGGCTCTGGTGCTGGGTCTGGGGCAACCTCCTGGGCAGCTCCTTGCTCCGGCACGAGGATGTACTCTCCGTCAGCAAGATTACAGTCTATCGAAATGCAATGAACATGTATGTCATGATTATGCAAGATTTAAGAACATTAAGCTACAGAATTTAAGTCAAGAATTAACTTAGGGTTCCTTGGCTACGAGGGTCTTTTAGTGGTATACATAGACTTATTACCCTTTAGGTTTAGGTTTTCTTTTAAAATAACATATTGGATTTGTATGGCCTTTATAGATTTTAGTGGACACTCATAAAGGTTTTAGGGTGACATCAATTTACACTATTCATTTTCCTTTCTTTACTTTCCATTTAGGGTTTCTAGTGTAGGTTTGAACTACGACAGTGGGTTAAAAATTTTCAAAAATTCTGTAAAAATTACAGTGGGTTGCCTTTTGCTATTCTAGCTTGTTTTAAGAATTTGAGGCTTAAGGTACAAAAGCTAGGCTTTAAACAGAAATAACAATAGTTAGGCAAAATGGGCCACTTTACACTACAAGTCCTTTATTAAAATGGTTTCTGACCTAATGGTTATTTTTGCTGGCCTCTAGTAGTGATAAACAGCTCTTGTACCAAAAATGGCAGAGAGCAACATGGTGGTTAATTAATGATGGATTTTCTAAACTTTGGTGCAAAAAGAGTGATTAGAACTAACTTGTCATTTGAAAAAATATCAAACAACAGATTTCAGATTTTTCTTAAGTTCTTATTATCCAAACATTAGTTATCCTAGGGTTTGGGGAGGTTTCACCTTAGGGGTATTTTTGTAGGGTTTTTCTAAGTTATCCCTATTTTCTTCATTTAAAAGGGATCTTGCTTATCTTACACTACAACAGGGTATGATACATTTTTCCAGTAAACTATATTGACTAAGTATCTCAACAAAAATAGGTGTGCTCCCTGGTTCCTCATTCATATCACTTTTTCTATTTTCCTTAAACTTAAGCATATTATAGAATAAGGGGTTAAAATTATCTTAATGCAATGGACAGAGAGGTTTAACATTTTTAACTAGGTCAGTAGGTAGATATAAACTTCTCTAAATTTTTCTAACCTTAGTTAAACAGTGCAACCATTTTTCTTGCTATTATTAAGCTTTTGGTCAAAACTGAAAATAAATCAGAACCTTATATTTTTCTCTAGTTCATATGGGGTTTTATATTTTTCTTAGACAGGTTACATTATTTAGAGTCTGGCAAAATTGGTTTGACCAAATTTGGATAAACCAAACAGAAGTTATGGGTTTTTAAAGTTTCTGTTTGAATTTAAAATAGATTTTAATTAGGTTTTTCTGAAAACGCAGTTTGCACCGAGACCCCTGAGGTTAAACTGATTCAAAACTCGCAGATCTACCCTCGGGCCACTATTCATGTGAGTCTTGGGCTTTACACTTAACCCCCCAGGGTTCTCTCCCTCACACCCGCGGTCCCTCCCCTAAACAGAACAGTAGCCGTAGGAAAGAAAGGACGGCGCGGCTTACCGGCGGCGAGGGAGGTCCGGCGAAGGGTGGGGTCGGCTTGGGGAGGCTCTGGCGGTCACGTCGAGGTACGGCTCGTCGTCGGAGATGGCCGGAATCGCTCGGTCCACGCGTGCAGGCGGGTATCCTCGTCGGCGGCGAGTATACCGGCCAAACCACGGCGATCTGGTTCAATCCGACGGCACGGTGAGCATCACGGGGTCACGCAGCGATTGTGTGCACAAGGAATCGAAGGGTGGTGGAGTGGTTTACCCGGTCCACGTACTCCGGCGGGGTCGAGAGCTCCGGCGAGTGTGGACTGGCTCCTCCGGCGAAGGAAACTCCGATTCCTTGCTCGGGGAGTCTCACGGAGGTGTGCACAAGCTTCTCCGAGGGCTGGACGGGGCTGGAAATGGTTGGGCAGGCCGGTCTACGGTGGCAGGGGGACTGGGTGGCCGCGGACAAGCTGCGCACGGGCCAACGACGGCGAACCAAGCTCCGGCGAGGGTCGGGTGGGTGCGGAAGGGTATGGTCGAAGCTTGGGAGGGTTTTATAGGCGCGGACGCGGACCAGGGCGCTGGCTTGACCGTTTGGCGCGACGCGGGCACGAGGGGCGCGCGCGCGGGCGTGCTCTGGCGAGCTCAGAGCGCGTCGAACACGTGGCGCGTTGCTTCTGCCCGTGTTCTTCGCTCTGCTGAGCGACCAAGCGTACGAATCTTGCCATGTCGCCTGTGGAAGATCTCTTCCCTGCACCTAGAGCTACCTAGTTCATGTGAGTTCCAAGGGAGGATACGCCCTAGGTTAGGAGATAGACAGGCGCCAAGTTTGGTTTGTCTCACTGCCCACACCGCGACAAAACCGATGCCAAGTGCTGTCAAACGTCCAAGTCTCGGTTTCAAATTTTTCCAGGGGGTGCCTTAAGTGGTATAGCACATTTTTGGTATAGAACCCAAGTGATTTTGGCGCCATTTTCAAAGTGAACACGGCTGGTCTTTGAATTAGGGTCAAAATGTGACTTAGAGGGAAATAGGGAGCTCTAGCTCTCTCTCCACTTGGAGATTTGAATTGGGGTTTCTCCAGGGGCCTTTTTGCAATATTTCCCTCCTCTAATTGATGGTTATAATGTTGCTTAGGGTTTGGGTAAAAGTTACACATGCTTTACCCACTTGATCACTCTCTTTCCCCCCTTACTTAGGGTTTTGGAAGGTAGGGCTTTGGAGAGATCTAGGGTTCTTCTCCCCCTATTGTCCAAGATAGTAAGTGTGCAAGGATTTAGGGTAATGTTTCTTATGTCATGGGCAACTTGATTAGCACATGAGCCCCAAAGTTCTTATGTGCTGCCCTAAGCCTTTATCTTTTGTGACCACAGCTTCTAGTGCCAAAGTGGCTCTAGCCAGGGTAACACCTGGGTGTTACAGCCCTCCCCCCTTAAAGGAATCTCGTCCCGAGATTTAGGTAGAGTCCCTTGGAGGGGTGCTTGAAGGGGTGATGGTGGTGTTTCTCCTTTACACATAAGTTTCTCTTGTTAACTGCTCTTCGAATGTCATCCTCTTTGCAACTTCAGAAGGAAGCCCTTCTTAAGTTAAGTCCATAACTTAGACTATCCTTGTTATCTAAGTTTTTCTTATAATTGACTTCAAAGGGCAGGTGGGGTGGGGTTTTGGGTTACATACCGATTCTTTTGGGTAGAAAGTCGGGGAAGCGAGAGCGTAGAAACTCCTCCGTCTCCCATGTAGCTTCTTCTGCTGAATGATGACTCCACTGAACCTTATACATTTTGATTGACCTTGCCCGAGTTGATCTTTCCTTCTGATCCAATACCTTAACGGGGTACTCTTGGTAGGACAAATCTGGTTCTATCTCAATGTCTGGTTCTGGTAGTACTTCAGTGGGTAGACGAACACATTTCCGCAACTGAGATACATGGAACACATTGTGAACTGCTGACATATGGGGTGGCAATTCCAATTGGTAAGCTACGGGTCCACAACTTTCCTTGATCCTATAGGGTCCAATGTAGCGAGGGGCCAACTTGCCCTTGATCCCAAATCTCTGGATACCCTTGGTTGGTGATACCTTAAGATAGACATGATCTCCCACCTCAAACTGTAGTGGCTTCCGCCTCTGGTCATGATAACTCTTTTGCCTGGCCTGAGCAGCTTCCAAGTTTTTCCTGATGACTCTGACCTTTTCCTCTACTTCAATTACCAAATCTGGCCCAAATACCTCCCTCTCTCCTGCTTGAGACCAATTCAACGGGGTTCTGCATCTTCTCCCATACAAAGCCTCAAAAGGTGCCATTTTCAGACTGGACTGATAGCTGTTATTGTAGGAGAACTCCGCTAAGGAGAGACACTTGTCCCAGTCCTTTCCATAATGTAGTGCACAAGCCCTCAACATATCTTCTAAAATCTGGTTCACCCTTTCTGTCTGACCATCGGTTTGAGGGTGATATGCTGAGCTTCGGATTACATGGGTTCCGAGTGATTCTTGTAATTGCTCCCAAAAGCGTGCCACGAAAGGTGCTCCTCGGTCAGAGACTATGGTCCTTGGTATCCCATGCAGACGAACTATCTGGTCGATGTAGAGTTCCGCATACTTCTCCGTCCGGTGGGTAGTGTGCACTGGCAAGAAATGAGCAGTCTTGGTCAACCTGTCCACAATAACCCATATGGAATCATGGTGCCTGGAGGTATTGGGTAATCCTACTATGAAGTCCATGCAAACGTCCTCCCATTTCCAAGATGGTATGAGAAGGGGTTGCAAAGGGCCTGCTGTTTTCAAATGACTAGCTTTTACCCTCTGACAAGTGTCACATTCTGAAACGTACTTGGCAATTTCCCTCTTCATCCTGGTCCACCAATAAAGAGGTCTGAGATCATGGTACATCTTGTTGCTACCAGGGTGCATGGAAAACTTAGAAAGGTGAGCTTCATCCAATATCTTCTTTCGGAGCTCTGGGTCCTTGGGAACCACCAATCGGTCTTCAAACCATAAAATTCCTTTGCTGTCCTGGCGGAAACACTTGTATTTCTCTGCCTTCAGCTTGATCATTTCTTTGATAACCTGAACTCCCTTATCCCCAAACTATGCCTGAGCTATTTGTTCTTGCAATGTGGGCTCCACTGCAATATATCTTAATTCACCGGAGGGAACAACTTCCAGGTTCAGCTTGCACAACTCATCACACAAGGTGGTGATTCTTGCATCCATGCTCATGCAATTACATTGGGCTTTTCGGCTCAAGGCATCTGCCACAACATTTGCTTTACCGGGATGGTAATGCACCTCCAAATCATAGTCCTTGATTAACTCCAACCACCTTCTCTGCCTCATGTTCAGATCTGCCTGAGTGAAAATGTACTTGAGACTCTTGTGATCAGTGTAAATGTTACAGTGAGCTCCCATCAAGTAGTGCCTCCATATCTTGAGGGCATGAACTACTGCTGCCAACTCCAGATCATGTGTCGGGTAGTTCTGCTCATGAGGTCTGAGAGCTCGGGAAGCATACGCAATGACCCGGTTATCTTGCATCAAGACACAACCCAATCCTGTACCAGAAGCATCACAATAAACCTCAAATGGCTTGGTATTGTCAGGTTGGGCTAGCACTGGGGTTGTTGTCAACTGTTGCCTCAAGGTATGAAAAGCATCTTCACATTTTTGGCTCCACTCAAATTTGACTCCTTTCTTTAACAGTTCAGTCATTGGCTTGGCAATTCTGGAGAAATCCGGAATGAATCGTCGGTAATATCCTGCTAATCCCAGAAAACTCCTAATCTGCTTTACCGTTGTTGGGGGTTTCCAGTCCATCACCTCTTGCACTTTCTCAGGGTCAACTGATATCCCATCCTGAGAAATTGTGTGACCCAAGAATCTTATTTCTTTCAGCCAGAACTCACACTTGGACAACTTAGCATACAACTGATGGTCGCGAAGTCTCTGAAGCACGATATGCAAATGTTTAGTGTGCTCAGCCTCATTCTTGGAATAAACCAGAATGTCATCAATGAAGACAACCACAAACTTGTCCAGCTCTGGCATGAATACTGAGTTCATCAAGTACATGAAATAAGCTGGGGCATTGGTCAATCCAAATGACATCACCAAAAACTCATATAGTCCATATCTAGTAGAGAAAGCCGTCTTGGGAATGTCACTGGCACGGATCTTGATCTGATGGTAGCCCGAGCGAAGGTCTATCTTGGAGAATACCTTGGCTCCTACCAACTGATCAAACAGAACATCAATGCGGGGTAACGGGTACTTGTTCTTGATAGTCACCGCATTGAGAGGGCGGTAATCAACACACATCCTCAAACTCTCATCCTTCTTCTTCACAAATAAAGCTGGACATCCCCAGGGTGAAGTACTTGGACGAATAAACCCCTTGTCCAACAATTCTTGCAATTGTTTCTTCAGTTCTGCCAATTCCGCGGGAGGCATCCTATAAGGTCTCTTGGAGATAGGAGCAGTCCCGGGTTGCAGTTCAATGGCAAACTCAATATCTCTATCGGGTGGCATTCCTGGCAATTCATCCGGAAAAACATCGGGATACTCACAGACTACCGGGATCTTCCCTACTGGGGATTCCGCCATAACAAAGGCACAAGACCGGGCATCACTCTGGTTGGGCAAATACAACACAGTCTCGCCATAAGCAGGGGAACGAATTTCAATGGCTCTGGCTGCAATGTCTAATATTGCTTGGTGTTGGGTCAACCAATCAGTTCCCAAGATGATATCCACACTATCCAGTCCCAAGATAAGAAGGTCAGTTTTAATTATCAAACTACCAAACTTTAGAGGCACCTTCATACTGATTTGATTAGTGGCAATCCTGCCTCCTGGGGTTGAAATGGTAATAGCCCCATTGGTGTGGCAAAAAGGCAACTGGCACTTGACACTAAATTTGGCACTGACAAAACTATGTGAAGCACCAGAATCAAAAAGAACAATAGCAGGAAAATTTAAAACTGTAAAGATACCAGTCATGACGGGTGCTCCCTCTAGAATGTCAGCCATTGTAGTGAAGTTCAGCTTGCCCTGCCTCACTTGCACTTTCTGCCTCTTTCCTTGGTTCTGGTTAACATTCTGCCCCTGCCTCTACTGATTCTTGGGGCAATTCTTGGCATAATGCCCAGTGCTGCCACAAGTGAAACACCTGTTATCATTGGCCTGGCGGTACTGCTGCTGCTGATTGCTCCTCTGAGCTGGGAATTGGGCACGGTTGGGTGCCTGCTGCTGCTGCTGCTGCGGTGGCCTGATCACCCACCTTCCTTGCTGCTGCTGAGGTTCCCTGCTCTGTGAGTCAGACACAATCCTGAAGCGCTGTGGCTGAGACGAGGGTCCTGCCACAGGGGTCTTCCTCTTCTTCTCCGCCTGCCGAGCCAAGATGCAGTCTTCCTGGGAGATAGCCATGTTGACCAACTCATTGTAACTGTTGGCCCTGACGGTGTTGAGACGGTCACGGAGCTTAGTGCTGAGCCCCCTTCTGAACCTGTCTCGCTTCTTCTCGTCCGTATCTGCATGGTATCCGGCATACTGGCATAAATCATTGAAAGCCTGGGCATATTGCAACACTGTCCTGCTGCCCTGAGTGAGTGCCAGAAACTCATTGAGTTTCCGGTCCATGATGCCAGCGGGAATATGATGCCCTCTGAAAGCGGCCTTGAACTCCCTCCATTCCACTTCCCTGCCCTCTGGCTGCATGGCAAGAAAATGGTCCCACCAAGTCCTTGCGGGTCCGCGAAGCTGCTGGGTGGCGAACCTGACCTTGGCGACCTCTGAGCAAGCCCCATGGAGCAGTGGGAACTTGGATTCTACCACCCTCAACCACACATCTGCATCAAGCGGGTCCTCCGCCCTGGTGAACAGTGGTGGCTGAGTACTGAGAAACTCCTGGTAGGTAGCAGCGACAGGGTGACGCTGATGGTCTCCACCACCATAGTGCTGTGGTGGCGGCTGACGCTGTGCCAGCTGTCGCAGGATCTCATTCTGCTGGGCCATGAGCTCCTGCAGAGTGGGAGGTGGTGGCGGTGGAGGAACGTGCTCATTCTGACCACGGCGCGCTCTCCCAGCCATCTGAAATAGTCACATGGTTGCTTAATAACACATCTCCAAGCTTAAGGTTCGAACATGGTAGGGGAGTCAAATAATTTGAGAGATTCCAAGTAAAACAAACGAAAACATAATCCTTCCGTCCAAATTTAAATTACCATTCATCCTTAAACATCCAAAAGAGTTTTACTACTGGTTACATCAAGGATCAAAAGACTCAACTCTACCTAGCCTAGTACCCTAAGGGTGCAAAAGCTAAGCTAGCGGTGAGGAGTCCAACTATCATCGACCTCTCGTATTAGTCTGGCATCTAGTGAGCGAACGAGGCGACGCTGGACTCGGGGGAAGGTGGTCTCCCTGAGCCAGCGGTGTCTACACTGGAGGTAGGCTCGTCTCCTCCCTCGATGTCAACGTCCTCGTCAGCCTCCGCATCATGGATCTCTTGGTGATGCATGTCCAGATGCGCATTAGCCTCTGCTAGCTGCTGCTGAGTGTTGAGGAGCTGATCCTCGAGGACCTCGATGGTATTCTCCCTGGTGCCCACTAGCTCCTCCAACTCATGGATCTCATCAGTCAGCTGCTCCACTTGCAGATCTTTCTCCACCAGCTCCTGGGATATGTCCACCACGAGTTCCTCCCTGTTATCCAGGGTGATCTTGGTGGCCTCCAGTAATGCCATCAGGTGGGACATGGCCTCCCCACGCATCACTTGCAGACGATACAGAGCATTCATGCATCGTACAGACAAGTGGGCGGTGTGGCCTGGGTAGAGAGCCCAGATGTCCTTGGCATGCTCCACCCGGTCCTTCCACATCGGGTCGTCCTCCTTCTCCGCGGGGAACAACCCAATGGGGTGGGTAGACAGCTCCAAGGGGTGAAATCCGCAGAAGGTGGTCAGTCCATGCAGAGCGATAGCCTCAATAGTGTCCTCAGCCCGGTATCCATAGGACTCAGAGTCCAGTGAACGCCAGCCTGGCTGCAGGGGATGAGGCTCCAAAGTCATCCTCACCCGACAGCGAGGTACCCGGTGCTTCTCGAACTGCTGCACCGCGTACTGAGGGGGTGTCAAGTATCCGGCCCCCTGAAGTACCTCCCACAAGATGCGGGGAAAACCCTCTCGTGCAAGTCCGTCAGTGTGGGTCAGTGCATCTCCCTCCTCGGAGGATCCGTGGGAAGTCATCTGTGCACGGTCAAGCGTAAGTAAAGAAAGAGAAGTACAAAAAGAACAAGGAAAAAACAAAACTCAGCTTGCCTCTAGCTAAAAGAAAAAGGTATTGAGGGACCTAGTTAGCTGCTATCTCATTTTTACATCCTTTTACTTAGTTATTCATTTGCTTAATTAAGAATGCATGCATGCACGTCCTGAACGACCTCACAAGAAAATAAAAGGAATAGGGAAAAACTCCCATCCTTTAAAAGTGGCCTGTAGGGCCTAATTAATTAGCCACCTAGCTACCCTTCTACCATCCTAAGGCTTCACGTCCTAGGTCTATCCTGCTCGCCCTACTATCTATCCAACATTGTTTCTATCAGGTTTTACTTTAGAAAAGGGATGGTATTCATGTTTTATTGATTCCTCTATGGTGGTACAAGCTCCGATACCAACTGTGGCGGAACTGCCCAAATTATTCCAACTTAAGTGCCTCAGCCCCGCCTTAGAGGCTAGACCGCACTTAAATGGGAATAACCCGTCAATCCCTCGGATCTAGTCCGACACGGCCACCGACAGGATCAAGTACCACAGTCTCACTCGATGGTGAGTCACAGAGCAAATACAATAAATCATAAAACCATGCATGGAAGAGTATTAAATTATTACAACACCATTGTCATCATCGGAGTTTTCGCAAAAGTAACCATCATTGTTTTTGAAGTGCAGCGGAAATAAACTAACGATAAATAAATGGAGAGATGGGGAAGCCTATCCCATCACTCCTCATGCTCCTCCTCAGCCGAGGCAGGGTCCCACTCGACAGTCCAACCCGGTGGCAGGGTGGATGGCCAAGTCACTCCAGCAACCATGTCCTCCAGAGAACCTGTAAAAAATTATGCCACAAGCAAGGCTGAGTATACTAATACTCAGCTAGACTTACCCGGTGTGAGGAGTCTATACTCCTCTACCTCTAGACATGCAGCTGTTTGGCTGTGGGGTTTGGTTGCCAAAAGCACTAGCTGAGTCTCTAAATCAAGATTTTAACTTTATCAAAATTAAGTGTGACTCTCTTAAGGCTAAAAGTGTACTATCTATTCATACATAGTAGCAAGCATTTTTAGCAATCAACATCTTGTATCATCTCATCACAGTTCCACTTGTTACTCAATGTAGCAGCATGGTTCAAGCAGTCTCATTAGCTGCGAGAAGCAGACGATTCGAATCGAGTTTTTATCCTTGCAAGGTAAACCTAAACACACGACATGCAGGGGCACTCCGTCCCCACACACGTCAACCGTCCCCATCGATTCCCTGGCAACAGATCAGGTCTCACCGCCTTGGCGTACAATGCCTCACTGACCCCGACTGGCCGTCGTGCAGTGACCGCACTTGTACCCACCATAACCGGAATGGGAGACTACGTCTCAGGTCGCGTGAGGAGGTATGTCTGCGGGCAGGTTCACTCAGGTACTAGGCTTACCGATTTACCATATTTCTCGGCATATGTTTAGTACGTTCAAACGCTTGACTCACGGTACCACACCTTAATCCTTAATCAACTTTTAATCCCGTGAACAACCAATCCCCATGGATTGTTGCCCACAAACCACATCAATATGATAGGAAAGTGGATACAACCAATTCCTGACCTCGCGCGAGTGCTAGAAAAATCACTCGACTTCTACCGAGATCCTAATTAGCAAAGCAGCTACTCGACTTAGCATACTAGTATTCATCTCATTAGGATTCCTGAGATCATGCAACTAGGGTTCCAAACAATTCCTACACCTAAGTGCACAATCAATCCTACAATCATTAAGTGAAGTAAAATAGCATAAATAACAGGTTATGCATAAAACCGGGGCTTGCCTTCCAAAGCAGTGGCAGGCAGGTCCTCTGGTGTGGGCTCTGGTGCTGGGTCTGGGGCAACCTCCTGGGCAGCTCCTTGCTCCGGCACGAGGATGTACTCTCCGTCAGCAAGATTACAGTCTATCGAAATGCAATGAACATGTATGTCATGATTATGCAAGATTTAAGAACATTAAGCTACAGAATTTAAGTCAAGAATTAACTTAGGGTTCCTTGGCTACGAGGGTCTTTTAGTGGTATACATAGACTTATTACCCTTTAGGTTTAGGTTTTCTTTTAAAATAACATATTGGATTTGTATGGCCTTTATAGATTTTAGTGGACACTCATAAAGGTTTTAGGGTGACATCAATTTACACTATTCATTTTCCTTTCTTTACTTTCCATTTAGGGTTTCTAGTGTAGGTTTGAACTACGACAGTGGGTTAAAAATTTTCAAAAATTCTGTAAAAATTACAGTGGGTTGCCTTTTGCTATTCTAGCTTGTTTTAAGAATTTGAGGCTTAAGGTACAAAAGCTAGGCTTTAAACAGAAATAACAATAGTTAGGCAAAATGGGCCACTTTACACTACAAGTCCTTTATTAAAATGGTTTCTGACCTAATGGTTATTTTTGCTGGCCTCTAGTAGTGATAAACAGCTCTTGTACCAAAAATGGCAGAGAGCAACATGGTGGTTAATTAATGATGGATTTTCTAAACTTTGGTGCAAAAAGAGTGATTAGAACTAACTTGTCATTTGAAAAAATATCAAACAACAGATTTCAGATTTTTCTTAAGTTCTTATTATCCAAACATTAGTTATCCTAGGGTTTGGGGAGGTTTCACCTTAGGGGTATTTTTGTAGGGTTTTTCTAAGTTATCCCTATTTTCTTCATTTAAAAGGGATCTTGCTTATCTTACACTACAACAGGGTATGATACATTTTTCCAGTAAACTATATTGACTAAGTATCTCAACAAAAATTGGTGTGCTCCTTGGTTCCTCATTCATATCACTTTTTCTATTTTCCTTAAACTTAAGCGTATTATAGAATAAGGGGTTAAAATTATCTTAATGCAATGGACAGAGAGGTTTAACATTTTTAACTAGGTCAGTAGGTAGATATAAACTTCTCTAAATTTTTCTAACCTTAGTTAAACAGTGCAACCATTTTTCTTGCTATTATTAAGCTTTTGGTCAAAACTGAAAATAAATCAGAACCTTATATTTTTCTCTAGTTCATATGGGGTTTTATATTTTTCTTAGACAGGTTACATTATTTAGAGTCTGGCAAAATTGGTTTGACCAAATTTGGATAAACCAAACAGAAGTTATGGGTTTTTAAAGTTTCTGTTTGAATTTAAAATAGATTTTAATTAGGTTTTTCTGAAAACGCAGTTTGCACCGAGACCCCTGAGGTTAAACTGATTCAAAACTCGCAGATCTACCCTCGGGCCACTATTCATGTGAGTCTTGGGCTTTACACTTAACCCCCCAGGGTTCTCTCCCTCACACCCGCGGTCCCTCCCCTAAACAGAACAGTAGCCGTAGGAAAGAAAGGACGGCGCGGCTTACCGGCGGCGAGGGAGGTCCGGCGAAGGGTGGGGTCGGCTTGGGGAGGCTCTGGCGGTCACGTCGAGGTACGGCTCGTCGTCGGAGATGGCCGGAATCGCCCGGTCCACGCGTGCAGGCGGGTATCCTCGTCGGCGGCGAGTATACCGGCCAAACCACGGCGATCTGGTTCAATCCGACGGCACGGTGAGCATCACGGGGTCACGCAGCGATTGTGTGCACAAGGAATCGAAGGGTGGTGGAGTGGTTTACCCGGTCCACGTACTCCGGCGGGGTCGAGAGCTCCGGCGAGTGTGGACTGCTCCTCCGGCGAAGGAAACTCCGATTCCTTGCTCGAGGAGTCTCACGGAGGTGTGCACAAGCTTCTCCGAGGGCTGGACGGGGCTGGAAATGGTTGGGCAGGCCGGTCTACGGTGGCAGGGGGACTGGGTGGCCGCGGACAAGCTGCGCACGGGCCAACGACGGCGAACCAAGCTCCGGCGAGGGTCGGGTGGGTGCGGAAGGGTATGGTCAAAGCTTGGGAGGGTTTTATAGGCGCGGGCGCGGACCAGGGCGCTGGCTTGACCGTTTGGCGCGACGCGGGCACGAGGGGCGCGTGCGCGGGCGTGCTCTGGCGAGCTCAGAGCGCGTCGAACACGTGGCGCGTTGCTTCTGCCCGTGTTCTTCGCTCTGCTGAGCGACCAAGCGTACGAATCTTGCCATGTCGCCTGTGGAAGATCTCTTCCCTGCACCTAGAGCTACCTAGTTCATGTGAGTTCCAAGGGAGGATACGCCCTAGGTTAGGAGATAGACAGGCGCCAAGTTTGGTTTGTCTCACTGCCCACACCGCGACAAAACCGATGCCAAGTGCTGTCAAACGTCCAAGTCTCGGTTTCAAATTTTTCTAGGGGGTGCCTTAAGTGGTATAGCACATTTTTGGTATAGAACCCTAGTGATTTTGGCGCCATTTTCAAAGTGAACACGGCTGGTCTTTGAATTAGGGTCAAAATGTGACTTAGAGGGAAATAGGGAGCTCTAGCTCTCTCTCCACTTGGAGATTTGAATTGTGGTTTCTCCAGGGGCCTTTTTGCAATATTTCCCTCCTCTAATTGATGGTTATAATGTTGCTTAGGGTTTGGGTAAAAGTTACACATGCTTTACCCACTTGATCACTCTCTTTCCCCCCTTACTTAGGGTTTTGGAAGGTAGGGCTTTGGAGAGATCTAGGGTTCTTCTCCCCCTATTGTCCAAGATAGTAAGTGTGCAAGGATTTAGGGTAATGTTTCTTATGTCATGGGCAACTTGATTAGCACATGAGCCCCAAAGTTCTTATGTGCTGCCCTAAGCCTTTATCTTTTGTGACCACAGCTTCTAGTGCCAAAGTGGCTCTAGCCAGGGTAACACCTGGGTGTTACAATTACCGGCTCTCCGTCCGGTGTAGTGGCCACTTGTGTATAATATATACGTCCCATCTTCTTGGTGTTTTTGCCTGAAGTATTTCCCTTGACTTGAGATGAATTCCCAGATCCTTGCTGATTATTTGACTGGTTTTTCTTTGGATAAGGGCAATCCTTGATGAAATGTCCAGATTTGCCACAATTGAAACATCCAGTCGATGAACTGGGCAGAGCAGGGAATCGAGTGCCTGGGGCACTCGGTTGACTTGGGGCAGTGGGGGCATTATTGGGACGAATAAATATTGGTTGCTTAAAAGGGAAGGAGGGTGGACGAGAGTGATTCTGGTTGGAAGGCCGGAGAACAAACCGTTGCCTTTTCACCGGGCCCTGACTAGGCCTGTCACCTCCAAATCCCTTAGATTTTCCGACACCTGCATACTTCGCTTCTACTGCCAGTGCTGTACTGACAGCTCTTCCATAAGTAAGATCTATGTAGGTTGCCATCTTTCTTTGCAGTCGATCATTTAAACCTCTCATAAAACAATTCTTCTTCTTCAGATCGGTGTTCACTTGATCGATTGCATATTGTGACAGATGATTGAACTTATTGAGATACTGATTAACAGTATCCCCTCCTTGCCTCAGCTTCATAAATTCTTCTTGCTTCATGTGAAGAACACCTTCTGGTATATAATGTTCGCGGAAGGCCACCTTGAATTCTTCCCATGTTATCTGATGATTGGCCGGTTGAACGGCCACGAAATTTCCCCACCAGGTGCTGGCAGGGCCGCGCAGTTGCTGGGCTACAAATAAAGGCTTCTAGGTCTCTGAACAACACATAAGTTCGAATTTTTGCTCAATAACCCGAATCCATTCGTCGGCTTCTAACGGGTCTTCGGCTTTAACAAACAAGGGTGGACGTGTCTCTGAGAAGTCCAAATAAGAAGTTTCGCGGGGGCCCTGTTGATAACCCCGCCCGCCTTGTTGCTGAAACTGTTGACCCGCCATCTCTCTCAGAAAATGGGTATTATCAGCGGTCGCATTCACTAAGGCGGCAATCGCCTCAGCCAGTGTGGGAGGAACAGGAGGTGGATTTGGGGTAGATTCCCTCCCACTGGAGGTTCCAGCTGCATCCTGTGATCGGGTCTTGGACGACATCTGTGGCAACAAACATTTGAAAGCAAATATAATATGCCAAAGACAAAACCATCCAATTTACATTACCAAAAAGAGTAATGTTACAGACTCGATTTTATACAACAGGATACATTACCCAGTATACAATAGCACTACCTATTATACAATAGTACAACCTACAATACACTACTTCTATTCCTACTACTACACCACTATTCTTGCTTTTGGTTGCTCCTGGCAGCCTCGTCGTCGGGTGTGGGAGACCATTCATCAACCAGCCTCATAGAAGGAGGGGGCTTAAAAAGGTCTAGCTCACCACCAAGTGCTTCTCCTGCAACGTGCGAGGGTCTAGCTTCCGACCCGACAGGATCCATAGGTGCAATGGGATGTAGTTGCGAATACAGTACATGGACTTCCTCATGTAGGGTATTGCAATATGCCTGCAGATTATCAATGGCAGCGCTAAGTTCTTCGACTCGAGCTCGAGCCTTTGCTTCCTTAGCCCAAGCCACTGAACGAGACTGTACCGCCCAATCGAGCGCTAAATCCCGATCAGCAAGCTGATCCTACAGACGGCGGATGTAACCTCTTAATTCGTTTATTCTGTCGCCATCCGCGACCCATATGCTGGTCCTACGTTGTAGTTCCGTTTGAAGCTGATTTACTCGGGCTTTGAGATCCCCAATCGGATCGTTGCTTCCGCTACTACTATCCTCATCTCGTGGGGCAAGTTGATGACGAGGTACTCCAATTGGGCCAGTTGACTTACGCGCGGTCTTCCTCGTGCGCGGCGGCATTTCTCTAGGGGAAGAATTTTATTAGTATAATTCTTAGCATGATGCATGTATAATTACAGAACCAACCTTAGTTGATTCATACCTTCTATACATTGCACTCCTCCTATCTGGTCTTTCATATAGATTCTTCAGATATGAGGGATAAGAATGGAAGAAATCTTTCTAGGTAAGTTTTTAGGAAATCCTTTTGAAAATGCCTTATAATATCTGCAAAGAAGGGCTTCGCTCCGATACCAGCTGTGACGGAACCTTCCAAGTTATTAGGCCCACCTACAGTTGTCCTTGTCCAACAGACATCAGACAACCCTGTAGATGTTCCTAAATCACTTGACAAGTTTGGTATCTCTTTTCTTACCTTTCCAAGAACGTTTCACCCGTCTTGCAGACATTACAGAACATCGGAGATAAAGAAATGTGGAAGCGATTACATAACCTTACATTTATTTAAAAAGTAAGATCAAGTTGCTTATTACAGACCAGAGTTATAAAACGAGTGCTGAGTAGTATTATTACAATACCAAGGGAGGCAAAAACTCCTCCCGATAAGTTATTTACATAAAAGTTTTTTATGGAGGACCATGTCCTCTCGCAGCTTCACTCTTGTTTTTCTTCATTTGGAACCACCTTGGTACAAAAGCAACAAAAATTTGCTGCTTCCTCACCTAAAAACAACGAGGGAATAAACCCTGAGTACGGAATTACTCAGCAAGTCTTACCCGACTAAAGAAAAGACTCTCAAGGGTATGCTGGTTATAAGGGAGTCAAGGTAAGGTATCTCAAGATCAAAGACTCTATTTGCAAAAATGCTTACTAAAAGTGGATCCTTAAAAATCGAGTTTTATTGTTAAGTTAGGTAAATTTACCTACATCTAGAGTTCTTGCTAACCTAGTTCAAGCACTTGACCTGCACTAGCCAATTTCTTATCCACTCCTCATCTTCACTGGATTGCTACGTGTAAGTCAGTGACCAAGTCTTCATAACCGCGAAGGTACGGCGATCCGAATCGATTATACTCAGCTGAGGATCTCCAATCACACGACATATGTAGCACTTAACCCTTGCATATGTCAACCCGCCACCGGGATTCTTAAGACCAGATCAGGTTCACGCAAACCGAGAGCACATATACACCACCGTCCAGCCTCTTGCTACGGAGGGTACACGCTACTCTCGCCACCGCTCCACGCCCATTTCGTGTTATCTTATTCTGGCCTTAGTCTGCCCGAGGCAAGGCTTACCCATGACGAGGCATGTGACCAATTAAAGGGTCCTCGGTCAGCAGGCCTACATCGAGACGGTCCTTAATCGACTCAGACGGAGACACTACACCGAGACTCTCTTCTCGTGCAAGTCACCCGCCCGGTCTCAGCTTAATCATTTAAACCCAAAAACTTGGTACCTGGCAGAGGTACATCTTTTTCGATGTTGAATCCGTCACGGCCGTGATGGATTCACCATCAAGTTTTATTTTCAAAAACATCCCTTCCACTTTACCAATCATCTTTTGTAAAACAAAACCTTTTGTTTTTGCTAAAGTAATACTAAGCATAGTAAATCTTTTTGTAAAAACAGGGTTTCAAGGAAAGTAATACACCAAATTGAACCCTCCCCGACCTATTCCCCCAACCCAATTTCATCAGTAACTAACTAATTAGCCCTGGCCATAGTGACCGTAAGTATTGCGGCTAGACAGCCATGTTCCCGGCGACCGGAGGACTCCTATCACAATTGTGTGGGTTGTCGAGCATCACCAGCGTGCAGAGATGCTAGAACAGGAACAAAGAGGGTATGAGCAGACCTGTGGAGGGCTGGCCACGGCAGGGTGTGATTCACAGCGGCGGAGACCAGAATTGGGGGAAGTTCGAAATTCGCGAGCTCGGGCGAACGATTGAGGGTGGGATTGGGACTCTGGTTTCGTGATGAGGTAGCGCGACTGCCCCGGCCATCAATTTATAGCAGGCTTCAATGGTGGTGCTCAATTTGATCGAACAATGTGGGCGGCCGAAGATAAAGAAGAATACCGTCGAAGTGACTACGTGTTCCATACCGTGGCAGCTATTCCGGTGATCCATAGGGAGATAAAGTGAATCGCGGCGGTGTGGTGGCAAGGCTTGGACACGCGGCAGACAACGGCAACGACATACCAGTGGTGAGATTCTAATTCGAGGGGCGGTGAGAAAGGGGAGGGGTATTGCGGCTAGCCGGAGTGGCGCCCAGCTCAACGGCGGCAAAGATCTTTCACCCCCCGATGCTATCCATTCACCCAGGGCACGAATCGGGACGTTGGCAACACGAATCACGGCGGGGAGTCGTCGGCGGCGAGATCTTTCTGACGCTGGCATTCTAATCCACCGGGACACTGTACCATGGAGAGCACCCATCAGATGAACTGACAGAGCGACTTGGAGCACGATTTGCTCCAGATTTTGTGTGGTGACCAGGCTAGATCGCTGTACCAAAGTTATAGCTTAATAAACCAGCTACAATTTTGTTATAGCTGCCATGAGCAGATTCTTGCTGGATCATAGTTGAATCCATGCTCAAAATCTCAGTGATTGCACTGCTTGTCTGAAAATTCAGACCCAGCAACCTGACAGTCCAACTTTGGACTTAATTATCTCCAAATTCTTCTTAACAACTTTGCTTATGCTCTTAAGCAAAGTTTTTCTTCTATGTTAGGTCTATAACTTTGATGTGGTAGCCTAGGGCAAAAAAACTAGTATTTGAAAGTTACAAGGCTCAAAAGTTGAGCCCACAAATCTGAAATTCAGACTTAGCGTAAATTCTCAATTGGGGTCCTTTTTGCAAATCAATCCAAAACTCAGGGTTTGGCTTGTAAATCTTCCTAAATGTGAACCATGTGACTTTATATGATTAAACATAGTAGTTTTTACACTTTAGTCCAAATGTGCACAATTTTTGCACATAGGCCTCTAGGGTTTGAACTTAGGATTTTCTAGGGTTCAAATGGAGTTTTTGGATATCTCAGGGGTATAAATGGGATTCAAGTTCATTTTTGGGAATATTTTATGACTATTTCCCTAAAGCTTTGAGGTTTTCTCAGTTTGGTTAAGTTTTACCCCCCTATAATCCCTATTTAGGGTTAAGCTCCCTATCTAGGGTTCTATTTGCAAAATGCTATAACCATACAACTTGTTTGAAATTTTTACCTAGTAAATGCACTCTAGGTGTGTCAAACATATGCAATGCCAATGTTTATGATGCCATGCTCAAGTTTTAGTTGCAGTAACACCAGTGGTGTTACATTAATGACCTTCGTCCTTTGAAGCATTATTTCCCTAAGGATATAACGATCTTCGGACGAAGGTCATGAAGGACGTACCTTCATCATCACAGCATATATTAATTAAAGGCGAAGCATATAAAACATGGGAAATAACATGAATAATTATATAATACTGTTAATATATCTTATTATTATATAATTATTAATGAATAAGAACAACATTAAATTATATTTGTACCTTTGGCTTGACAGAAGGTAAAGGTACAAGCGTGACGCACGAGCGAGTATCAGTCAACGTGAACAGTACAGGGGTACTGTTCACCTATTTATAGGCACGTGATGCAACCCGGTTAAAATTACATATATGTCCTTTACAACTTATCACAATCATGACACAAATTACCATGGGCCGATTGGTCATTTCATCTTTAAGTCAGTGCAACCCTTTGTATCAAGGCGTGTCGCTATGCTGAAGCTCTCTGGAAAGTAGCTTCGGTGTGTATCTTCGCGCTATGCTTGCTTCTGTGTTGATCTTTCGAAGGTGTTTCTTCTCAAAGGACCTTCAGCGATGAAGCAGATCCCCAACAGTAGCCCCTTCGCGGTGCTAGATCGTTTTTCGTAACGAGCTTGATCCGTGAAAATATCTCCAAAGCTTCGGAATGCCGAAGGTCCAAAAAACACCTTCCCTGATCTCGTTGTCGAGAAACAATTAAAATATTCCAAGCGCGAGGTGGCCCACCATGCAGTGGGTACGCACGGTCTGACGGTTCTCCTCCTAAGCACCGGGTGGTCCACCGTTCAGCGGGTGCGAGTAATTGTTCAATGTGTGCGGACAACTTGGCAATTCACCTTCCCACCTGCGGCACTATATAAACAGACGGGTAGGTGTGAAGTTATCACAACATTCATTTCCATTGCACTGTTGTGCTGTTGAAAATTTTAACCATAGACGAAGCTTTTTTACTGCATTTTTGAGCAAGCCATCGTTCTGGATTAGCTTCGGCAAAAGAGGGAGCTTCGTCAAAAAACTGTAAAAAACATCAACTTCGTAAGAACTGTAAGAAATTCAATATCAGATGGCTAGAGTACGCTCGACTGTGAGGGTGACCCGTGACGGAGAGGAGGCCGAAGCCACCGAGACTACTCCGATCTCCGAAGTAATGAGACAATCGAGACTAGTTGCGACAGAGGGAACCATTGAAGAAGGTGCACCTGCTGCCAAAACTGAATAAGATGTCGAGGAAGAAATCGCTGATGAAGAAGAAGAGGATTATAGTATTTTGATCCCATCAAAACCCAGCCACTTGGATTTTGAGAAATCTACTGTTTCTGAAGCTGATATGCCCATGATGGTGAAGCTGGGCTACTTCGGAGAAGCCGAGAAGAAGCTGATTCGTTTTGCTGGGGAAGAAACCACTCCGACACCGAAAGATGACGAAGTGGTAGTTTTCAAAAGTTTTTTAGAGCAGGACTACGGTTTCCACTAAACGAGATAATTGGAGAAATTTTGGATAATTATGAAATATTTCTTCATCAGCCGACCCCTAACGCCATCGTTAGGCTCAGTATTTTCATCTGGGCCCTCCGAAGCCAGGGGATGGACCCAAATGCCGAAGCTTTTTACCGAGTGCATGAGCTACATCACCAGACGAAGGCCAGAGAGGACGGGCTCCACAAAAATTTTGGCTGTTATAACTTCGCGTATCGCAAGGATACGAGGGCCCCGGTCCTGAGCTATCGGACCAAATGGCCAACTGGCTGGAAAAGTGAGTGGTTTTATATCAAGGCTGACAAGAAGAAAAGGGAGAAACTGAAGAAGCTGGTCATGAGCCCACTGAGCCTAAGCTTCGGGATGACCAGACCCCTGTGCAACATGAAGCCAGGGTTACCATGCCAGCTAGCCGTGGCAGAATTCAGAGTGGTGGCTGAACATATCAGTACCAGGGATCTAGTGCAGGAATACCTAGCGAACAGGGTATCTCCAACATTGAGTGTTTGGAGCATGCCGAAGCTGAAAGGATCAAAGAAGAAGGGTGAACTTGTTCGATTGCCCTATCGCTTCAAGTTTGAGAAACAATTCAAAGAGCCTTGCCAAGAATGGCTAGAAATGATTGAAACTATGTGCAACGAAATTCTGGGCAATTATACGAAAAAAGAAGATCAACTGATGACTGCGGCCTTCGGCACCCGAACAAAATGAAGGTTGAATCGGGTAATGGATGCTTTGAACTTTGAATACCCTGACTATGAACGACTAAACAAGGGTGCCGAAGGACTAAAAAGAAAAAGGATTGTTAGTGTTATGAGCAGACAAGCAGATAGGATGGTAAAGGAGGACGGAAAATCTTTGAAAAAGAGAAAATTCAGTCCTGAGCCGAAGGTGGCTACTTCGAAGAAAAGAAAGATTGCAACTCTAGAGCCGAAGATGGCTAAGATAGAAGAGGGAGCTCCTTCGACACCTTCTACTGCCGAAGTAGAAGAGATTTTAAAGGTAATGACCAAATCCCTTCCTATCAAGCTGCTAAGTCCACTGAGGCCGCAACTGACGAAGCTTTTACAGAAGAAGGGCGAGTCTTCGGCAGCGAAGAAGGCGGTTGGGAAAAAAGCGAAGGATTGTTACTATTCTGCAAGCTATTGAAGAAACGCCACCACCGCCCTCAATGTCAAAGACAACGTCAGCTGCCGAAGTTGCTGCTTCTGCCGAAGCTACAACTATCGAAGCTACCAACCTAGAAAGTACATTATCTGATATCGATAAAGTGCTCTTGGATTTGGCCGCGGAGGAGGCTGCCACAACTGTAGAGGGAGTCCAGGCTGCAGAAGAGACTGCTGTAGTCACAGAAAAACCATGGCCGCAGTACGTGGAAAAGGAAAAGAAATTGCCGAAGATACTTCGGAGGATCAAGGCTTCTGCTTTCAAAATTTAATTGGTCAAGAATTATCCCAAGCTGAAAAAGAGGAGCTTCAGGAGTACGGTATATCCTATGGCTACTAGCCAGGAGCCATGCTCTTCGGCGGAATTAACGAAGAAGCCTTAGGATGTATAGAGATCGAACTGGAGCAAAGATTATCAGCACTCTGTCAAAGAGTGTTGGTTTTCCAAAGCTCGAAGCTGACATCAGCACCTACCGATGACAACATATCGCCGGCAGCTTATTCTATGCTAATTTCAAGGTAAAATTTTTCCCTCAACTTTTTATAGTTTTTACGATGAAGGTGATTTCTGATGAAGGTTATTTTGCATAGAGTATGCTACTAAGTAAAGCCTTGAGGATGCAACAGGACCTCGAAGATAAGAAAAATGAGGTTATAATTGAAGGCTTGGAAAGTAAAATTAAAGATCATGAAGCTGCTCTTGAAAAGAAAGATTTTGTTCTTCAAACAATGGAGGGTTCACTGGCAGAAGCCCAAGCCGAAATTGCCTGATTAAACAGTGAACTCCTCCTAAAATCCAAAAGCTTCCAGCAAGAAAGGAAGAATCTTAACGTGAAGCTTGAAGCAGAAGTTGAAAAAAGTTCGAATTTGCAGAAATCCTTGAAAGAGCTTTAGGATAAATGCTTAAACTTCAGCAACCGGTGCGTGCAACAGCCGAAGCAGGTTTTCAACTCAGTTGGTGCTAGTTCTGAAAAATTTGAACCTTTGGCTGAAGACCTGCCAAGCACCATTGATCATATTGAGGGCGAAGTTGAGGCGCTCGATGAAGTTATAGCTGGGCATGGTGACTTCTGTGCCCTGCTAGCTTCTCGCGGCACAGCTGTAGCTTTCATGAAGACTAGTTGCACGCATGGGAAGATCGTAAACAGGCCAAACTTCAGCTTATCACCATCAGACTTGAATGACATCCCCAGCCTGGCCCGAAGCATTGGAAATAGATTTATAACATAAATTTGAACGAAGGGTGGACGAAACTTAGCTGGTGACGAAGCTCGGAGTCATCTCAAGCCGGTATTAAAATTGTACCTGTTGCTTACCTTCTTCTGAGATTTCTTTTTACCTTACACCGCTTTGTTATATATAGGATGACGAGGCCGAAAGTCAATGATTCGAAGCTTGATCTATACTGATGAAGCCACTGCAAAAAGCTCTAGAGAAATTTGAATTATCTTTGTAAAAGATATTGTAATTTAGGAATGAAAACATGTCACACCCGGTTCCAGGGGGTAGAACCGAGCGCATACCATATGTGTGCCAAGATCCATTTCCACACATATGTTGACTTCACAAGTGTAATATATCAAAAGGCAATGCAATAAAGGCGTAAAGAGAGTAGAATACTTTATTACATCATCTGAATCATTGTATCTTTGACAAGTATCACATCAAAGTAAAGCGGAATTTAAATAACAGGGGCAATCTCCCACAGGAAGATGACCGACGCATTGTTAGACTTAGAATTCGTCGTCGTTAAAATCTCCATCAAAGTCTCCAGCATCACCCTCTGATCAAAATATTAGAAAGGGTGAGCTCACTTATGGTCGAGTCTCAGCAAGTGGGAAAAAAATTAATGCAGGTATAACAAGGTGAGGCTAAGGTTGAGTAGTAAGCATTTTAGTTGGTCAATATTTTATTAACAATACCTGTCTTACTAAATAGTGTGAATCCCAAGTATCCCATTTAAACAAAGGAGTATGAGTATAACAAAAACACTTAAGTGAAACCACTTAAACAAATCATTAGCAGATCATCGGATCTCAATTTAATTCCATCTTCAAATTCAATTATCATGTGAGGAGTCTAGGCTGCTCTTAACCGGGAGCACGACTGATATATCAGTTTTACACTCTGCAGAGGTGGTATAACTTTACCCACAAGCCATGTATCCCATCTAGCCTGGGTTGATCGGACCCTTAAACACTGCCGAGGTGAATGGCTAGGGATCCATTATGAGGCTTTCACATAATACACTTAATACGAAGCAACCCGCTAAGGTTTCTAAAGTAGATAGTGGTGGCCCCCTGGGTGAGGTACCTTAGCCAAGAATACGTCCCCATGTTAACGTGGGCTGCCAACACCACCGCTCCCCCTCTTGCCCATATTTCAAGTAAGGTTGCCAGGCACTAAGCATATAAAGCTAATTACCAAAGCCAGAGCTATGATAGCACTCGTGGTTGCACTGTTATCTGGATGGTCACTCTATGTTCCAATTAATATGAAATAATGTTGTTTTAACCATCAGATTAATGTCATAATTGCCAATTAAATTTTTGGAACAATAATATCAATTAATGAGTGACATCAAAATTATTAAGTTGAGCGGTAGCATAAATTTGCAAAGCTTAATAATTTCCTAGGGTAAACAAGGAATACAGTTGGTAAATCTAGAAAATCCTTAATTAGGTAAAACCCATCAAATTATGCAGTATATCAAAAGTAAACATTATTATAGGCAATGATTGGGTACAAAAAGAATATGCACAGAGAGAATCCACTTGCCTTGCTCAAAAGCGTCTTGCGGGTCGCCCTCGAACGTATTCGAATCCTCTACCATACAGTCAGCTTCTAATATCGATTGGCATATCGTACATACAAAAGAAACCATTCACCAATAAATAAACATGCACCATTACATAAACATACACCATTACATTCACATTAGCACATCGCACTAAATACACACATAAATACATCTTAGCGCGTAAATGCTTATTAATTCATTTATGAATATTATTACGAATCATAAACAGTGAAATTATGAGTAGGTGCTATAAATATAGTTTTAACTACTATTAATACGTATTAACATCATCAATAAAAATAAATAGTAGTTATTGTCTTTAATACTAATAATTAGACTACTAGATTTATCCTTTTTATTTCTAACTTGAATTATTGAGTATAGCTAAAAAATGAATCTATTAATATTAATATTCTAAAAATCCCTACAAATTACTAATTGGACTTTTTATCGCACAAGCGGGGTTATTTCGACATAAACAAGTATTTTGCTTACTCTAAAAATTTAAGTGCTATACTTGTGAACATGTTTATGTGGCTAGTAAAAATCTACTTTCCATACTACTAGTGGTATTTTCTCCTTTCTTTCTAAAAGAAAATATTAATAATATAATCGGATATAAATCATCTAAAATCCTATAATGTTTATATGACATGAATTCTATACTATTTTCTAAATCCATTAAAATGAACCTATGACTATAATTCTCCAAATAGTTTCTAAAATTCATTGTGACCAAATTTTAACTACAAAATTTCCTATCTAGTGTTTTTATCACCAACGTGTGACTACTAAATTTTCGTCATATTTCTCTCTAAACCAAAAATCATCGTATCGACTAACATGAACAATCACGGTGCACTAATAATCGTATATATCTACCAAAAATTTCCATAACGCACATACACATGTATTTTGGATCACACATGTTAATATTACAACAAAATAAACATACAATTCATGAATTAAATTAAAAGAATTTCGAAAATACACAAATTAATTTGGGGTTGTCTTCCACCTTGGGTTCTCGCTTGCGCAGGGAAATGGAGATGGCTCGGCAAGGAGGTCGGTCGAGCAAGAGAAGCGGGCAGGGGTCCTCGACGTCGGGCGGGCTCCGGTGGGGCGAGCTCCGGTGAACTCCGGCGAACTCCGGTGACGACGGTGAACTCCGGCAACAACAACGAGCGAGAGAGTGCGAGGAAATGAGAGTGAGCTCGGGTAGGGGAGGAAGAGAGGAGAGAGCGTCGAATTTATAGGGGAGAGGGAGGGGAATGGAGGATCGGCCAGGGGGAGAGGAGAACGGTCGACGACTCCATTGCGCGGTTTAATGGCGATGGTTTCTTCTCATGGCTTCAATGGAGAGGAATGGGGAGAGGAGAGGATTTCGGATGCATGAAGTCCATTAATGGGGAAACAAAATGGCACGACGGCTCGGTGGCTTGGTCGGGTGCGGGCGGTGTCCTGGCACGGCGTCGGGTCGGCCTCGGTTAGCGCGCCTGGCGTCGCGACTTGGGGCCGGTTGGGGCAGGAACGCGTGTGGGGCTCCCGGCGGCGCGTCGGCGTCGCGCCTGGCGCGGGCTCGCGCGGCTCGGCTGAGCGTGCAGGGCGCTCGGCCTGCACGACCGTGGGGTGCATCGTCGGGGCGGCTCCCTAGCGCGCGAGCTGGAGGGCGGTGGGGCCCCTGGCGGCTTCCTGGTGCAGCGCTCGGACACAGAGAGAGAGAGAGACAGAGGAGAGCGAATAGGGGGAGGGGGAGAGGGAGTAGAGAGCGGTGGCGGCTTGGCAGGGAGAGCCAGCAGGGCGCGAGCGGCGCTAGGGGTAAATGGGCCCCTAGCTTGTCCTTAGGGTTAGGAAGTTTGTTTTTTTTCAAATTGTGAAATGAATTTTTAAAGGGCCCAAAAATTCATACAAATTCACCAAAATTATTTATAAATAAAATATTTATTTTTAGACTAATAATTATTATATTAATTACTAGAATTTTCTTTTAAGAAGAATTGCTTATAAAACATCCGATCATCAATCATGCGCATACAAAGAAAAATGATTCAAAGTGAAAATAAATAATTAAACACTTAAAAAAATTATTACCATATTTAACATAATAACCCAAATTTATTATTTGTAGTTGATGGCTTTTATGGTGTTACAAACCTACCCCTCTTAAAAGAATCTCGTTCTCGAGATTAAGAAACTTCCGAGAATAACTGGGGGAATTCTGCTCTGAGTTTATCTTCTCTTACCCAAGTGGCCTCATCTTCCAAATGATGACTCCACTGAACTTTGTACATGTTAATGACTTTACTCTGTGTAATTCTGCGAGATTTTTCTAGAATTCTGACCGGGTACTCCGATTAAGTCAAATCCTCATTGACATTCAGTTCTTCCATGGGTAACTGTTCCTCCGGTACTCTCAAGCACTTCTTGAGTTGTGACATGTGAAATACGTCATGCACGTCCGATAAACTATCGGGTAACTCTAACTGGTAGGCTACTTCACCTTTTCTTTCCAAAATCCTGAATGGGCCAATATAGCGAGGAGATAATTTTCCCTTAACCTTAAACCTTTTCATTCCTCTCATCGGTGAAACTTTAAGGTATACGAAGTCTCCTACTTCGAACATCAACTCTCTTCTTCTATTATCAGCATAGCTTTTCTGTCTTGACTGTGCTGTCTTCAAATTTTCTCTAATAATCTGCACTTGCTTTTCGGCTTCTTGGAGAATTTCTGGACCAAATACTTGACTTTCTCCAGTCTAATTCCAATAAAGTGGTGTTCTACACTTTCGTCCATAAAGTGCTTCAGATAGTGCTATTTTTAGACTTGCCTGATAACTGTTGTTATACGAGAATTCTGCATAAGGCAAACTTTTATCCCAGCTTCTACCATGCTTTAGAGCGCAAGCTCTTAGCATATCTTCCAACACTTGGTTTATCCTTTCCGTTTGCCCATCCGTTTGCGGATGATAAGCTGAACTAAAGTTTAGCTTGATATCCAAGGACTCATGTAGTCTTTTCCAAAAGCGCGAGGTAAATTGAGTTCCTCGATCTGATACGATCTTCTTCGGTACTCCATGTAGACAAACAATCCTTGACATGTGTAACTCTGCTAACTGGGCTCCCAAGTAAGTTGTCTTCACAGGTATAAAGTGTGCCACTTTAGTCAACCTGTCTACTATGACCCATATTGAATCATAGCCATCTCGAGTACGGGGTAGTCCAACTATGAAATCCATAATGATTTCTTCCCATTTCCATTCTGGTACCTTGAGAGGTTGTAGCAATCCTGCTGGTCTTTGGTGTTCGGCTTTAACTCGCTGACACACGTCACATAATGCAACATGAGTAGCAACATCTCTTTTCAATCCGTACCACCAATACTTTTCCTTAAGATCCTGGTACATCTTTGTACTTCCAGGGTGAATAGAGTAAGCCGAATCATGAGCTTCTCTCAAAATAAGTCGGCGTATGTGTTCGATTTCCGGTATACAGATTCTCTTCTTAAACCATACTGTGCCTTGTTCATCTTCCGTGAAATCTGGGGCTTTACCCAAACCAATCAAAGTTTTAATTTCCTTAATTTTCTCATCGGACTCTTGTCCTTTACGAATCTCTTCTTCCAAAGTAGATTCAACTTCCATAACCGTTGCTTCTACATTATTAAGCATACCAAGGTTGAGTTGTTCCATTTCCTAGCACAATTCCTGTGACATCAAATGAGTAGTGATGTTGTTCAATTGACCCTTACGACTCAAAGCATCAGCCACTACATTTGCCTTTCTTGGGTGATATTGTATTTCCAAATCATAGTCCTTGATCAACTCAAGCCATCTTCTCTGTCTTAGGTTGAGTTCTTTCTGAGTGAATATGTATTTCAAGCTTTTGTGATCCGTGAAGATTTTGCACTTGTTTCCAATCATATAGTGCCTCCAAATCTTCAAAGCATGCACTACGACAGCTAGTTCCAAATCATGCGTAGGATAATTCTTCTCATGCTTTCTCAACTACCTTGAGGCATAAGCTATCACTTTTCCTTCTTGCATTAGCACACATCCAAGTCCAAGGTGTGATGCATCGCAATACACATCAAATCCCTTGTGAATGTCTGGCATTACCAATATTGGTGCAGTGGCTAACCTTTTCTTGAGTTCTTCAAAACAATTCTGACAAGCTTCATCCCACTTGAACTCTTTACCTTTTTCCAGTAGAGAGGTAAGAGGTTTCACTAACTTGGAAAAACCTTCAATAAATCTTCTGTAGTATCCTGCCAATCCAAGAAAACTTCTGATCTTGGACGCATCCTTTGGTTGCTTCCAATCTATTATCTCACTTATCTTTCCTGGGTCCACTTTTATTCCACCATCGGTAACGATATGCCCTAAGAAAGCAACTTCCTTCAACCAAAAATCACACTTCGAGAACTTCACATATAGTTGGTTGTCACAAAGCTTTTGTAGGACTAGCCTTAGATGATCTTCATGTGTTTCTTCACTTGGAGAATATATCAGTATGTCGTCAATGAATATGACCACAAACTGATCCAGATATTCCATGAATACTTTATTCATCAAGTTCATAAAGTATACTGGTGCATTAGTCAGTCCGAACGACATGACCAAAAACTCATATAATCCATATCTCGTCGTGAAGGCTGTCTTGGGTACATCTTCTGCTCGAATTTTTAACTAGTGACATCCTGATCTCAGATCTATCTTCGAGAATATCTTAGCTCCCTTCATCTGATCAAATAAATCTTCGATCCGAGGTAATGGGTATTTATTCTTAATGGTTACTTCATTCAAACTTCTATAATCAACACACATTCTCCTCGAACCATCCTTCTTATTCACAAATAGAACTGGGGCTCCCCAAGGGGATGAACTTGGGCGAATGAAACCTTTTTCTAGTAATTCTTCTATTTGTTCCTTCAGTTCTACTAAATCATTGACATCCATTCTATAAGGTCTTTTCGAGATAGGTGCAGTTCCGGGTAATAATTCAATAGAAAACTCTATATCACGGTCAGGTGGCATACCTGGTAATTCCTTCGGAAATACGTCTGGGTACTCACACACTACCTTGATATTTTCCAAGAGCTTTTCTTCCAAGTGATTTATCACTGTCTTCCCTTCTGCATTTGTTGACATGTCTGTGCTAACTTGAACTCTTTCACCTTGAGGACTTGTCAACGTAATTGTTCCGTTGGCACACTGTATCACTCTATCACAACTTTTCAACCAGTTGCATCCAAGAATCACATCAATACCGTTGGATCCTAGGACCACTAGGTTGACTAAAAGATCTATTCCTTGAATCTTGAGATTAACATGGGGGCATGAGTGTGTGGCCTTCATGTCACCTCCCGGTGAACTAATATGTAATATCTTCTTAAGAGGGTACTTTGGTATGTTATGTTTTTCCACAAATCACTCAGTTATAAACGAATGCGATGCTCCAGAGTCAAATAAAACTGATGTAGGTATGGAATTAACAAGGAACATACCATACACTATGTCGGCATCCTCAGGTACTGATTCTGCGGTGACGTGATTGACCCTTCCTCTACTCTGGTTCTGCGGAGTCTTGTTTTGTGCAGATCCACGAGCGGGGGTGTTCTGGTCATTCCTTTGAGTGTTGCTCCTCTGAGGTGTCTGCTGGTTGCGCCTTGGGCAGTTGTTAGCATAGTGGCCCAGCTCACCGCACTTGAAACATCCATTGGGTTGGACTGGTGCGTTGTTGCTTCTGGCCTACGTGTTAACGGCGCCACCTTGACGATTTTGTGAACTCCCACCAAACCTCTGGTTGGTCTGAGAGTTGCTCCTTTGTTGGTTCTGATTTTGATTATTTCTCTAGCCTTGCTGTCCAGAGCGTTGCATCTGATAATTGTTTCCACCCTGATTTCCAAAGCGAAACTGCGAACCATGAGCGTTGTTCGGGCGGGTGTTCCTGCTGGATTGACCTTGAAACTTCCTTTTATGGTCAGATAATTCCCTTCTTTTACTTTCAAGGCCAATTGCCTTGTTCAGCAGTGTTTGGAAATTGGGGAAAGTATGACTCTGAAGTTGATAGTTCAGAGGTCCAATCAGTCCTTCTAGGAAACGCTCTTGGCGCTTCTCATCTGTGTCCACTTCTTCCGGTGCGTAGCGTGAAAGCTGAGTGAAGCGATCACGATACTCACTGACCGTCATATTCCCTTGAGTAAGGGAAAGGAATTCCTTCTTCTTTAGCTTCATAATTCCTGAGGGAATGTGATGAGCACAGAAGTTCTCTTGGAACTCCTGCCAAGTTATAGTATCTGCGTTGGGGTGTGCCGCTGTGAAGGCATCCCACCAGTCGGACGCAGCTCCCTCGAGTCTTCCCGAGGCGTACAAGACCTTCTCCCGGTCGTTGCACTGGGTGATGTCTAGCTTCTTTCCGATAATCTTGAGCCAGTCATCGGCATCTAAAGGATTAACCGCATGGGAGAATGTTGGCGGGTGATGACTCATAAAATCCCGGTGCTTATCTCTGGCCGAGGGTGCATTCTACTGTTGTTGCTAATGCTATTGATTCAGCTGGTTCTGTTGAATCTGCTGAACAGTTGCAGTGAGTTCTTGTAGAAACTGCATCTGGCAGCGATGAACTGTTCCATGTTGGGGTTTGTGGGGGTGGTGGTATCTGTTGAACACGCTGGTTCTGGTTGTTGTTGGGTCCTTGGCGAGCGTTCACCATCTGATTGGTTAGGAAGTGAAATCCTTAGAAAAGTGAGGAGTAGAAAAGATTCTAGAGGGGAATATCCTAAGTTTATTTTTTATATGCTCTTATGGCCATCATTCCATAAGACCATTGCACTAAAACAAAATTCCAACTCAAACATGTCAACCAACACCATCACATGGCTGTTATTTATTAATAAGATAAATTAAAAGAGTGTTCAATGTCTGACGCAAAGACTAACTTATTACATCATAACTTAAAACACTTAAAGCAGCCTAGTGACGGATCCGGGCTCCCCATAGCGCAGCCTCTTGCGGGGAGGAGACAATGCCATGGCGGGGACCTGGGCTTCTGGCGGATCCAGTCCTTGAAGTTGGGCTTCCAGGGCTGCAATCCTGGCATGGGCATTCTCCAGCTCCAAGTGCACCCTAGAGAGATCCATGGTGACACTGTCTAGGTCGGTGTTAAGACCGGCCACTACACCAGCTAGGGTGTTGAGGCGATCCTCACCAGCTTCACCTGGGACGATGCTGGTCTGACTTCCTCTACTCAGACGCAGAGGAAGATGCCTGAACCTCGTGTCCTGCAGCTGCTGCCGGTAGGTGTGGCGACTGAGCGACCACAGGGTCCGTCTGGCAGCATCGCTGACCGAGGCAGCATAGGTGGATAGTGGTGTCAGGGACTTGTGAGCAGACAGAGTCCTGAATCCCCTATCCCCTGCATCCATCACCCTGACGTGGATGCAAGTGATGTAGTAGCAAGCCCAAGGAGGCTCGCTCACTTGCCTTGTTTCGTACAAGGGGCGGACGAAGGTGCCTAGCGCATGCAGCACGTCTTGCAGCAGGATGGGGAAGTGCCCCGTCTCGAACATTGATGTGTAATGTTCGACAACTGGACCAAACCCCATGAAATAGTCCTGCTAGGCGTAGTCAGCTTCCTCGTTGACATGTTCGCCTTCTCCTTCGTCATCGTCGTCATCCTCATCCTCATTGTCCCTAGAGTCGTCTGGGTCGTCGCCTCTGGGTGTAGGTGCTTGGACGGCTGGTGCATGCGGTGCCGATGTCGATGACCTAGCTGTGAAGGCCAGTGACTCTGCCAATGGGGTGGGCGTCGGAAGCTGTTCCTCCAAGCTGTCCTCCAAGATGACTACATTCTCCACTTGGATGTGAGGGAGATCCACCGGAACTTCCTCGGCTACCACTAGGTAGACCGGGATTTGCCGGGGCGGAGGGGCGTAGCTGGTGTTGACACGGGTAGTTTGGAGAGTACGAACCATCTACAAGAGAAATGTCAACTCAGTTGAAATTTTAAAGAGGTAAGACTGATAAAATAATTTATAAGAATGAAATTAGCAAGTTTTGAACAAACTAGGCTTTCCATTTCTAACTAGTCTAACGACCTAGGGTCAGTATAGCTTTGATACCACTTCTGTCGCACTCGGTTCCAGGGGGTAGAACCAAGCACATACCATATGTGTGCCAAGATCCATTTCCACACATATGTTGACGTCACAAGTGTAATATATCAAAAGACAATGCAATAAAGGTGTCGGTGTTTCGAGACCGGGGGGTCCCTCGGGCCAACGAGTGAGTGTCGCCGCGTGCCCCAGCCCAGATGGGTCGAGCGCGGGGGCGAGCGCGAAGGGGGGAAAGGAGCGAGGCGGCCGGAGACCGGCGTGAGAGAGGTGGGAATCCTGCGGCCTTCGTGTTCGTCCCGCGCCCAGGTCGGGTGCGCTTGCAGTAGGGGGTTACAAGCGTCCACGCGGGAGAGGGAAGCGAGCGGCCCCAAGAGAGCGCCTGTCCCGTCCTTGTCCCCGCGCGGCCAACCTTCTCTAAGAGGGCCCTGGTCCTTCCTTTTATAGGCGTAAGGAGAGTATCCAGGTGTACAATGGGGGTGTAGCAGAGTGCTACGTGTCTAGCGGGGGAGAGCTAGCGCCCTAAGTACATGCCGATGTGGCAGCCGGAGAGATTTTGGCACCCAGCTGGTGTGATGTCGTGGCCGTCGGAGGAGCGACGGAGCCTGGCGGAGGGACAGCTGTCGGAGCGGTTGAGTCCTTGCTGACGTCCTCCTGCTTCCGTAAGAGAGCTGAGAGCCGTCGTCGTCACAGAGCATGCGGGGTGCCATCATTGCCTATCTGGCGGAGCTAGCCAGATGGGACACCGGTCTTGTTCTCTGCGGCCCGAGTCAGCTCGGGGTAGGGTGATGATGGCGCTTCCTGTTGACGTGGCTGGCCTGCGCCCTAGGTTGGGCGATGTGGAGGCTCCTCCGAAGCCGAGGTCGAGTCTGTCTTCCATGGCCGAGGCCGAGTCCGAGCCCCTAGGTCGGGCGAGGCGGAGGTCGTTCGGCAGAGGCCAGGGTGGAGTCCGAGCCCTGGGGTCGGGCGAAGCGGAGTTCGTCATCTTCTGGGGTTGAGCCCGAGTCCGAGCCCTGGGGTCGGGCGAAGCGGAGTTCGTCGTCTTCCGGGACTTAGCCCGAGTCCGAGCCCTGGGTCGGGCGGAGCGGAGTTCGCCGTCTTCCGGGACTTAGCCCGAGTCCGAGCCCTGGGTCGGGCGGAGCGGAGTTCGCCGTCTTCCGGGACTTAGCCCGAGTCCAAGCCCTGGGTCGGGCGGAGCGGAGTTCGCCGTCTTCCGGGACTTAGCCCGAGTCCGAGCCCTGGGTTGGGCGGAGCGGAGTTCGCCGTCTTCCGGGACTTAGCCCGAGTCCGAGCCCTGGGTCGGGCGGAGCGGAGTTCGCCGTCTTCCGGGACTTAGCCCGAGTCCGAGCCCTGGGTCGGGCGGAGCGGAGTTCGCCGTCTTCCGGGACTTAGCCCGAGTCCGAGCCCTGGGTCGGGCGGAGCTTCCTATGGTGCCTTTAGCAGGGCCTGACTGCCTGTCAGTCTCACTCTGTCAAGTGGCACTGCGGTCGGAGTGGCGCAGGCGGCGCTGTCCTTCTGTCAGGCCGGTCAGTGGAGCGGTGAAGTGACGGCGGTCACTTCGGCTCTGCCGGGGGGCGCGCGTTAGGGCAAAGGTGTCAGGTCACCTTTGCATTAAATGCTACTGCGACTTGGTCGGTCGGTGCGGCGATTTAGTCAGGGTTGCTTCTTAGCGAAGGCAGGGCCTCGGGCGAGCCAGAAATATGTCCGCCGTTGGAGGGGGGCCTCGGGCGAGACGGAAATCCTCCGGGGTCGGCTGCCCTTGTCCGAGGCTAGGCTCGGGCGAGGCGTGATCGAGTCGCTCGAATGGACTGATCCCTGACTTAATCGCACCCATCAGGCCTTAGCAGCTTTATGCTGATGGGGGTTACCAGCTAAGAATTAGGAGTCTTGAGGGTACCCCTAATTATGGTCCCCGACAGTAGCCCCCGAGCCTCGAAGGGAGTGTTAGCACTCGCTTGGAGGCTTTCGTCGCACTTTTTTGCAAGGGAACCAGCCTTTCTCGGTTGCATTTTGTTCCGGTGGGTGCGCGCGAGCGCACCCGCTGGGTGTAGGCCCCGAGGCCTCGGAGGAGTGGTTTCACTCCTTCGAGGTCTTAATGCCTCGCGTAATGCTTCGGCTGGTCTGGTTGTTCCCTCATGCAAACTGGCCGTAGCCCGGGTGTACGGTCGGGGCCCAAGCTCTCGGGCTGGTATGTTGACGCTGTCAACGGTTCGGTCGGAGCCGGGTTTGCGAGAGCAGACCCCGAGCCTCCGCACAGGGCGAGAGGGCGATCAGGGACAGACTCGGCTTTTTTACATACGCCCCTGCGTCGCCTTTCCGCAAGGAGGAGGGGGGGAAAGCGCCATGTTACCCTCAATGGGCGCCGAACATGGTGTCTCCGGTGAGCTGCAAGCGGGTAATCCGAGTGGACGTCCGTGCCCCATTCGTTAGGGGTCGGCTAGGGGCCCAGAGGCACGCCCAAAAGTACCTGCAGGTGATCTGCCGGACCCGATCCCCTGGCGACGGGGTCCGAGGGCTCGATGCCTCCCTCTAATTGGATTCCGTTACAAGATCGCTCCCGCTGGTCTCGGAAATGTCCTAGGGTACCTCGGGAGCGCAGCCCGAGCCTTGGTTATGTATCGAACGTACCCCTGGTCATCCCTCGCTCGGTGTCTGAGGCGACTATGAACCCTTCGGGGGCCAGCCTTCGAACCCCTGATCAGTAATGGGCGCGGAGCCCGAGTAGCCTGAGGCGGCCGTGGAACCCTTCGGGGGGCCGGCCTTCGAACCTCTGACCAGTAGTGGGTGTAGGGCCCACGCGATTTGAGGCGGCTGTTGAAACCCTTCGGGGGGCCAGCCTTCGAACCTCTGATCAGTAAGGAGGCTCGGAGCCTGGTTCCTTCACGGGGAAGGATCCTTTTCGGGGTATCCCCCTTTCCCGGTCCCTGCTGCAAGAGATAGAGAAAGAGGAAAAAAAGGAAAAGGATACGAAATCGAACGACGCGGCGTACCTCTTTTTTTTGTTGCAGTCATTACGGCGGAGGCGAAGCGTCGCCCACTGCTCCCGCCGGAAGCGCCGCCTGTCCTGCCGCGGAGTTAATGCGACGGGGCGAGCGGTTGGCGGGGCGGCCGTTGCGCGTGCGCGAGCCATTCGAGGAATGGATCACGGGCGCGTTGTCTTCACGCAGTGAGAGGGGGTTCTCTTGCTGCCCCCGGATGGGACGTGAGCTTGGCTGACGACGTGACTGCTGCTCCCGCCCGCATGCCACCGTCATTACTACCGGCCCACTTTTGGCCGCATTGACCGCCGCGTCAGGCTGGCACTGCTGGGTCATGCGCCTGGTCGCCTCGAGTCGCGGTATTGGTTCCACAATCGAGGAGGCGCGGTGGTGGCACAAGTGGCGGTGCAGTTGCTTGCATGCAGCATCCGGCGCGCCGGTTGCGTGACGCGTGGGCCTGGGCCTCCATGCTGGTGTGTCGGGAGTCGGAGAAGCGCGTCCACTTGGCGCGGTTGCATGCCGCCTGCATGGCTGCCCGCCTCTTTCGCCCGTTGGTCTGGGCAAAAGTGGAGGGTCACTTGTAACCGCTGGGCGGTTGTGTGCACCACGCGCGGCGGTTTGGCTTCTTCTGCTCTGAGCCGGTTTGCATGACATGAGGGACCCAGCCCCCGCGCCGCAGGGGAGGGCCTTGGAGCGTGTTGGAGAAGACTCAGCCCGTGACGGTTGGGGGCGCAAGTAGGGAGAGTTGCCTTTAAAAGGAGGGTGACCCCCTTCGGAAGGCGACCATGTCCTCTCGCTCCCTTATGCATTGCGTCTTTCCACCTTCCAAGCCCCTGGATGGGGGATAACCGCCGTCTTTTCGCCTCATCGTTGGAGGAACGCAACTCTGTAGGAGTTGGTACCTTTCAGCCATCGTTCGGCTTCAAGGATTTTCATCATGCAGCCCGGCTGCACCCCTCCACCGGCGGTCACCCAAGATGGTGACCTCCAGCTTGATGGTGGGGGAAAGCGAGCCGGGCCGCGGCCTCTGCCCCTCCCTCAGCCTCAAGGATTTTCGTCATCCAGGCCAAGATGGAGGATGAGGCGAGTCAGGGGGCTGCCTCCGCGTGGGTCGGTTACCCTTTTCTTCCCCTAGCGTCCGGGGGAGAATGGCATCCTCCAGCTTCGCAGAGACTTCCTCCAGCCATGCCGGGATAGGCGGGCCGCCGTCACTCAGCCAGGACGCAGCACTACGTCCTCCGTCCGGACGACGGTTGCGCCGCATACCGCGAGGGCAGCGCCCATGCTCTGGGCGGTTCTGGCTAGGGCGAAGACCTGCCGGCGCGCTTCGAGGCGTCGGCAGCCAGAGATGGCTTCTCTACCGATGAGATTGCCAACTCCGCCAGTAGCCCTGGGTCTCCGTCTCCCGGCCTGAATGGCTGGCTCTCGTCCTCGGTGGGTGAGAGTCCTTCTGCCGTAGCACCTGCCCTGAAGCCGCTGCTGAAGCTGCTTCGTCGCCCGGGGCGGGGGTGGTTGTCGCTGTCGCCGGATCGGGCGGCGGCGGGCCGCCCGTCGGCCCGCGATCGCTCCGTGGGTTCCCCAATCTTGTGGGGTTGTTCGTACCCGCGGGGACAGAACCGGAGTTCCGTTTGTAATGGCACTTCGAATGCCAGGGTTTTTTGTTCATTGCGGCTGTCGAGGCCTGAACATGTATGTTATTTTGGCACGATGCCGTGTTTTCTCCTCATTTTCGGGCACTAAGACTCGCCTGTTGGTTGTCTGAACCGCTTCACCAAGCATGAGTCGCCCCGTGTCAAGGTGACAAGTGAGGTATCTGTATCCCGGAGGCGTAGGAGTCCCTCGGCTCGGTCGGCCTTGTTGTCTGAGGCTCCTCTAGCTCAGTTAAAGGGACCCCTTGGCCGCTCTTCGACGAGCCGAGGCCAGGGGTAGCGATATCAGCATGAACAGAGGCGGAGTTGGCTCGAAAATGAAACCTGGTTGGCCGGAGCCTAGTCGGGTTGTCCGTTAGCGGGACCGACGCCGAAGTCGATCAGCCGAGGCCTCGGGTCGGGCTGGCGCCCTTGGAAGATGGTTGGCCGAGGCCCCAGGGGTAACCGGCCGAGCCGCCTGCTCGGGCCGGATTCCCGAAGAAGTCCCTGGCAGCGATTGTCCGGGCGTGACGATGACGTCGTCCTCCAGAGCGGGGATCCTTGGACCGCGTCGCCGTCCGAGGCTAGGTCGGACCTTGCTGAAGGTGTCGTTGATGCCGAGGGTGTTACTGCCCCCTTCCAGCGTCAAGACCCGAGCCTGCAGGATCAGAGTGTCTTGTAGCGTGTGCCTTCTGCGGCCGCTGAGGCCAGAATATACACACCCTCGCTGTGTTGTAAAGCTGCGTCTCCTTTCCTCTTGTTTCGAGTATCTGGACTTTTTTGTCGGTAACAGGGATGTTTGTGCGAGCAAGAGTTGCTTCTCGCGGAAGGTGACGAGTGAGGTATCCGTATCCCGGAGGCGTGGGAGTCCCTCGGCTCGGTCGGCCTTGCCGCTTACGCGCACTTTCACCCGTCCATGAGGCCCTGTCACCGACTCAGTCGAGAAGGCTCGAAGGATCGCTTCGGCAGAAGAGCTTCCGAACGTGAAGACTTGTTCGGTCCGCGGAATCACTTTATCCGAACGCGAGTTACTTATCACAGAAGGTGATGAGTGAGGTATCCGTATCCCGGAGGCGTAGGAGTCCCTCGGCTCGGTCAGCCTTGGCTGCTTATGTGTACTCCGTCGTTTTCAGGATCCACTTTTCGAAGTAGTCAGAAAGCACGAAAGATATTCTGGCAGAAGAGATCTCTTTTTTTTTCGAGGAAAATTTCAACGCAGAGGGGGTTCCCCCCCTTTTAGCCCCCGAGGGAGGGTCGGGCTTTGCCGAGGCAAGGCCGACCCTTCCTTGATGACTAAACTTTGCGCGGGTGCGAGGTATATGAACAACTTGAAAACATCTTAAGGGTAGAAGTGACGTAGCTGTTGGATGTTCCAAGCATTGCCGTAGACCTCGCCTTGACTGTTGGCCAGCTTGTACGTTCTGGGCTTCAGAACTTTGGTGATGACGAATGGCCCCTCCCAGGGGGGCGTGAGCTTGTGCCTCCCTCGGGCGTCTTGCCACAGCCGAAGCACCAGGTCGCCCACCTGGAGGTCTCGGGGCCGGACCCCTCGGGCGTGGTAGCGTCGCAGGGACTGCTGGTACCGCGCCGAGTGTAGCAAGGCCTTGTCCCGAGCCTCTTCCAGCTGGTCCAGCGAGTCTTCTTGGCTAGCTTGGTTGCTTTGATCGCTGTAGGCCCTCGTCCTCGGGGAGCCGTACTCCAGGTCAGTGGGCAAGACGGCCTCGGCCCCGTAGACTAGGAAGAACGGCGTGAAACCCGTGGCCCGGCTCGGCGTTGTCCTCAGGCTCCAGACCACCGAGGGGAGTTCCTTCATCCATCGCTTGCCGAACTTGTTGAGGTCGTTGTAGATCCGAGGCTTGAGCCCTTGTAGAATCATGCCGTTGGCACGCTCTACTTTCCCATTCGACATGGGATGAGCCACGGCGGCCCAGTCCACCCGGATGTGGTGATCCTCGCAGAAGTCCAAGAATTTTCTACCGGTGAACTGGGTACCGTTGTCGGTGATGATGGAGTTCGGGACCCCGAAGCGATGGATGATGTTGGTGAAGAACGTCACCGCCTGCTCGGACCTGATGCAGTTCAGAGGTCAGACCTCGACCCACTTGGAGAATTTGTCGATGGCGACCAGCAGGTGCGTGTAGCCCCCGGGCGCCTTCTGCAAAGGGCCGACGAGGTCCAGCCCCCACACAGCAAAGGGCCAGGTGATGGGTATCGTCTGCAGAGCCTGAGCGGGCAGGTGGGTTTGCTTCGCATAGAATTGACACCCTTCGCAGGTGCGGACAATTCTAGTGGCGTCAGCCACCGCCGTTGGCCAGTAGAAGCCTTGCCGGAAAGCATTCCCGACAAGGGCTCGAGGCGCTGCGTGATGGCCGCAAGCCCCCGAGTGTATCTCTTGCAGGAGTTCCTGACCTTCGGCGACGGAGATGCATCGCTGGAGGATGCCCGAGGGGCTGCGGTGGTAGAGCTCCTTCTCATCGCCCAGCAAGACGAACGACTTGGCGCGTCGCGCTACCCGCCGAGCCTCGGCTCGGTCGAGGGTAGCTCTCCTTGGCGGAGATATTGCAGGTACGGGGTCTGCCAATTTCGATCAGGCGTGGCCCCGCTCCGCTCCTCCTCGATGCGCAGTGCCTCACCCTCGGAGGCCGAGGGTACCTCGGGTTGAACCGAGGCCACCTCGGGTCGAGCTGAGGGTGCCTCCGGCTGTGCCGAGGGCACCTCGGGCTGGACCGAGGGCGCCTCAGGCTCGGGCGTGTTGTCGATCTTGACGGAGGGTTGATGTAGATCCTAGGAGAAGACGTCCGGGGGAACCGTTGTTCGCCCCGAGGCTATTTTTGCCAGCTCGTCCGCAGTCTCGTTGTAGCGCCGAGTGATATGGTTAAGCTCGAGCCCGTAGAACTTGCCTTCCAGGCGCCGAACCTCATCGCAGTAGGCCTCCATCTTCGGGTCGCGGCAGTGGGAGTTCTTCATGACTTGGTCGATGATGAGCTGCGAGTCACCACGAGCGTCGAGGCGCCTGACCCCTAGCTCGATGGCGATCCGCAACCCGTTGACCAGAGCCTCGTACTCAGCCACATTGTTGGACGCCGGGAAGTGGAGGCGTAGCACATAGCGTAGGTGTTTCCCGAGGGGCGAGATGAAGAGTAGGCCCGCGCCGGCTCCCGTCTTCATCAGCAACCCGTCGAAAAACATGGTCCAGAGCTCCGGTTGGATCGGAGCCGTCGGTAGCTGGGTGTCGACCCATTCGGCTACGAAGTCCGCCAAGACCTGGGACTTGATGGCCTTCCGAGGGGCGAACGAGATTGTCTTGCCCATGATTTCCACTGCCCACTTTGCAATCCTGCCCGAGGCCTCTCGGCACTGGATGATCTCCCCCAGGGGGAAGGATGACACCACAGTTACCGGATGAGACTCGAAGTAGTGTCGCAACTTCCGCCGTGTCAGGATCACTGCATACAGCAGCTTCTGAACTTGTGGGTAGCGGATCTTGGTTTCGGACAGTACCTCGCTGACGAAGTAAACTGGCCTCTGAACGGGCAATGCATGCCCCTCTTCTTGTCTCTCGACCACAATCGCGGCGCTAACCACCTGGGTGGTCGCAGCGACGTAGACCAAGAGTGCTTCTCCGTCAGCTGGGGGCACCAAGATAGGCGCCTTTGTGAGGAGCGCCTTTAGGTTCCCGAGAGCTTCCTCAGCCTCAGGGGTCCAAGTGAAGCGCTCGGCCTTCCTTAAGAGGCGGTACAGAGGCAGGCCTCTTTCGCCGAGGCGTGAGATGAAGCGGCTTAGAGCCGCGAGACATCCCATGACCCTCTGTACGCCCTTTAAGTCCTTGATGGGACCCATGCTGGTGATGGCTGCGATCTTCTCGGGGTTGGCTTCGATGCCCCGCTCGGAGACGATGAACCCCAAGAGCATGCCCCGGGGCACCCCGAAGACACACTTCTCGGGATTGAGCTTGACGCCTTTTGCCTTGAGACATCAGAATGTCACTTCAAGGTCGGAGAGGAGGTCGGAAGCTTTCCTTGTCTTGACTACGATGTCATCGACGTAGGCCTCGACCGTGCGACCGATGTGTTCGCCGAACACATGGTTCATGCACCGCTGGTACGTCGCGCCCGCATTCCTCAAACCGAACGGCATGGTGACATAGCAGTAAATGCCGAAGGGCGTGATGAAGGAAGTCGCGAGCTGGTCGGACTCTTTCATCCTGATTTGGTGATACCCTGAGTAGGCATCGAGGAAAGATAGGGCTTCTCACCCAGCAGTGGAATCCACGATTTGATCGATGCGAGACAGAGGGTAGGGAACCTTCGGACATGCATTGTTGAGACCAGTGTAGTCTACACACATCCGCCATTTCCCCCCTTTCTTTCTCACAAGCACAGGGTTGGCAAGCCATTCGGGATGGAATACCTCTTTGATGAACCCGGCTGCCATTAGCTTGTGGATCTCCTCGCCTATCGCTCTGCGCTTCTCCTCGTCGAATCGGCGCAGAGGTTGCTTGACGGGTCGGGCTCCGGCCCGAATATCCAGTGAGTGCTCGGCGACATCCCTCGGTATGCCGGGCATGTCCGAGGGACTCCACGAGAAGACGTCGGCATTCGCGCGGAGAAAGTCAACGAGCACTGTTTCCTATTTGGGGTCGAGCCCGGAACCGATCCGGATCTGCTTGGAGGCGTCGCCACTGGGGTCAAGGGGGACGACCTTAACCGTCTCCACTGGCTCGAAGTTGCCGGCATGACGCTTCACGTCTGGCACCTCTTTGGAGAGGCTTTCCAGGTCGGCGATGAGGGCCTCGGACTCGGCGAGGGCCTCGGCGTACTCCACGCACTCCACGTCACATTCGAACGCGTGTTTGTACGTGGGGCCGACGGTGATGACCCCGTTGGGGCCCGGCATCTTGAGCTTCAGGTAGGTGTAGTTGGGGACGACCATGAACTTCGCATAGCATGGCCTCCCCAGTACTGCGTGGTACGTTCCTCGGAACCCGACCACCTCGAACGTCAGAGTCTCCCTTCGGAAGTTGGAGGGTGTTCCGAAGCAGACAGGAAGGTCGAGTCGTCCGAGGGGCTGGACGCGCTTCCCGGGAATGATCCCGTGGAAGGGCGCAGCGCCTGCTCGGACGGAGGACAGATCGACGCGCAGGAGCCTGAGGGTCTCGGCGTAGATGATGTTGAGGCTGCTGCCCCCATCCATAAGGACCTTGGTGAGCCTGACGTCGCCGATGACGGGGTCGACGACGAGCGGGTATTTCCCCGGGCTCGGCACGTGGTCGGGGTGATCGTCTTGGTCGAAGGTGATGGGCTTGTCGGACCAGTCTAGATAGACCGGCGCCGCCACCTTGACCGAGCAGACCTCCCGGCGCTCTTGCTTGCGGTGCCGAGCCGAGGCATTCGCCGCTTGCCCACCGTAGATCATGAAGCAGTCGCGGACCTCAGAGAACTCTCCTGCTTGGTGACCTTCCTTCTTGTCGTCGTCGCGGGCCCTGCCACCCTCCGTGGGTGGCCCGGCCCTGTGGAAGTGGCGCCGAAGCATGACGCACTCCTCAAGGGTGTGCTTGACGGGCCCCTGATGATAGGGGCACGGCTCCTTGAGCATCTTGTCGAAGAGGTTGGCACCTCCGGGGGCTTCCGAGGGTTCTTGTGCTCGGCAGCGGCGACAAGGTTCGCGTCGGCGGCGTCGCGTTTCGCTTGCGACTTCTTCTTGCCTTTCTTCTTGGCGCCACGCTGAGTAGACGCCTCGGGAGCATCTTCCTGTGGGCGGCCCTGGGGCTGCTTGTCCTTTCGGAAGATAGCCTCGACCGCCTCCTGGCCAGAGGCGAACTTGGTGGCGATGTCCATCAGCTCGCTCGCCCTGGTGGGGGTCTTGCGACCCAACTTGCTCACCAGGTCGCGGCAGGTGGTGCCGGCAAGGAACGCGCCGATGACATCCAAGTCGGTGATGTTGGGCAGCTCGGTGCGCTGCTTCGAGAATCGCCGGATGTAGTCCCGGAGAGACTCTCCCGGCTACCGTCGGCAGCTTCGGAGGTCCCAGGAATTCCCAGGGCGCACATACGTGCCCTGGAAATTGCCGGCGAAGGCTTGGACCAGGTCATCCCAGTTGGAGATCTGCCCCGGAGGCAGGTGCTCTAACCAGGCGCGAGCGGTGTCGGAGAGGAACAGGGGGAGGTTGCGGATGATGAGGTTGTCGTCGTCCGTTCCACCCAGCTGGCAGGCCAGGCGGTAGTCCGCGAGCCACAATTCCGGTCTCGTTTCCCCCGAGTACTTTGTGATAGTAGTCGGTGGTCGGAACCGGGTCGGGAACGGTGCCCGCCGGATGGCCCGGCTGAAGGCCTGCGAACCGGGTGGTTCGGGCGAGGGACTCCGATCCTCCCCACTGTCGTAGCGTCCCCCACGCCTGGGGTGATAGCCTCGGCGCACCCTCTCGTCGAGGTGGGCCCGACGGTCGCGATGATGGTGCTCGTTGCCGAGGTGGCCCGGGGCCGCAGGCGCGGTGTTGCGCGTGCGCCCGGTGTAGACCGAGGCTTCCCGCATGAATCGGGAAGTCGTGGCATGAGGTTCCGAGGGGTATCCTTGCCTTCGGGAGGCAGAGCTCTCGGCCCGTCGGGCCGCAGCGCCTTCCAGGAGATTCTTGAGCTCTCCTTGGATTCGCCGACCCTCGGTGGTTGATGGCTCCGGCATTGCGCGGAGAAGCATCGCTGCTGCAGCCAGGTTCTGATCGACCCCACTGGATGCGGGTGGCGGCCTGACCCTGACGTCATTGGCGACGCAGAGCTGGAGACCCTGGGGCAGGTGACGTATTTCTCCGGCCGGGGGTTGGCCCGCCCATGCCTGCCCGACGTCCCGGTGGATCGGCTCAAGCGCTCCTGCTCCCTCGTCGAGCCTGGCCTGCGCCCCGCGGACTTGCTCGAGCTGTGGGTCGTGACCCCCCACCGGAACGGGGACCACAGCTAGCTCCCGTGGGATGTCAGAGCGGGGCACCGGCCTAGGGAGATCACCGTCCTCCGGCATGCCGAGATGATTTCCTTTGGAGGGACCCCCAAGATCGACGTGGAAACATTCGCGGCTTGGGCCGCAGTCCTCATCGTGGAGGCTGCGGCTACCGTCGGAACAGTCGGAGAGGCAGTAGTCACATGCGGTCATGAAGTCCCGCATGGCACTAGGGTTGCCAAGTCCAGAGAAATCCCAACAGATGCTGGGGTCGTCGTCTTCCTCGGACCCGGAGGGCCCATAGGTCGAGACGTCCGTCAGCCGGTCCCAAGGCGACCGCGTGCGAAACCCTAGAGGGTTTGAACTCGCCTCTATGAGAGTGCTTGCCAAAGCAAGGTCGCTAGGCGGGTTGAGGCTGAATCTAAATGACGTAGGATGGGAATCGGTCGGTACCTTTTGGTCGATGAACGGCGATGAAGTCACGTCGGGGACTGACTGCACTGTCATCTCAGGTACGAGGGTGACGCCCAGCAAGCCTTCCGCGAGCGTGCTGGCGTCGTCCGCTTGCTCGGGATTGGCGTGTCGCGGGGAGACGGCGCTCGCCTTTGTCTCAAACGCGAGGTCGACGCTTGACGCGCCCCCCGTTGGGGCGCTAGGGACGTCGATTCGCTCGACAGCCGACGAGGCGCGGCCTCCCGCTTGGCCTTGGTTGCCCCGCCTCCTCCTCCGTTGGCGGGGGAGAGGATGGGGTGAGCTCGAATGTTGTTCTTCCACCACGCGGGGAAGACGTCGTCGATTCCGCCGCCGGCGGGCGGGCTGTCGGCCGCCATTGTCGTTGTCGCGTGGCGGTGGAAGGAGTATCATGTCGTAGCTGCCGTCGAAGGACATGAACTCAAGACTCCTGAAACGGAGCACCGTCCCGGGTTGGAGAGGTTGCTAGAGACTGTCCATCTGGAGCTTGACGGGAAGCTGTTCGTCAACACGCAGCATGCCCCTACCTGGCGCGCCAACTGTCGGCGTTTCGAGACCGGGGGGTCCCTCGAGCCGACGAGTGAGTGTCGCCGCGTGCCCCAGCCCAGATGGGTCGAGCGTGGGGGCGAGCGCGAAGGGGGGAAAGGAGCGAGGCAGCCGGAGACCGGCGTGAGAGAGGTGGGAATCCCGCGGCCTTCGTGTTCGTCCCGCGCCCAGGTCGGGTGCGCTTGCAGTAGGGGGTTACAAGCGTCCACGCGGGAGAGGGAAGCGAGCGGCCCCAAGAGAGCGCCTGTCCCGTCCTCGTCCCCGCGCGGCCAACCTTCTCTAAGAGGGCCCTGGTCCTTCCTTTTATAGGCGTAAGGAGAGGATCCAGGTGTACAATGGGGGTGTAGCAGAGTGCTATGTGTCTAGCGGGGGAGAGCTAGCGCCCTAAGTACATGCCGATGTGGCAGCCGGAGAGATTTTGGCACCCAGCTGGTGTGATGTCGTGGCCGTCGGAGGAGCGACGGAGCCTGGCGGAGGGACAGCTGTCGGAGCGGTTGAGTCCTTGCTGACGTCCTCCTGCTTCCGTAAGAGAGCTGAGAGCCGTCGTCGTCACAGAGCATGCGGGGCGCCATCATTGCCTATCTGGCGGAGCTAGCCAGATGGGACACCGGTCTTGTTCTCTGCGGCCCGAGTCAGCTCGGGGTAGGGTGATGATGGCGCTTCCTGTTGACGTGGCTGGCCTGTGCCCTAGGTTGGGCGACGTGGAGGCTCCTCCGAAGCCGAGGTCGAGTCTGTCTTCCATGGCCGAGGCCGAGTCCGAGCCCCTGGGTCGGGCGAGGCGGAGGTCGTTCGGCAGAGGCCAGGGCGGAGTCCGAGCCCTAGGGTCGGGCGAAGCGGAGTTCGTCGTCTTCTGGGGCTGAGCCCGAGTCCGAGCCCTGGGGTCGGGCGAAGCGGAGTTCGTCGTCTTCCGGGACTTAGCCCGAGTCCGAGCCCTGGGTCGGGCGGAGCGGAGTTCGCCGTCTTCCGGGACTTAGCTCGAGTCCGAGCCCTGGGTCGGGCGGAGCGGAGTTCGCCGTCTTCCGGGACTTAGCCCGAGTCCGAGCCCTGGGTCGGGCGGAGCGGAGTTCGCCGTCTTCCGGGACTTAGCCCGAGTCCGAGCCCTGGGTCGGGCGGAGCGGAGTTCGCCGTCTTCCGGGACTTAGCCCGAGTCCGAGCCCTAGGTCGGGCGGAGCGGAGTTCGCCGTCTTCCGGGACTTAGCCCGAGTCCGAGCCCTGGGTCGGGCGGAGCGGAGTTCGCCGTCTTCCGGGACTTAGCCCGAGTCTGAGCCCTGGGTCGGGCGGAGCTTCCTATGGTGCCTTTGGCAGGGCCTAACTGCCTGTCAGTCTCACTCTGTCAAGTGGCACTGCGGTCGGAGTGGCGCAGGCGGCGCTGTCCTTCTGTCAGGCCGGTCAGTGGAGCGGTGAAGTGACGGCGGTCACTTCGGCTCTGCCGGGGGGCGCGCGTCAGGGCAAAGGTGTTAGGTCACCTTTGCATTAAATGCTCCTACGACTTGGTCGGTCGGTGCGGCGATTTAGTCAGGGTTGCTTCTTAGCGAAGGCAGGGCCTCGGGCGAGCCGGAAATATGTCCGCCGTTGGAGGGGGGCCTCGGGCGAGACGGAAATCCTCCGGGGTCGGCTGCCCTTGTCCGAGGCTAGGCTCGGGCGAGGCGTGATCGAGTCGCTCGAATGGACTGATCCCTGACTTAATCGCACCCATCAGGCCTTAGCAGCTTTATGCTGATGGGGGTTACCAGCTGAGAATTAGGAGTCTTGAGGGTACCCCTAATTATGGTCCCCGACAAAAGGCATAAAGAGAGTAGAATACTTTATTATATCATCTGAATCATTGTATCTTTAACAAGTATCACATCAAAGTAAAGCAGAATTTAAATAACAGGGGCATTCTCCCAAAGTAAGATGACCGACGCATCGTTAGACTTAGAATTCGTCATCGTTAAAATCTCCATCAAAGCCTCCAGCATCACCCTCTGATCAAAATATTAGCAAGGGTGAGCTCACTTATGGTCGGGGCTTAGCAAGTGGGGGAAAAAATTAATGTAGGTATAACAAGGTGAGGCTAAGGTTGAGCAGTAAGCATTTTAGTTGGTCAATATTTTATTAACAATACATGTCTTACTAAATAGTGTGAATCCCAAGTATCCCATTTAAACAAAGGAGTATGAGTATAACAAAAACACTTAAGTGAAACCACTTAAGCAAAATCATTGGGAGATCATCAGATCTCAATTTAATTCCATCTTCAAGTTCAATTATCATGTGAGGAGTCCAGGCTGCTCTTAACCGGGAGCATGGCTGATATATCAGTTTTACACTCTACAGAGGTGGTACAACTTTACCCACAAGCCATGTATCCCATCTAGCCTGGGTTGATCGGACCCTTAAACACTGCCGAGGTGAATGGCTAGGGATCCATTTTGAGGCTTTCACATAAAACACTTAATACGAAGCAACCCGCTAATGTTTCTAAAGTAGATGGTGGTGGCCCCCTGGGTGAGGTACCTTAGCCAAGAATACGTGTTAACGTGGGCTGCCAACACCACCGCTCCCCCTCTTGCCCATATTTCAGGTAAGGTTGCCAGGCACTAAGCATATAAAGCTAATTACCAAAGCCAGAGCCATGATAGCACTCGTGGTTGCACTGTTATCCTGGGTGGTCACTCCATGTTACAATTAATATGAAATAATGTTGTTTTAACCATCGAGTTAATGTCATAATTGCCAATTAAATTTTTGGAACATTAATATCAATTAATGAGTGATATCAAAATTATTAAGTTGAGCGGTAGCACAAATTTGCAAAGTTTAATAATTTTCCAGGGTAAACAAGGAATACAGTTGGTAAATCTAGGAAATCTTAATTAGGTAAAACCCATCAAATTATGCAGTATATCAAAAGTAAATATTATTATATGCAATGATTGGGTACAAAAAGAATATGCACAGGGAGAATCCACTTGCCTTGCTCAAAAGCGTCTTACGGGTCGTCCTCGAATGTATTCGAATCCTCTACCACGCAGTCAGCTTCTAATATCGATTCACATATCGTACATACAAAAGAAATCATTCACCAATAAATAAACATGCACCATTACATAAACATACACCATTACATTCACATTAGCACATCGCACTAAATACACACATAAATAAGTCTTAGCGCGTAAATGCTTATTAATTCATTTATGACTATTATTGCGAATCATAAAGGGTGAAATTATGAGTAGGTGCTATAAATATAGTTTTAACTAGTATTAATACGTATTAACATCATCAATGAAAATAAATAGTAGTTATTGTCTTTAATACTAATAATTAGACTACTAGATTTATCCTTTTTATTTCTAACTTGAATTATTGAGTATAGCTAAAAAATGAATATATTAATATTAATATTCTAAAAATCCCTATAAATTACTAATTGGACTTTTTATCACACAAGCGGGGTTATTTTGACATAAACAAGTATTTTGCTTACTCTAAAAATTTAAGTGCTATACTTACGAACATGTTTATTTGGCTAGTAAAAATCTACTTTCTATACTACTAGTGGTATTTTCTCCTTTCCTTCTAAAAGAAAATATTAATAATATAATCGGATATAAATCATCTAAAATTCTATAATGTTTATATGACATGAATTCTATACTATTTTCTAAATCCATTAAAATGAACCTATGACTATAATTCTCCAAATAGTTTCTAAAATTCATTGTGACCAAATTTTAACTACAAAATTTCCTATCTAGTGTTTTTATCATCAACGTGTGACTACTAAATTTTTGTCATATTTCTCTCTAAACCAAAAATCATCGCATCGACTAACATGAACAATCACGGTGCACTAATAATCGCATATATCTACCAAAAATTTCCATAGCGCACATACACATGTATTTCGGATCACACATGTTCATATTACAACAAAATAAACATACAATTCATGAATTGAAACAAAAGAATTTTGAAAATACACAAATTAATTTAGGGTTGTCTTCCACCTTGGGTTCTCGCTTGCGCAGGGAAATGGAGATGGCTCGGCAAGGAGGTCGGTCGAGCAAGAGAAGCGGGCAGGGGTCCTCGACGTCGGGCGGGCTCAGGCGGGGCGAGCTCCGGTGAACTCCGGCGACGACGGTGAACTTCGGCAACAACGGCGAGCGAGAGAGTGCGAGGAAATGAGAGTGAGCTCGGGTAGGGGAGGAAGAGAGGAGAGAGCGTCAGATTTATAGGGGAGAGGGAGGGGAATGGAGGGTCGGCCAGGGGGAGAGGAGAACGGTCGACGGTTCCATTACGCGGTTTAATAGCGACGGTTTCTTCTCATGGCTTCAATGGAGAGGAATGGGGAGAGGAGAGGATTTCGGATGCATGAAGTCCATTAATGGTGAAACGAAATGGCACGACAGCTTGGTGGCTTGGTCGGGAGCGGGCGGTGTCCTGGCGCGGTGTCGGGTCGGCCTCGGTTAGCACTCCTAGCGTCGCGGCTTGGGGTCGGTCGGGGCAGGAACGCGCGTGGGGGCTCCCGGTGGCGCGTCTGCGTCATGCCTGGCGCGGGCTCACACGTCTCGGCCAGGCGTGCAGGGCGCTCGGCCTGCACGGCCGCGGGGTGCGTCATCGGGGTGGCTCCCTGGCGCGCGGGCTGGAGGGCGGCGGGGCCCCTGGCAGCTTCCTGGTGCAGCGCTCGGTCGAAGACAGAGAGACAGAGGAGAGAGAATAGGGGGAGGGGGAGTAGGGAGTAGAGAGCGGCGGCGGCTTGGCAGGGAGAGCCAGTAGGCCGCGTGCGGCGCTAGGGGTAAATGGGCCCCTAGCTAGGCCTTAGGGTTAGGAAGTTTGTTTTTTTCAAATTGCGAAATGAATTTTTAAAGGGCCCAAAAATTCATAAAAATTCACCAAAATTATTTATAAATAAAATATTTATTTTTAGACTAGTAATTATTATATTATTTAATTATTATATTATTTAATTATTATATTAATTATTAGGATTTTCTTTTAAGAATAATTGCTTATAAAACATCCGATCATCAATCATGCGTATACAAAGAAAAATGATTCAAAGTGCAAATAAATAATTAAATACTTAAAAAAAATTATTACCATATTTAACATAATAACCCAAATTTATTATTTGTAGTTGATGGCTTTTATGGTGTTACAAAACACTACTCTGTAAATTTGTCCATACCTTGTAATATGTTTTTAACCTTTTTCATCCGTGTGTGAATTGCTTTGATGTGGACGAAACTTGTATCTTTTGAGCCGAAGGTGAAAAACACATTCCCTTCTTTTTCGTACACAACGAAGCATATCTTTACTTCTTTATACTCATCGAAGCCTTGTCATCAAAGCCGAATCATCTGTTTATACTCTATGTTATGATGATGATGATCCTTCGAATGCCTAAATGAATGTGTATGAATGCAATGAATGATGTGATGAAATGTGCAAATGAATGTCCAAACACACGTATACGAAGCCACATCTGAACTCTGCATCTGCTTAGAAACATCTTTTCAGTCTTTAAGCTCTGCATCCCCTTAAGAACGTCTTTTGAGCTTCTTCACTGTTTATTTTTCTGTGTTCACCGTTTATTTTTTGGTGTAAGTTTTGCATCCCCTTAGAAACGTCTTTTGAACTTCTTCGCCTTCTATTTCGGCGGTATAAGTTCTGCATCCCCTTAGGAACGTCTTTTGAACTTCTTCGCCTTCTATTTCAGCGGTATTTGGCTCTGCATTCCCTTAGGAATGACTTTTGAGCAGAAAACTTATGCTGCGCTCTCTTAAGAATGAATTTTTGTAGCTTCGTCGTGCTCTGCATCCCCTTGGGGACGACTTTCGAGCTTCTCCCTGCTTTTTTTATGCACTCGATGGTGTATACTCAGGTTTTATATCTTACATTCTTTTTGGGGGATTTTGGCTCTCGTGGAGCTAAATAAGAAGGAAAAATTACAAGCTATGGCCCCATTAAAAACTTTTCTCCCCCCTTTGGAAAGGAAAAGGGTGCCATAGAAAAAATAAAAAAATATTACATCAAATTACACATAATATCGATGAAGCTCATCCGCATTCCAAGATCTAGGAATGTCATTGCCGTCCATGTCCTTCAATCTGTAAGAACCGGGTCTCGACGAAGATACTACGAGAAAAGGTCCTTCCCACTTCAGTTGCAATTTGCCTACTGTGTCTGGATTGGCCACTCTCCGAAGCACCAAATGCCCTAGCTAAATATTTTTCAACCGAACTTTTCTGTTGCGCCATTTTATTGTCTCGGTTTGATATTATTGATGTTCTCCACAACCTGAAGTCTAGTCCCTTCTATAGTATCTTTTGCAATGTGATAATCAGCTTCTTCTTCTGCCGAAGCTGCTATTCTTATTGACCCTGCTTTAGCTTCTTCTGGAGTTATAGCTTCGTCACCAAATAATAGCTTGAAGGGTCTGAATCCTGTTGATCTTGATATGGTTGTATTGTGGCTCCACACCACTTTAATCAACTCATCTGGCCACTTTCCTCTAGGCTTATTGAAGATTAGCTTCATTATTCCCGTCATAATAATGTCATTTGCTCTTTCTACCAGCCCGTTTGACTCTGGATGCCTAACTGATGCAAAATGAATCTTTGTGCCAATTTGGTCACAGAAATCCTTGAACATTTCGGCATCAAACTGTGTTCCATTGTCCACAGTTATAGCCTTTGGCACACCGAAGCGACAAACAATATTTTGCCAGAAGAATTTCTGGACTGTAACTGAAGTTATTGTAGCCAAAGGCTTCGCTTCAATACACTTGGAAAAATATTCCACAGCCACCACAACATATTTCAAATTACCTTGCGCTGGTGGAAGTGGGCCTAATAAATCCAGGCCCCATCTTTGCAATGGCCAAGTAGGCTGTATTAGCTGGGTGAGAGACGAAGGTTGTTTTTGGTCTCTTGCACATTTTTGACAATTTTCACATTTTTGAACTAACTCTACCGCATCCGAAGCTGCCTTCGGCCAGTAGAATCTCTGTCTAAATACCTTTCCTAGCAAGGGCCTAGATCCAATATGTGATCCATACAGGCCTGTATGTATCTCTTTCATCAATTCAATACCTTCAGCTCTAGATAAACACTTAAGAAGTGGGGAACAGACTCCATGTTTATACAATTCCCCTTCTATTATCACATACGGTCTTGTCCTTGCTTCCATTCTCTTATTATAAGCTTCGTCATCTGAATGACAATTCCCTTGGAGGAAAGATATAATTTCAGTCCTCCAATCTTCACTATGTACTGGGGAAATCGTAATCACCGCTCTCTCCATAAGTTCAACCGAAGGTGCTTTTATTGTCTCAAAAAATACTTCTGAAGGTAACAGGAGTCCCTGTGTCGCTGACTTGGCTAGCAAATCAGCATGCTCATTTTCCCCTCTTGGAATATTTTTGACTGAAAATCCTTCGAAAGAAGCTTCGAGCCTTTGAACCATGTCTAAATATCTTTCAAGCTTCGGGTCTCTGGCCTTGCTACTTTTGTCAACATGACCAGAAATGACTTGAGAATCAGTTTTAAGAATGGCCCTTCTTATTCCTATTGCCTTCAACTTCCGAAGCCCCAACAGAAGTGCTTCGTATTCAGCAATATTGTTTGTGCAACTAAAGTCAAGACTTGTTGCATAACATGTTTTGACTTTCGAAGGCGCAACTAGGACAGCAGCCGCTCCTGCACCGAAGGTTCCCCAAGAACCATCGCAGAAAATTGTCCAAGCTTCAGCGTCTTTGTTTATTTCTTCTTCCTGAGCCCCTAGCATCCAATCAGCGATGGAGTCTGCTAGCGCCTAGGACAGAATTGAGGATCTATGCACATAGTCAATAGTAAATTCGTTAAGCTCCACAACCCATTTTCCAATCCTTCCGGTAGCTTCTCTGTTCCTCATTATGTCCTTCAGAGGCTGTGACGAAGGAACAATTATGTGATATGCTTGAAAATAATGCCGAAGCTTCCTAGAGGCCATCAACACAACATACAACATCTTTTTCCAATTCTGTATAATTTTTCTTTGACAAACTTAAAATTTCAGAGACAAAATAGACTGGAGCCTGTTTTTTGATTTGGCCATCTAGCTTCTCCTGTACCAGAGCCGCACTAACTGCATAGTGTGAAGCTGCCACATATAAGAGCAATGGAGCCCCCGGCGAAGGTGGAGTTAGTGTTGTTAGATCGATCAAGTATTGTTTCAGCTCTTCAAAAGCTTTTTGCTGGGCCGGACCCCATTGGAAAACTTTGACTAACTTCAGTATTTCAAAGAATGGCAGATTTCTTTCTGTTGATCTGGATATGAATCTGTTTAATGATGCTAGCCTTCCTGCCAGCCATTGGGCCCCCTTCTTTGTGCTTGGCGGCTCCATCCGAAGAATAGCCTCAATCTTGCTTGGGTTGGTTTCAATTCCTTTTGTTGACACCAAACAACCAAGGAACTTGCCCTTCTTTACCCCAAAAACACACTTTTCTGAATTTAACTTCAGGCCAGCTTGCCTGAAGTTAGCAAATGTCTCTTGTAAATCAGCAATGTGATTTTCTTGCTTCGTGCTTTTCACTATGTATCATCAACATAGGTCAGTACATTCCTGCCTATTTGAGAATGAAGGACCTTGGCTGTCATTCTGCTAAAGCTTCCTCCAGCATTCTTGAGCCCCTCAGGCATCCGAAGATAACAATATGTGCCACTGGGGGTTATGAAGCTAGTCTTGGGCTCATCTTCCTTCTTCATCCATATTTGATGATAGCCTGAGTAACAATCCAGTAGACTCATGAGCTCCGAGGAAGCTGCTGCATCTACTAGGGAGTCTATTCTTGGCAATGGGAACTCATCCTTTGGACAAGCCTTGTTAAGATCTGTAAAATCAATGCACATTCTCCATTTACCATTGGCCTTTTCACCATAACAGTGTTGGCTAGCCATTCTGGGTATTTCACCTCTCTGATAACACCAGCACTAAGAAGTCTCTTCACTTCGTTCCGAGCACCTTCAGCTTTGTCTTCAGACATTTTCCGAAGCCTTTGTTTTCTTGGCCTGAAGGATGGATCCACGTTGAGTGAATGTTCAATAACATCTCTGTTGACACCACAGAGATCATTGGCGGACCAAGCAAAGACATCTTTATTTTTGAATAAAAATCTTAGCAAAGTCTTCTCTTGTTCTTCAGATAGCTGAGACCCTAGCAATACCCTTTGTTCTACTATGTTTTCACATAGGAGCATAGGCTTCGGCTGATCTGCCGAAGCAGCCTTCTCTCTTTTGTACTTATACTGCTCACAGGCTTCGGCTCCATCTATATTATGGATTGCCTTTGAATCTATCCAATTCCCTTCAGCCTTTCTGACAGCCTCTTGACTTCCATGGATAGCAATAGGCCCTTGCTTCGAAGGTATCTTCATACATAAGTATGCTAGATGAAGTATAGCTTCGAAAGCATTGAGTGTCCCTCGGCCAATGATTGCATTGTATGGGTACTCCATGTCAACAATATCAAAAACAACTTGTTCAGTCCTTGTGTTATGAACAAAGACAAAGGTTACTGCATTGTGATTTTGCCGAGTGCTACAATCTGCCTTCCTCCAAAGCCACAAAGAGGGTGTGTAGCATCATGAATCTTATCCTCTGGCTCTTGCATTTGTCTGAAGGCCTTAGCAAATATGATATCCGTTGCACTGCCTGTGTCCACCAGAACATTATGGACCAGAAACCCCTTGATGACACAAGATATGACCATAGCATCATTGTGGGGGTAATCCTTGAGCTGAAGATCCTCCTGGGAGAAGGTGATTGGGATGTGGGACCATTTGGACTTGATGAAGGGTACCTGCACCCCAACATGATGCACCCTTCTCTGTGCTTCTTTCTTCTACTTCTTGTTGGCTGGCTCTGAGCTTGAATCGCCTGTTATCGGGAGCACCAGCTTCATAGCCGAAGGTGCTACAACTTGGTTGCTGAACGAAGCCATCAGCTTAAAAGTGGAAGTGAGTTCACCGGAGGTGGGCGCCAATGTTGGGAACTTGTTCTCAAATGCTATGAATTAAGAACAAGGCAACACAAAAAGAAGTTAATGGTTAATGACCTTCATCCTTTGGAGCATTATTTTCCTAAGGATATAACGATCTTCGGACGAAGGTCATGAAGGACGTACCTTCATCATCACAGCATATATTAATTAAAGATGAAGCATATGAAACATGGGAAATAACATGAATAATTATATAATACTGGTAATATATCTTATTATTATATAATTATTAATGAATAAGAAAGACATTAAATTATATTTGTACCTTCGGCTTGACAGAAGGTAAAGATACAAGCGTGATGCACGAGCGAGTATCAGTCAGCGTGAACAGTACAGGGTACTGTTCACCTATTTATAGGCATGGGACGCAGCCCTGTTAAAATTACATATATGTCCTTTACAAATTATCACAATCATGACACAAATTACCATGGGCTGATTGGTCATTTCATCTTCAAGTCGGTGCAACCCTTCGTATCAAGGCGTGTCGCTATGCCGATGCTCTCTGGAAAGTAGCTTCGGTGTGTATCTTCGCGCTATGCTTGCTTCTGTGTTGATCTTTCGAAGGTGTTTCTTCTCAAAGGACCTTCCACGACGAAGCAGATCCCCAACAGGCGAAGGGTGGCTGAGAGCTAGCTAGAAACGAAGCTCGGCCTCTCCTTGACAAAGTATGAAAAAGTGCCTACTCCCCTTCTCTTTTTTTTACGGCTTCATACTGTAACACCCTTGGTGTTACTGCCACTAAAACTTGAGCATAACATCATAAGCATTGACATATCATGTGTTTGTCACACCTAGAATGCATTCACTAGGCAAAAATTTCAAACAAGTTGTATTGATATAACATTTTGTGGATGAAACCCTAGAGTAGGGTATCCAACCCTAGACTGGGCTTAATAGAGCAAACGTGGCTTAAATAGGAGAAAACTTCAAAACTCAATGGAAATAACCATATAATGTCACCATGAATAGACATACATGGTATTTAAACCCTAGAAACCCCAAAAACTCTAAAAAAACTCTAGAAAGCCCTAAACTTAAACCTTAGGGGGCTAAGTGCAAAATTAGTGCACTTTTGGACTAAAGTGCAAAAACTATGAAGTTAAGGTGTCTTAAGTAATATGGTTCACAAATATGTGAATTTGCAAGTAAAACCTTAAGATTTGGACCTAATTGCAAAAAGTCCTATTTGAAACCTATGGGCTAAGTCTGAATTTCAGTGGGATTAGCTCAACTTTGGAGCTCTATATCTTCCAAGTTATGAGTATTTTGCCCTAGGTCACCACATCAAGTTTGTAGAGCTTTAAAAGGGGAACAACTTTGCTATAGGGATTGAGCCTTGGTTACATAAGAAAGTTGGAGATAATTAGACCCAAAGATGGGCTGTCAGGCTGCCTGGAGTCTGAAATTCAGACTGGCAGTAGAACTGCATGAACTTTGAGCTTGAATTTAACCATGATCCAGTGCAAGTTTGAGCATAGTCCCCATAGCAAGATTGTAGTTGGTTAATTGGGATATAACTTTGATGCAGTGGGATGATGGAGTTGTCACATGGAATGCGGAGAAAAGTGGCTCTGATTTTGCTCTGTCAGACCAACTGCATGGTAATCGCCATGGTACAGTGAATGGGGGGGGGATCAGGTTTAGAGAACCTCACCGTCGGCGACCCCGCGCGTAGATTCATGCCGATGAGGTGATTCATGCTCACCGGCACTCGGATAACGCTCCTTGGTGAAAAGATCTTCGTTCCCCCGGATGAGTCTTGGGCACTGTTGGTCCGGCCACCGTGTCCGCTCAATCCCGATCACCTTGAATCACCCCTCGCCGGAGTTAGACATCTCACGGGCTGATGCCACGTGCCTCAGCACTTTAACCACGTCGCCGTGACTCGTGCTGGCCTATCCAGCCATCGCCGGTGAGGTTGGCACGGTTACATCCACTAGTCCCGTGCGCCAGTGACCTCCTCTTCCTCCGACCGCCGCGCGTCTCTCCCAAATTCACCGGCCACCGCTTAGCGATCCTATAAATTGATGGCCGGGTCTGTTGCGCCATGTTATCACAAAGCCAACGCACCCACGCTTGCCTCCAATTGTCCACCAGAGACCACGAATTGCTCACTTCCCCCAAACTGAGTTTCCGCCACCGTGAAAGAATCCTCACCGTGGCCAGCTCGATTCAGGTGTGCTCATGCCCTCTGCCCTCTCGTTTTAGTGTTCTTGTGTGCCCCTGATGCTCCCCGACCAACTTGATTGACTAGGATCGCTTAGATCACCGGGAACGCGATTGTCTGTCCGCGATGCCCGCTGTCACTGCGGCCAGAACAAATTGGGTAGCCGTTCGTGAAATTGAGTGAGGGGAAACACTCATTAGATCTTGAATTCGGTCTCGGCTAAAGTAGGGCACCAGTCTTTGAGTGAATTGGCTGGTACACGAGCTCGTCGGAGCTCTGCGCGACACTGCCCACCGTCAGGGACTCGATTCGTGAAGGAATAGAAACTCGGGGGGGGGGGGGGGGTTCATAAGCTGTTAGTGATTCCAATGAATAGTGCTACGACCCCGCTTCTGGTTACTCAAAAACACAGGGTCTTCGGTGCAAATATTGCATACGGCCGCGTGCGCGGGCGCGCGTGGGCGCGTTCTGCCCTAGTTGGGCCGGTTCGGGCCAGAATCAGCCCAGGGCTGTTCATACTTTTTCTTTTTCTTTTTCTGTCAAAGTTCAAGAAATTCTAGAAAATCGTAGAAAAATGCTAAAAATGCAAAACCAATTTTTCTAGATTCCTAATTTTCCATAGAATTTAATAAAAATAGTTTTAGGATTTTTGATCCAAACAGGAAATTATAGAGTATTTAAAACAGTCTAAGACCTTGCTTCTGGATTTTTAGAAAATAAATAATAAATCCAAAATTCACTAAATTTTTAGGATAATCTATAAATAATATTTAGAAGCCTTGGGTAGAATTTGGTATGATTTGGGCTATGTTTGATACTTAGAACCCAAAACCTAGCCCCTGCCCTGTGAACTTCACTTTTGACTCCAAAAACCATAAGTTCTCGGAGAACCATGAAGGAAAGTAGTATTCAAGACTTTAGATAATAAAATTTTATTATCTTTGCACTCTCATGAGCATTACATGGACATTCATTATTATGTATGGTTATATTTAGAAAACAAAGAAGAAGTAGAAGTCGAAGAAGCGAAGACTTCACCACCACCACCACCTAAGGAACATCAGGAAACCAACTGTTTTTATTTTGATATCTGTGGAACAGAGCTTGAGTCACCAGTAACACAAGGCAAGCCCCGGTGCATTTACCACCTCCTTGTTCCTTTTAAAATCTTTCTCACTTACTTGATGCATTAGGTGATAGGAGTTGTGTGCTAAACTATTGCTGCATCTCCTTCCTTGGACTTGATTATTTCCTAGATCCCTGTTTTACAAAAGGTTTTTCTTATGCTTTGCTTTGCTTTAGAAAAACAAAATGTTTTGTTTTCTCAAAAGATGATGTTGCAAAGTGGGTGGGATGTTTTCAAAAACAAAACTTGATGGTGAATCCATCATGGCCATGATCGGTTCAACATCAGAAAAGATGTACCTCTGTCAGGTACCAAACTTTGGGTTTTGAAATGATAAAGCTGAGACCGGGCGGGTGACTTGCACGAGAAGAGAGTCTCGGTGTAGTGTCTCCGTCTGAGTCGATTAAGGACCGTGCCGATATAGGCTTGATGATCGAGGACCCTTTAACTGGTCACATGCCTCGTCATGGGTAAGCTTTGCCTCGGGCAGACTAATACCAGAATAAGATACCACGCAATGGGAGTGGAGAGATGGCGAGAGTAGCGTGTACCCTCCGTGGCAAGAGGCTGGACGGTGGTGTATCTGTGCTCTCGGTTGGCGTGAACCTGATCTGGTCATAAGAACCCCGATGGCGAGTTGACATATGCAAGGGTTAAGTGCTACATATGTCGTGTGATTGGAGATCCTCAGCTGAGTATAATCGACTCGGATTGCCGTAACTTCACGGTTATGAAGACTTGGTCACTAACTTACATGTAGCAATCCAGCAAAGACGAAGGGTTGTTATGAAATTGGCTAGTGCAGGTCAAGTGATTGAACTAGGGTAGAAAGAACTCTAGATTCAGGTAATCTTACTTAACCTGACAAATAAAATTGGATTTTTAAGGATCCACTATTATTAAGCATTTATGCAAACAGCGTCATTGATTATTGATAAGCCTTACCTTGACTCCCTCAAAGCCAGCATATCCTTGAGAGTCTTTTACTTTGTCTGGTAAGTCTTGCGAAAGTACACTTCGTACTCAGGGCTTTGTCCCATGTGATTTTAGGTGAAGAAGCGGCAAACTTTTGTTGCTTCTGTTCAAAGGTGGTACCAAAGGAAGAGGATCAAGACTAAAGCTACGGGAGGAGAGGATCCTCCGTAAAACTTTTGTTTAATACTTATCAGGAGGGGTTTTTGCCTCCCATGGTTTGTAATAATTATACTCAGCACTCTTATATTTTGTTCTGGTCTGTAACTATATAACTCTGTCTTACTTTTCAATGAAAGTAAGTTATTGTACCTGCTTCCGCATTTTTGTATCTCTGATGAATTGTAATGTCTGCGTGACGGGTAAAACGCTCTTGGTAAGGTAAGGAATTCAGATACCGAACTTGTCAAGTGATCAGGTGCACCTACAGGGTTGTTTGAGGTCCGTTGGACAAGGACAATTGTAGGTGGGCCTAATGACTTGGGAGGTTCCGTCACAGCTGGTATCGGAGCAAAGCCCATCTCTGCAGAGATTATGAGGCATTTTCAAAAAGAATTTTCCAAGACTTATCTAGAAAATTTCTTTCTTCCTTATCTAACCACCTTCTGAGTACTTATTTGAAAGACTAGATAGTAGAGTGCAATGTATAGAAGGTGTGAATCAACTAAGGTTGATTCTGTAATTATACATGCATCATGCTAAAAACCATGTTAATAAGATTTTCCCCTCATGGAGATATGCCGCCACGCATAAGAAAGACCGCGCGCAAGTCTACCGGGCTGATTGGCGTACCTCGCCATCAACTTGCCCTGAGGCATGAAGACAGTAGTAGTGGTAGCAACGATCCAATCGGGGATCTGGAAGCCTAGGTTGATCAGCTTCGATCAGAGCTCCGTCGCAGGAACGACATATGGGTCGCGGATGGTGAAAGAATAAATGAATTAAGAACAGACATCCGCCACCTGCAAGATCAGCTCGTGGAACGAGATCTACCGCTCGACTGGGCGGTTAACTCTCGTTCGCTTTCTTGGGCTAAGGAAGCTAAAGCTCGAGCCCGCGTGGAGGAGCTTAGCACCGCCATAGACCACTTGCAAGTGTATTGTAATACACTATATGAAGAAGTTCATGTATTGTATTCCCAACTGCATCCCAACGTACCTACGGATCCTGTCGAGATAGAAGCCGGACCTTCTGGGACAGCGGGAGAAGCCTTTGGTGGTGAACTAGACCTTTTCAGGCCTCCTCCCTCTATGAAGTTGGTGGATGAATGGTCTCCTACTCCTGACAGCGAGGCTACTAAAAGTGACAAGAAGCAAGAGTAGTATAGTGTAGAAGTAGTAGTAATGTATAATAGGTAATGTAATCCTGTTATAAAATTCGAGTCTATAACATTACCCTTTTTAGTAATGTAAAGTGGATGGTTTTCTTTGGCATATTATATTCTTCCAAATGTTTGTTGCCTCAAATGCCTTCCAAGACTCATGCACAGGATGGAGCAGGGACCTCTTGTGGGAGGGAAGCAACTCCGAACCCACCCCCAGTACCTCCAACATTAGCTGAGGCCATCACTGCCTTGGTTAACGCTACAACTGATAACACCCGCTTTCTGTGGGAAATGGCGGGACAACAAATGCAGCAACAAGGCGAGCGAGTGTATCAGCAAGGACCCCGTGAAACGTCATATCTGGATTTCTCAGAGACACGTCCCCCATTGTTTGTCAAGGCAAAAGATCCTCTAGAAGCGGATGAGTGGATCCGCGTTATCGAACAGAAGTTCGGGCTTCTCCGATGTACGGAGATTCAAAAGCCCTTATTCGCAGCACAACAATTGCGTGGCCCTGCCAGTACCTGGTGGGGAAATTTTGTAGCCGTTCAACCGGCTGGTCATCAAATAACTTGGGATGAGTTCAAGTTGGCTTTTCGGGAGCACTATATACCTAAAGGGGTGCTCCACATGAAGCAGGAGGAGTTTATGAAGCTGAAACAGGGTGGGGATACTGTCACTCAGTATCTCAATAAATTCAACCACTTGTCCCAATATGCTATCGATCAAGTCAACATAGATTTAAAGAAGAGAAATTGCTTCATGAGAGGCCTTAATGACAGAATGCAAAGGAAGATGGCCACCTGCATTGATCTTTCCTACGGAAGGGCTGTCAGTACTGCACTGGCAGTCGAAGCTAAATATGCAGGCTCGGGAAAATCCAAGGGTTACGGAGGCGATAGGCCCAGTCAGGGGTCTGAGAAAAGACAAAGGTTGGTAATCCGACCTTTTAATCTGAATCGCTCTTCATTGCGTCCACCCTCCTACCCTTTCAAACAACCGGTCTTCATTCGCCCCGCTACTGCCCCCACTCCAACAAATTAGCCGAGTGCCCCTGGTACTCGTTTCCCTGCCCTCCCTAGCTCTTCAACTGGCTGCTTCAACTGTGGAAAGTCCGGACACTTTATCAAGGACTGTCCATACTCGAAGCAAAATAGATCAAGTAATCAGCAGAGTTCTGGGAATTCCGCTCAAGGAAAGGGAAATGAGGCAAACAATACCACGGGTAAGAATATGAGGAAAACAGGGCAGATTTATTATACTCAAGTGGCCACAACACCGGAAGGCGAACCGATTATGATGGGTACGTTTCTAGTGGCCAATCACCCTGCAATTATTCTTTTTGATTCTGGCGCTTCGCATACTTTCATAAGCAAGAAGTTTGTGGAGCAATATTGCATTCCATACCATGAATCAAGGGAAGGGTTTAAAATTCATTCGCCTGGGGGACAAATATTTACTAAAGAAGTGGCTTTCCAAGTGCCCGTAACATTGGCTAAACGGGACTTTCCTACTAATATGATTGTTCTAAAAGGCCAAGATATAGATTTAATTCTAGGCATGAATTGGTTGGCCCAACATAAAGCTATTCTCAACACTAATTTGAGAACTATCAGATTGAGTCATGGCCAAGAAGAGGTTCTCTTGACCATCCCCGTAGCTATTCCAGCTAAACCAATTGGCAGAGTATATGAAGCTATCATACTAGAGATCCAAGATATTCCGGTAGTACGTGAGTTCCCAGACGTCTTTCCAGAAGATTTGCCTGGATTGCCTCCAAAAAGAGATGTAGAATTTGTGATTGAGTTGAAGCCCGGTACGGCTCCTATTTCTAGAAGGTCGTACCGAATGCCTCCAAATGAATTGGCAGAGCTCAAGACCCAATTACAAGATCTACTGGAAAAAGGATTCATCCGGCCAAGCTCATCACCATGGGGATGTCCAGCCATCTTTGTCAAGAAGGATAAAACACTACAGATGTGTGTGGATTATAGACCCCTTAATGAGGTTACCATAAAAAATAAGTACCCTCTTCCCCGGATTGACATTTTATTTGATCAACTAACTTGAGCGAGGGTATTATCTAAGATTGACCTCAGATCGGGCTATCATCAGATCCGTATCCGACCCGAAGATATACCAAAGACCGCATTCACTACGCGCTATGGTTTGTTTGAATATCTGGTTATGTCTTTTGGATTAACAAATGCTCCTGCCCACTTCACCTATCTTATGAACTCAGTATTCATGCCCGAGCTGGATAAGTTTGTGGTGGTATTCATTGATGATATCTTGATATATTCCAAGAATGAAGAGGAGCATGCTCGGCATTTACGGATCGTGTTGACGCGCTTAAGAGAGCACCAATTATATGCTAAGTTCAGTAAGTGCGCATTCTGGCTAGAAGAAATCCAATTTCTGGGACATGTATTATCTGCCAAGGGGATTGCGGTGGATCCCAGCAAAGTCAAGGATATTTTGGAGTGGAAACCCCCAACCACTGTACATCAAGTCCGAAGTTTCCTTGGACTAGCTGGCTATTACCGCCGATTCATACTAGATTTTTCCAAGCTTGTGAAACCAATCACAAGTTTATTAAAGAATGATACTAAATTTATTTGGTCTTCAAAGTGTAATGAAGCCTTTGAATAGTTGAAGGTATTATTAACCACTGCTCCGGTATTGGCTCAACCGGATATTGAAAAACCCTTTGATGTGTATTGTGACACATCAGGCAGTGGTCTCGGCTGTGTTTTAATGCAAGAAGGCCGAGTAATAGCTTATGCTTCAAGGCAGTTGTGCTAGCATGAGGAACATTATCCAACTCATGATCTAGAGTTAGCTGCAGTGGTCCATGCCCTAAAAATCCGGCGTCATTATCTGCTGGGGAATATCTGTCACATCTATACATATCATAAAAGCCTGAAGTATATCTTCACCCAGTCAGAGTTGAACATGAGACAGAGGCGATGGCTCAAGCTTATTAAAGACTATGAATTGGAAATTCATTATCACCCAGGCAAGGCCAATGTAGTGGCAGATGCACTCAGCCGCAAGGCTTCCTGTCACTGTCTTACGATGAAGACTTCTGATATTACGTTATGCCAGGAGATGGAAAAGTTAAACCTGGGAATGATCCAATATGGAACCTTAAATCAACTAAAGCTTGAGTCAGTCCTTTTACAAAGGATAATGGATGCTCAAAAGGATAATGAGGGTATGAAACACATCCATGAGAAGATGAAGGCCGAAAGAGCCACATGTTTCAGAAAAGACGATCAAGGCATTGTATGGTTCAACAACCGCATAGTTGTGCCAAAGAATGAAGAAATCCGCAAGCAAATATTAGATGAAGCACATCTTAGTCGCTATTCTATTCATCCCGGAAGCACTAAGATGTATCATGATCTAAAACAACATTACTGGTGGACAAAGATGAAGATTGAAATCGCACGCTATGTGGCAAAATGTGACACTTGTAGGCGTGTCAAAGCCATACATATGAAGACTGTTGGTCCATTACAATCTCTACCAATACCAACATGGAAGTGGGAAGATATAAGCATGGACTTCATTGTGGGATTGCCCATAACCGCAAAAGGGTATGACTCTATTTGGGTTATAATTGATCGGCTTATGAAAATTGCTCATTTTCTACCAGTCAAGACATATTACCCGGTCCTCACATATGCGGAGTTGTACATTGCTCGCATCCTTAGTTTGCATGGTGTTCCGAAAACAATAGTGTCGGATCGTGGACCTCAATTTGTATCCAAATTCTGGGAGGAACTTCACAAATCCTTGGGTACTAAATTGCTCCACAGTTCAGCCTATCATCCTCAAACCAGTGGGCAAACTGAGAGGGTAAATCAGATACTAGAAGACATGTTGCGGGCATGTGTTCTAGAATTCCCATAGAAATGGGATGATTGTTTACCATTAGCAGAGTTCTCATATAATAATATCTATCAAGAAAGCATTAAGATGGCACCCTTTGAAGCTTTATATGGGCGACGGTGTCGTACTCCGTTAAACTGTTCTAAACCAGGTGAGAGAAGTTACTTTAGGCCAGATATGGTAAAGGAGACAGAAGAGAAAGTTCAACGAATAATTCATAACTTGAAGAAAGCCCAAGCTCGACAGAAAAGTTATGCAGACAAGCAACGTCAATCCTTGTACTTTCTCGTTGGAGATCATGTCTACCTGAAAGTCTCACCAATGAAGGGGGTAACACGTTTCAGGATAAAAGGGAAGCTTGCACCCGGTACATTGGCCCTTTCCTTGTTCTTGAACAATATGGACCAGTGGCATACCGACTCCAACTACCCGAAACCTTGTCTGCTGTACATAATGTGTTCCACGTGTCTCAGCTAAAGAAGTGTCTTCGGGTTCCGGATCGAATTGTTGAAGTAACAGATGTTGCCTTAGAGCCATACTTGACATATTCCAAACATCATGTTCGAGTCTTGGATCAAAAGGACAGAATTACCCAAAGGAAAACTCTCAAGTTTTACAAGATACAGTGGAACTAGCATTCAGAAGATGAGGCTACATGGGAAACTCATGACTTTTTAGAAAAGAATTTCCCAGGCTTTTTAGCCTCATGTAATTTGTAAAGTGTATACAATTGTTGTAATAAAGGAGTGAGCCCCAAACCACCCCTGCCTTATACCAAGAATAAGGAAATAAAAGAGTGAAGCATTTCCTTTTCCATTACTTGCCCTAGGACTTTTAATCTCGGGACGAGATTCTTTTATGGGGGGAAGGGTGTAACACCCCTGGTGTTACTGCCAATAAAACTTGAGCATAACATCATAAGCATTGACATATCATGTGTTTGTCACACCTAGAATGCATTCACTAGGCAAAAATTTCAAACAAGTTGTGTTGATATAACATTTTGTGGATGAAACCCTAGAGTAGGGTATCCAACCCTAGACTGGGCTTAATAGAGAAAACGAGGCTTAAATAGGAGAAAACTTCAAAACTCAATTGAAATAACCATATAATGTCACCATGAATAGACATACATGGTATTTAAACCCTAGAAACCCCAAAAACTCTAAAAAGAACTCTAGAAAGCCCTAAACTTAAACCTTAGGGGGCTAAGTGCAAAATTAGTGCACTTTTGGACTAAATTGCAAAAACTATGAAGTTAAGGTGTCTTAAGTAATATGGTTCACAAATATGTGAATTTGCAAGTAAAACCTTAAGATTTGGACCTAATTGCCAAAAGTCCTATTTGAAACCTATGGGCTAAGTCTGAATTTCAGTGGGATTAGCTCAACTTTGGAGCTCTATATCTTCCAAGTTATGAGTATTTTGCCCTAGGTCACCACATCAAGTTTGTAGAGCTTTAAAAGGGGAATAACTTTGCTATAGGGATTTAGCCTTGGTTACATAAGAAAGTTGGAGATAATTAGACCCAAAGATGGGCTGTCAGGCTGCTTGGAGTCTGAAATTCAGACTAGCAGTAGAATTGCATGAACTTAGGGCTTGAATTTAACCATGATCCAGCGCAAGTTTGAGCATAGTCCCCATAGCAAGATTGTAGTTGGTTAATTGGGCTATAACTTTGAGCAGTGGGATGATGGAGTTGTCACATGGAATGCAGAGAAAAGTGGCTCTGATTTTGCTCTGTCAGACCAACTGCATGGTAATCGCCATGGTACAGTGAATGGGGAGGATCAGGTTTAGAGAACCTCACCGTCGGTGACCCCGCGCGTAGATTCACGCCGATGAGGTGATGCGTGCTCACCGGCGCTCGGATAACGCTCCTGGGTGAAAAGATCTTCTTTCCTCCGGATGAGTCTTGGGCACTGTTGGTCTGGCCACCATGTCCGATCAATCCCGATCACCTTGAAACAACCCTCGCCGGAGTTAGACATCTCACGGGCTGATGCCACGTGACTCAGCACTTTAACCACGCCGACGTGACTAATGCTGGCCTATCCAGCGATCGCCGGTGAGGTTGCCACGGTTACATCCACTAATCTCGTGCGCCAGTGACCTCCTCTTCCTCCGACCGCCGCGCGTCTCTCCCAAATTCACCGGCCACCACTTAGCGATCCTATAAATTGATGGCCGGGTCTATTGCGCCATGTTATCACGAAACCAATGCACCCACGCTTGCCTCCAATTGTCCACCAGAGACCACGAATTGCTCACTTCCCCCAAACTGAGTTTCCGCCACCGTGAAAGAATCCTCACCGCGGCCAGCTTGATTCAGGTCTGCTCATGCCCTCTGCCCTCTCGTTTTAGTGTTCTTGTGTGCCCCTGATGCTCCCCAACCAAATTGATTGAACTAGGATCCCTTAGATCACCGGGAACACGGTTGTCTGTCCGCGATGCCCGCTGTCACCGTGGGCAGAACAAATTGGGTAGCCGTTCGTGAAATGGAGTGAGGGGAAACGCTCATTAGATCTTGAATTCGGTCTCGGCTAAAGTAGGGCACCAGTCTTTGAGTGAATTGGCCGGTACACGAGCTCGTCGAAGCTCTGCGCGACACCGCCCGCCGTCAGGGACTCGATTCGTGAAGGAATAGAAACTCGGGGGGGGGGGGGGGTTCATAAGCTGTCAGTGATTCCAATGAATAGTGCTGCGACCCCGCTTCTGGTTACTCAAAAAGACAGGGTCTTCAGTGCAAAGATTGCACACGGCCGCGCGTGGGCGCGTTCTGCCCTAGTTGGGTCGGTTCGGGCCAGAATCAGCCTAGGGCTGTTCATACTTTTTCTTTTTCTTTTTCTATCAAAGTTCAAGAAATTCTAGAAAATCGTAGAAAAATGCTAAAAATGCAAAACCAATTTTTCTATATTACTAATTTTCCATAGAATTTAATAAAAATAGTTTTAGGATTTTTGATCCAAACAGGAAATTATAGAGTATTTAAAACAGCCTAAGACTTTGCTTCTGGATTTTTAGAAAATAAATAATAAATCCAAAATTCACTAAATTTTTAGGATAATCTCTAAATAATATTTAGAAGCTTTGGGTAGAATTTGGTATGATTTGGGCCATGTTTGATACTTAGAACCCAAAACCCTAGCCCTTGCCCTGTGAACTTCACTTTTGACTCCGGAAACCCTAAATTCTCGGAGAATCGTGAAGGAAAGTTGTATTCAAGATTTTAGATAATAAACTTTTGTTATCTTTGCACTCTCATGAGCATTACATGGGCATTCATTATTATGTATGGTTATATTTAGAAAATGAAGAAGAAGTAGAAGTCGAAGAAGCAAAGACTTCACCACCACCACCTGAGGAACATCAGGCAACCAACTATTTTTATTTTGATATCTGTGGAACAGAGCCTGATTCACCAGTAACACAAGGCAAGCCCCGGTGGATTTGCCACCTCCTTGTTCCTTTTAAAATCTTTCTCACTTACTTGATGCATTAGGTGATAGGAGTTGTGTGCTAAACTATTGCTGCATCTCCTTCCTTGGACTTGATTATTTCCTAGATCCCTGTTTTACAAAAGGTTTTTCTTATGCTTTGCTTTGCTTTAGAAAAACAAAATGTTTTGTTTTCTCAAAAGATGATGTTGCAAAGTGGGTGGGATGTTTTCAAAAACAAAACTTGATGGTAAATCCGTCATGTCCATGATGGGTTCAACATCGGAAAAGACGTACCTCTGCCAGGTACCAAACTTTGGGTTTTGAAATGATAAAGCTGAGACTGTGCGGGTGACTTGCACGAGAAGAGAGTCTCGGTGTAGTGTCTCCGTCTGAGTTGATTAAGGACCGTGCCGATGTAGGCTTGATGATCGAGGACCCTTTAACTGGTCACATGCCTCGTCATGGGTAAGCTTTGCCTCGGGCAGACTAATACCAGAATAAGATACCACGCAATGGGAGTGGAGAGATGGAGAGAGTAGCGTGTACCCTCCGTGGCAAGAGGCTGGACGGTGGTGTATCTATGCTCTCGGTTGGCGTGAACCTGATCTGGTCTTAAGAACCCCGGTGGCGAGTTGACATATGCAAGGGTTAAGTGCTACATATGTCATGTGATTGGAGATCCTCAGCTGAGTATAATCGATTCGGATCGTCGTAACTTCGCGGTTATGAAGACTTGGTCACTGACTTACACGTAGCAATCCAGCAAAGACGAAGGGTTGTTAAGAAATTGGCTAGTGTAGGTCAAGTGATTGAACTAGGGTAGAAAGAGCTCTAGATGCAGGTAATCTTACTTAACCTGACAAATAAAATTGGATTTTTAAGGATCCACTATTAGAAAGCATTTCTACAAACAGCATCATTGATTATTGATAAGCCTTACCTTGAGTCCCTCAAAGCCAGCATATCCTTGAGAGTCTTTTACTTTGTCGGGTAAGTCTTGCGAAAGTACACTTCGTATTCAGGGCTTTGTCCCATGTGGTTTTAGGTGAAGAAGCGGCAAACTTTTGTTGCTTCTGTTCAAAGGTGGTACCAAAGGAAGAGAATCAAGACTAAAGCTGTGGGAGGAGAGGATCCTCCGTAAAACTTTTGTTTAATACTTATCAGGAGGGGTTTTTGCCTCCCATGGTTTGTAATAATTATACTCAGCACTCTTATATTTTGTTCTAGTCTGTAACTATATAACTCTGTCTTACTTTTCAATAAAAGTAAGTTATTATACCTGCTTCCGCATTTTCATATCTCCGATGAATTGTAATGTCTACGTGACGGGTAAAACACTCTTGGTAAGGTAAGGAATTCAGATACCGAACTTGTCAAGTGATCAGGTGCACCTGCAGGGTTGTCTGAGGTCCGTTGGACAAGGACAACTGTAGGTGGGCCTAATGACTTGGGAGGTTCCTTCACACATACTACCAAGCATTTCATATGTTATTTATTTATTTATTTCAGGCTGATGTAAGCGAAGAATGAAGAACCGAAGCTGAAGACACTGTTAGTATAATCTTGAGACCCGAAGCTAAAGGATTTTGGCGTAGTATTAGAAGAATTCTTGTAACTTTTGTGCCAAAAATATATGTAAATAGAAAAATCAATGTAATGGAAATAATGAAAGATTGGCTTGTAATATACTGTTACCTTGCAATTTTATCTTCGTCTGCTGCCGTTTGCTTTGGTGTGGACGCAACCACTTTGTTTCTTTTGAGCCGAAGGCGAAGAACACCTTCCCTTCTTTTCGTTCACAACGAAGCATTTTCGAGCCGAAGGTAAAAAATATCCTTTTCGTTCATAATGAAACATTCTTGAGCCGAAGACAAAAACCCGCCTTTCCTTCTTTTCCATCAGTGTCTTGTGCCATGCATCATGGTGCAATGAAGCTACATATGTCTAATGCATGTTTGTATGAATGCAAAGTATCATGTGATGAAATATGCAAGTGCATGACGAAGATAACAAAACCCACACAAACACGCACACAGACTCTGCATCCCCTTAGGAACGACTTTGGAGTCTCTTCACCTCTTACTTAGGTGACATTTTAGCTCTGCATTCCCTTAGGATCGACTTTGGAGCTAAGCTCTGCATCACCTTAGGAATGACCTTGGTGCTTCTTCACCTTTCACTTAGGTGGCATTTTAGCTCTGCATCCCCATAGGAACGACTTTAGAGCTTCTTCACCTTTGACTTAGGTGGCATTTTAGCTCTGCATCCCCATAGGAATGACTTCAGAGCTTTCTTATATTTTTACATTTGGTGGTGTAATCCCAGATCTTTACATTTTACATATGTGGGAAATTTGCCCTTGTATTGGACGGGGCTGTGAAGAGAAAACGAAAATTACAATCTATGGCCCCATTAAAAAACCTTTCTCCCCTCTTGAAAGGAAAAGGGTGCCATAGGAAAAAGAAAATTACATGACCGTTACACATAGTATCTCCAAAGCTCGTCTGCATTACAGGATCTTAGAATATCATTCCCATCCATGTCTCTTAACCTCTACGATCCTGGTCTTAACAAAGATACCACCAAGAAGGGGCCCTCCCACTTGAGTTGTAGCTTCCCCACTGTTTCTGGGTTGGCTATTCTTCGAAGCACCAAATGCCCTGGCTTTATATTCTTTAATCTTACTTTCTTGTCCCGCCACTTTACTGTTTCGGCATGGTATTTATTGATATGATCTTTTGCTTGAAGTCTGATCCCTTCTTTGGTGTCTTTTGATACTTTGCAAGTGTCTTCGTCCTCTGCCGAAGCTAGAGTCCTTATCGATCTTGTTCTTGCTTCTTTCGGTGTTATTGCTTCATCTCCGAACAAAATCTTAAATGGGGTGAACCCTGTTGACCTTGAAACAATAGTGTTATGATTCCACACTACTTTCACTAACTCGTCTCGCCACTTTCCCTTTCGCAGATTAAAGAATGATTTCATTATACCTGTGATGATGATTCCATTTGCTCGCTCTACTAAACCGTCGGACTCTGGATGTCTCACTGATGCAAAGTGTATCTTCGTTCCAATCTGATCACAGAAGGTTTTAAACGCTTCAGAGTCAAATTGTGCTTCATTGTCAACTGTGATAGTGAAAGTCGCCTAGAGGGGGTGAGTAGACAAAACCAGAAATTTATCAACCTGAAACACACACTAAGGCTGGGTTAGCGTTAGAATTAAATTCAAGTCAAAATAATGTTTCTCTTGCTAAGAGTTGCTCAAAGAATGCAGATGACGTATGGGAGCCAACTCAAATCAATACTAGCAAGGAAACGTTAGAGAGGGAAAACAAATCAAACGAGAATCAAAGCGAGTGAACACGATGATTTATTTTACCGAGGTTCGGTTCCAAAGAACCTAGTCCCCGTTGAGGAGGTCACAAAGACCAGGTCTATTTCAACCCTTTCCCTCTCTCAAACGATCAATTAGACCGAGTGAGCCTTTTCCTTAATCTCACGGGTCACTTAGACCCCGCAAGGACCACCACACATTTAGGTGTCTCTTGCTTCGATTACAAGTCTCTTGAGAATAAGAAGGGAAAAAGAAAAGGGCAATCCAAGCGACAAGAGCAACAAAAGAACACAATTGATCCTCTCACAAGCCCTAATGCACTAGAGTTGATTTTGGGGACTTTGAGTGAATTGATTGCTTTGATTGTGTCTTATAGTGTTGGGCTTTTGCTCTTGCAATGAATGAAGATTTTAGAAGACTTGGATGGGAGTGAATGAGGTGGTTGGGGGTATTTATAGCCTAAACCCTAAACCAAAAACCAGCACACTAAGGTTCTTTGCTCCATTTTTGAATGAGTCCCTAACTTGATTTCTTTCTTGGTTTGTGTTGAACCTAATGCACCCATAATAGATAAATTCTAGACAAACTAGTTAGTCCATGTGTTTGTATTGGCCATCAACCACCAAAATTAATTATAGGAAATGGTTAACTCTATTTCCCTTTCAATCTCCCCCTTTTTGGTGATTGATGCCAACACAAACCAAAGCAAATAATGAGTGTAGAAATGTAACTAGTTTGTAATTGAGATGAATGTGCATAGGTTACTTAGAATTTGAACCAATGAAGGATTTTAGACATATGAATAAGAATGAATGGATTGCCTTTCTTTTATTTAATATTTTGGACCACATTTGAACCACTTAGTTTTTTTTGCAAATCGTTTGGAAATATATTCAAAAACTTTTGCAAATAGTCAAAGGTATAGGAATATGATTTCAAGAAGCATTTTTATGATTTGAAATTCCCCCCCTGTTTCAAATGCTTTTCCTTAGACTACATAAATGCTCCCCCTGAAGAAATTCTCCCCTTAGCTTTTAAGAGGGTTTTTGAAATAGATACCAACTGAAATTTTGCATACTAATGTGAAGTTTTGAAGATACCAATTTGGAAATACCAAATGATATACCAATTGAGAATTTTCTTCACATACCAATTGAAAATTTATTTTGAGGCTATCTCAAATACCAATTGAAATACTTATTTGTGAATTCTTGAAACCAAGGAAGATACTAATTGAAAACATTTAAAATGGTGGTGCGGTCCTTTTGCTTTGGGCTTATTACTTTCTCCCCCTTTGGCATTAATCGCCAAAAACGAAGAACTTGAGAGCCCTTTTGCAACTTTCTCCCCCTTTGGGGCCTAATACCTTCTTCCGAATGGTAATGTAAATGTGAGTGAAGAATCATACCATTGAGAGTGATATGAGTAACGGCAAAGGGTAAGTGATACCATCAGAGTTGGAGTGGAAGCCTTGTCTTTGTCGAATACTCCATTTCTCTTTCAATCTAAGACTAATTATAGAGATATACTTGAAAGCACATTAGTCTTAGCCTTGGCACAAGTAGAATAATAAATATGCATTATACCAAATGAAAGAGACATGATCAAAGGTATATAAATTGAGCTATGTGTGCAATGTTTCAATCAAAATTCTGAGAATCAAGTATGTTTAGCTCATTCCTAAGTTTGCTGAAAGTTTTCTCATCTAATGGCTTGGTAAAGATATTGGCTAATTGGTTATGGGTGCTCACATAAGCTATTTCGATATCCCCCTTTTGTTGGTGATCTCTCAGAAAGTGATACCGAATGTCTATGTGCTTAGTGCGGCTGTGTTCAACGGGATTATGCGCCATACGGATTGCACTCTCATTATCACATAGGACTTTGCTCAATTTGTAGCCATAGTCCCTAAGGGTTTGCCTCATCCAAAGTAATTGCACACAACAATGTCCTGCGACAATGTACTCAGCTTCGGTGGTGGAAAGAGCTACAGAGTTTTGTTTCTTTGAAGCCCATGATACTAGGGATCTTCCCAGAAACTGACAAGTCCCTGATGTGCTCTTTCTATCAATCTTACATTCGGCATAATCAACATCGGAATACCCAATTAGATCAAAGGTAGATCCCTTGGGGTACCAAAGCCCAAACTTAGGAGTGTAAACTAAATATCGCATGATTCTTTTCATGGCCCTTAGGTGAACTCTTCTTTAACCTTGCACACATGCATACAGAAAGCATAAATGTCTGGTCTAGATGCACATAAATAGAGTAAAGAACCTATCATCGACCGATATACCTTTTGATCTACGGATTTACCTCCCGTGTCGAGGTCGAGATGCCCATTGGTTCCCATGGGTGTCTTGATGGGTTTGCCATTCTTCATTCCAAACTTCTTAAGTATGTCTTGAATGTACTTGCTTTGGCTTATAAAGGTGCCCTCTTGGAGTTGCTTGATTTGAAATCCAAGGAAATACTTCAACTCCTTCAACTCCCCCATCATAGACATCTCGAATTTCTGTATCATGATCCTACTAAACTCTTCACAAGTTGACTTATTAGTAGACCCAAATATAATATTGTCGGGTACCGTAATTAGGGGTACCCCAACACTCCTAAACACGGCTGGTAAACACCTTCGGAGGAAACCATAAAGACTGACAGTTCGGGTCAAAGTCAAAACTTCGTCTACCAAGGGACGCGATCTCGCCTCGTCCGAGCCCGGCCTCGGGCGGGAACAGTAGTCCCAGACGAATTCACGTCTCGCCCGAGGGTCTCCTGAGGCAGTGAGCACACCCTCGGCTCAGCCAAAGGCAGGCCTTGTCGTGCAAGCGACCTGGGCCAAATCGCCTTACCAGCCGACCGTATTGCATGTGCATTCCATGCTGGGATCACCTGACACCTTATCCTGACACGCGCGCCTCAGTCGGCAGGGTCGAAGTGACCGCAGTCACTTCGCCCTTTCACTGACCGATCTGACAGGAAAATAGCGCCGCTCGCCCTGCTCAGGCTGTTGTGCCAACCACCCAGGTGAAACTGACAATAGCCAAGTTCAGCCTCGGGCGCAATAGGAAGCTCCACCTGGCCCGACCTCAGGCCTCGGCCTTGGGAGGAGATCTCCGCCTCGCCCGACCCCATGGCTCGGCCTCAGCCTTGGCCTCGGGAAGAGTCACGTCCTCGCCCGACCCTAGGCCTCGGCCTCAGCCTCGGCCTCGGAGGAGCCGCCGCCTCGCCCGACCTAAGGCTCAGAGCGACCGCGCCACAAGGGATACATCATTACCCTACTCCTAGCTAGCTCAGGCTACGAAGAAACAAGACCGGCGTCCCATCTAGCTTACCCCGGTAACAGGCAATGATGGCACCTTGAGTGTGTCCATGACATCGGTGGTTCTCAAGCCCCCTACGGAAGCAAGAAGACGTCAGCAGGATCCATGCAGCGCTAATAGCTATGCTGCTACAGGGCTCAAGGCACTTCTCAGACGGCCACGTTACTACCTCTACAGGGCTCAAGGCGCTCCCTCGACGGCCACATTATTATCTGTACAGGGCTCAGGGCACTTCCCTGCCAGCCACGTTAGCTCCATGCTACACCCCCATTGTACAGCTGGGCATCTCCTTGTGTCTATAAAAGGGGGTGTCCAGGGCCCCGCGAGAGGGGAGAGAGGGAGAAGGGGGGACGACACGGAAGGACGAGTAGACACACGGCAAAGGGGCGAGAGAAGGCGAGCAGGGCTGGACCCTCTCTCGTGCTCGCTCTCTCGTGCTCGCTCTCTCGCTCTCAAACTCTCGCAACGCTTGTAACCCCTACTATGAGCACCCTGGTGCAGGATAATACAAGTCTCATTTCCCCCTTGTGTTCCACCTCGCACCAACCTATCTGGGCAGGGACACGCAACGACAAATTTACTAGTCGGTCCAGGGACCCCCCGGGTCCGAAACGCCGACAGTTGGCGCGCCAGGTAGGGGCCTGCTGTGTGTTAACGAACACTTTCCCGTTGAGTTCCAGATGGGTAGACTTCAGCAACCTCTTCAGCTTGGGACGGTGCTCCACTTCGGGAGTCTCGAGTTCATGTCCCTCGACGGCAGCTACGACATGGTACTCCTCCCCTCGCAGCACGACAACAACGACAGTCGGCTCGCCCGGCGGCGGCGAACTCGACGACAGCATCTCCCCGCTGCGAAAGAGGAACACCTGGGTCGTCCTCGCCACCCTCCTCGCTGGAGGAGACGGAGACGGGGCAACCGTGGCCACGCAGGAGGCGGCACCTTATCAGCTGTCGGACCAGAGCGAGTCGACGATGCCGGCACTCCTCCGGGGGACATGTCGGGTGTTGTCCTCACGCCTAAGACAACGACGAGCGTCGCTTTACCGCAACGTGCCAGCCCCAAGTGGACTGATGACGCCAGCACCCTCGCAAAGGACCTGCTGGGCGTCACCCTCGAACCTGAGATGACGGTGATTTCCGTCCCCGACGCGACTTCACCACCATCCATCGACCAAGAGGTACCGTCTGTATTCCACCCTATTCCCTTTCGATTCAGCTTCGATCCACCTAGCGACCCCGCTTCGGTGAGCGCTTTCGCAAGGGCGTATCCAGACTGTCGCACCCGGATTTTGGGGCACCAAGACCCGGGCGCGAACATAATCACCAGGTGTGCTGGGACCAAGTCTCACACATATGATGAATCATGGCACAGGATCGAATGTCACATCTTTACTATATAACAGGAGTTCTATACAAAATAAATAATAATTACATTATAAGGAGACAACGGTCCAGCAACCCAAAGTTGATTGGGAGACGACGGCCTAGACCTCTCACGAACACATCACAACATCCTCCATGCCCATCATCATGCGGTACCTGTTCTTGACCTGTGTGGGGGGGTGTGAGACAGCAAGAGTGAGCTCACATACATTCATCGCTCAACAAGTTGTGGGGAATAATGTGCATGAACTCGCCAAAGGTGGGAGCTCACGTAAAGTGTAAGGCTTACCAAAGAGGATGGTTAGAGCTGAGCATTGCTTTTAAAGTTGGTCAAAATTTTATTAGCAGTTACTAAGTACAAGTAAATATCAACCCAATTAAATAGAAGAACAAAAGTAACAACATCACCTGCGATGCAATGCATATGACAAATTGAATTTAGTTCCATAAATTAATCATGTGAGGGTCCGAGCTGCTCATAACCGTGAGCACGGCTGATATACCAGTTTTACACTCTGCAGAGGTTGCGCATCTTTACCCACAAGTCATGTTACCCATCTACCAAGGGATTGCGACTTCCCATTCACCTCTACCGAGGAGGCGAGGCAGGGTAACACTACGAGGCCTTTACAAAGTTCCACTAGCTTTAGAAAACCCGCTACAGTTTATAGGAAGCTCCAATGCAGGGACCCCTCGCATGACCGCCATCGCAGCAAAATCATCCCAAGGACCTCCCTACACTGACCACTCCCCTACTGCCCTTGCCCCTTTCGGGTAAGGTAGTCTTCCACTAGCTTTCCTAATTAATCAGCCAAGGGCGTCCCATTAAACCCTTGTGGTAGCACTATTTTCCCGGGTGGTCGCTCCATGTTCCAATTAACATAATGATCTTATCATGAACAGTAATAATAAACAGATAATAAAAATGTGATCATGAATAATGTATCTTCATACCCAAAACCACATAAAGCACTAGCAAGTACTACCCAAAAATTTTAGTGGTAAACAAGGTATAAAGATAGACAAACTAGGGTAACCTATTGGGTCCCATCAAAATTAACCTATGCAGATCATTATGATTAATTAGAACATGAGTGGGTAAAAAGAAGTGATCAAGGGCACAACTTGCCTGGGACTTGAGATTCCAGGTACCAGGATGATGTTCAGGTGACTCGTGTCCTCACTGCTAAACGTATCAATACAGACAAACATGGTATAGGCAAAAATTAACATTACACCGAACATAAGAATAAACTGCGTAATAATAGTCTACGCAAAGCTACGAGATCGCGGGATCGAGGACTACTAAGATCGGAGTCACAATTAAGGAGTTATGATTTTATAAAAGATCTGTGTGGTTAAAATATTAACTATATTATAAATTGGTTAATATAAATCATTTGAGAGGTTATTCTATAAACAATTATCTTCACTTTAATCTAAGTTATGAATTGACCATAGATTATATTCTAGTAGCTTCTAATGATAAGCAGATTAACAAGACTAACCAACATAAGTTAAATAGAAATCTAATTATAAAATATTGAGACATGGTATAATAAATGTTGTTGCTGTATAGTAATTATTTATACGAGACTAACGCAACTTGAACGGATCAAATCGGAGTTAAATCGGAGGAGTTATGATTTTCCTATGGTTTTATGTATTTGATATGGGTTTAATTAACAGATAAATTTTAATACCATTTTCATGTCAAAACAAAGATACAGGGTAATAAACAACATTATTATAGGATTATAGGAATTGGAATGGATTAATTTGGACTTCAAATGAATTTTCTAAGAATTAAATAAGTTTCTGCAATTAATTTTGTATTGAAAATCATTTCTAAAATGAATTCATCTGTCTCTGGTCCACGCACACTAATAAACGGAAATCCAGGGGCCTCAGCGCAAGTGTCACCAAGAAACAGAACCCAACTACGTGGACCGCGGGTTGAATCCTAGATGCTACGGGGGCTCTTACGCAAAACTCCCACGGCGAAGGGGTATCTAGCATCCAGGGCTGTTGGATCACCAACCGATGGTTAGGATTAGATCTTTACTGTAATGAAACGGTATGCCATAACGGCCGTAGGATCCGAAACGCACGGCCCAGATCAACACTCGAATCGTTATGCGCTTCGTGTAATCCCGCACGTTGGCCGAAGATCCAACGATCCACGATCGCTATAGCCAAAACGCTTCTGCACATCTAATCGCCACCGCACGACATAAATCGAACGGCCAGAGGATCGTCTCCCTCCTCCCGGCCGCGACAAGGAGAGGGTGCCCGGAGCTCCACTGGTTAGCTCGCCGGAGCACGATGAATCGGCACACAAGTGCCCCACCGCCCGCGCCAATACGTTCTACGCAAAGCCGAGATGACGCTGAACATGAAGGGAAGTTTCTTACCAGCAGTTGGGCCACGAGAACGCCCGCCAACGGCGCGGCGCGGGTTTATGGCGACGGCGAGAAATTCCGGTGGCCACGAGGTTCCTCGCCGCCCACCGACGACACCTAGCGCTTCGTGGCCCGACGCCGATCCCCGTAGAGCAATAACCGAGCCCCGAACGGCGCAGTAAGTCGATGACCGCGGAGATCCCGTCTCAATCTCTCTCCTCTCTTCCTTCCGTTGGTTTCTAGAGTTCGCGGATGACAAAGTGGTCGAGGTGCCTGGATTTATACCCGGACAGAAGGAGGGGGGTCCGCATCCTACGCGCCATGGAACCGGCCCCAACGGCCGAGCGGAGACCCAGACCGTGCGCGCGGCGACGGATTTGCGTTCCGTTGAAAGAAGCCGGAGGGGGAAGAAGATGGATCCTGACGTCCGGGCCCCACGCGGCAGCTAGAAACATCAGTGGGCGCGGTTGTAGGCCAGGAATGGAAAGGAATTGGGCCGCGGCAGAGGGAATCAGCCCAGTTGGAGGTTTCTTTTTTTTGTTTTTCTTTTACTATTTTCTATTTCAATTCATGGATTTTAAACTGGATTCAAAACCAGTTCAAACTTTGACTCAGTTTTAAATGTGCACTTTAAAACCACAGTATGAAATGTAAGTTTAGTTTATTTTATTTATTATACTATTTAAACAAATGATTTTAAATATGAAATTCATACACACAAAAATAGAAAATAGGTATTTTAAGAATTAAAATCTCTAGTTTATAAAATCCTGTTGAGAATAATTATAAATATTCATTTCAACCAAGGGTAATAAATTCATATAGAGATTATTTTATTTAAATCTTTATTAGGAACATGTTTATTTTAGGTGATGTTGCTTCCAATGTAACAAAATTCTAATTGGAAGGCATTCTAATATCTAAATTCTTAGAGAACTTTTATTAATCTTTCACATTAAGATTTTTGGGTGTTACAAATCCTACCCCCTTAACAAAAATCTCGTCCTCGAGATTTATAAGAAAATGATTGTATAACGATGTCATCTCAGAACATATGCACACACAAAATCTCAGCATGATGCATGCTTTATTAGCAACACATGGGGTCAAATAGACCTTATTATTATTCCTAAAATGGTAAAATTCGAACTACTAGCTAAACTAATATTTAGGTTTTACAAATAGTAAAATATATATATGCATCTATATTTATGTTTATCTCTATTCTTGTTGTTCATTGACTTCTTCACCGACTATTTCATCTTCAACTGGCTCTTCTTCTTGAATTTCCAGTCCACCTGGTTCAGCTTCTACTTCTGCATGATGGGCTTGTCCCCAGTTGACAGATAGGGGCTGACTTTTTCCTGCTGAGGCTTGACCTTGCTTCATCGGAGCCGGTGTGGTGTAGGCAGCCCTGTTGGGACAGTAGTTGGCATAGTGTCCCGATTGTCCACACTTGAAGCATGCCCTGTTGGTGGTTATGTTAGGAGCAACGGGTCCTGATGGGGTGCTTACTTGCGGAGGAGCAGTTGGTGCCCGTTGAGTTTGTTGTCCGAAACTGCCACTAGCTGGTGTACTTGGAGTGGTAGTATAGCGAGGACGGGAACTACTTCCAGCCTGTCCTTGGTTAGCAGCCCTTCTTTTCTCTCCAAATATACTCCTCTTGTTTTCTACAGCAATAGCTTTGTCAAGTAGCCTTTGGAAGGATGGGAATGTGTGCGATACCAGTTGATATTGCAAGGGTCCAATCAAACCGTCCAGAAAAAGCTCCTGCTTTTGCTCATCATCCTCAACATCTCTAGGAGCATATCGAGATAACTGGATGAATTTGTCCCTATATTCACTCACGGACATACTTCCTTGATTAAGGGATAGAAACTCCTTCCTCTTAATCTTCATGAGCCCAGCAGGAATATGGTAATTCCTGAATTGAGTGGAGAATTCTGCCCAGGTAATTGTATCGACAGCAGCATGAGCAGCGCAGTACGCATCCCACCAATCCGCAGCATGACCAGCAAGACGACCTGATGCGTAAAGTACTTTCTCTTTGTCCGAGCACTGAGCTATGTTGAGCATCTTTTCTACAGACTTTAGCCAGTCGTCTGCTTGCAGCGGATCCACGGAGTTGGAGAAGGTTGGTGGTTTGTGGCTCATGAATTCCCGGTGCTTGTCCTGGGGTGGAACTGGTGGTGGAGGTGGAGGCAGTGGCGCTTGTTGTTGTTGCTGTTGCGCCCTTCTTTCTTGACGTATCTCCTCCCGCTCTTGGCGCATCTCCCGACGTGCATCCTCTCTTTCCTGGCGCATTTCCTGGCGTTCTTGCTGCATCTCAGCGCGCATATCTGCCATAGTGTCCGCCATTTGCTGCATCATCGTCATCTGAGCTGCAATCAGTGGGTCAACTCCGCCTGGTGGAGGATTAGGAGGATTCATCTCTGCTAGCTGTGACTGGGGTTGTCTATATATCCACCGAGTGTGTCGATTAGGAGGTAAATCAATTCCACCACCCCGCCTGGTATTGACCATCTGAGTTAGATACATATGGTAAGAGAATAGTAGACAAGGCAGGTATTTATAATTCAGGTTACTTTTGGGGATTTATTAGCTAAGCAGATTAATGTTTTACCTACCATAGCTAATTCAATACCTTATGGTGGTACATGCTAAGATGTCCATATATAATATCTCAATCAGTCAAAGAAGCAAATCAGGCATTTATCATCAGAACAATCAACCAACATTTTTTAGAGAAAATAGTTTTAAATTTTGTCTTAGGTCCTCTAACTCAAAAAAAATCATATTGGTAGGATTCCAAGGTGTGAAATCCACATTTATCTTTAGAAGGAAAAGGTAAGAATGATCAGAGTAAAGCGGAAATAGATGAGAAAAGATTGAGATAAGTTTAGAAAAGAATCAGAGTAAGATAAGTATTTAATGGTTGTCCAGTTCTATCTAGGTTTCGTCCTACAGTCAACATTGCCTCTGATACCACTTCTGTCGCACCCGGATTTTGGGGCACCAAGACCCGGGCGCGAACATAATCACCAGGTGTGCTGGGACCAAGTCTCACACATATGATGAATCATGGCACAGGATCGAATGTCACATCTTTACTATATAACAGGAGTTCTATACAAAATAAATAATAATTACATTATAAGGAGACAACGGTCCAGCAACCCAAAGTTGACTGGGAGACGACGGCCTAGACCTCTCACGAACACATCGCAGCATCCTCCATGCCCATCATCATGCGGTACCTGTTCTTGACCTGTGTGGGGGGGTGTGAGACAGCAAGAGTGAGCTCACATACGTTCATCGCTCAACAAGTTGTGGGGAATAATGTGCATGAACTCGCCAAAAGTGGGAGCTCACGTGAAGTGTAAGGCTTACCAAAGAGGATGGTTAGAGCTAAGCATTGCTTTTAAAGTTGGTCAAAATTTTATTAGCAGTTACTAAGTACAAGTAAATATCAACCCAATTAAATAGAAGAACAAAAGTAACAACATCACCTGCGATGCAATGCATATGACAAATTGAATTTAGTTCCATAAATTAATCATGTGAGGGTCCGAGCTGCTCATAACCGTGAGCACGACTGATATACCAGTTTTACACTCTGCAGAGGTTGCGCATCTTTACCCACAAGTCATGTTACCCATCTACCAAGGGATCGCGACTTCCCATTCACCTCTACCGAGGAGGCGAGGCAGGGTAACACTACGAGGCCTTTACAAAGTTCAACTAGCTTCAGAAAACCCGCTACAGTTTATAGGAAGCTCCAATGCAGGGACCCCTCGCATGACCGCCATCGCAGCAAAATCATCCCAAGGACCTCCCTACACTGACCACTCCCCTACTGCCCTTGCCCCTTTCGGGTAAGGTAGTCTTCCACTAGCTTTTCTAATTAATCAGCCAAGGGCGTCCCATTAAACCCTTGTGGTAGCACTGTTTTCCCGGGTGGTCGCTCCATGTTCCAATTAACATAATGATCTTATCATGAACAGTAATAATAAATAGATAATAAAAATGTGATCATGAATAATGTATCTTCATACCCAAAACCACATAAAGCACTAGCAAGTACTACCCAAAAATTTTAGTGGTAAACAAGGTATAAAGATAGACAAACTAGGGTAACCTATTGGGTCCCATCAAAATTAACCTATGCAGATCATTATGATTAATTAGAACATGAGTGGGTAAAAAGAAGTCATCAAGGGCACAACTTGCCTGGGACTTGAGATTCCAGGTACCAGGATGATCTTCAGGTGACTCGTGTCCTCACTGCTAAACGTATCAATACAGACAAACATGGTATAGGCAAAAATTAACATTACACCGAACATAAGAATAAACTGCGTAATAATAGTCTACGCAAAGCTACGAGATCACGGGATCGAGGACTACTAAGATTGGAGTCACGATTAAGGAGTTATGATTTTATAAAAGATCTGTGTGGTTAAAATATTAACTATATTATAAATTGGTTAATATAAATCATTTGAGAGGTTATTCTATAAACAATTATCTTCACTTTAATCTAAGTTATGAATTGACCATAGATCATATTCTAGTAGCTTCTAATGATAAGCAGATTAACAAGACTAACCAACATAAGTTAAATAGAAATCTAATTATAAAATATTGAGACATGGTATAATAAATGTTGTTGCTGTATAGTAATTATTTATACGAGACTAACGCAACTTGAACGGATCAAATCGGAGTTAAATCAGAGGAGTTATGATTTTCCTAAGGTTTTATGTATTTGATATGGGTTTAATTAAGAGATAAATTTTAATACCATTTTCATGTCAAAACAAAGATACAGGGTAATAAACAACATTATTATAAGATTATAGGAATTGGAATGGATTAATTTGGACTTCAAATGAATTTTCTAAGAATTAAATAAGTTTCTGCAATTAATTTTGTATTGAAAATCATTTCTAAAATGAATTCATCTGTCTCTGGTCCACGCACACTAATAAACGGAAATCCAGGGGCCTCAGCGCAAGTGTCACCAAGTAACAGAACCCAACTACGTGGACCGCGGGTTGAATCCCAGATGCTACGGGGGCTCTTACGCAAAACTCCCACGGCGAAGGGGTATCTAGCATCCAGGGCTGTTGGATCACCAACTGATGGTTAGGATTAGATCTTTACTGTAATGAAACGGTACGCCATAACGGCCGTAGATCCGAAACGCACGGCCCAGATCAACACTCGAATCGTTATGCGCTTCGTGTAATCCCGCACGTTGGCCGAAGATCCAACGATCCACGATCGCTATAGCCAAAACGCTTCTGCACATCTAATCGCCACCGCACGACATAAATCGGACGGCCAAAGGATCGTCTCCCTCCTCCCGGCCGCGACAGGGAGAGGGTGCCCAGAGCTCCACTGGTTAGCTCGCCGGAGCACGATGAATCGGCGCACAAGTGCCCCACCGCCCGCGCCAATACGTTCTACGCAAAGCCGAGATGACGCTGAACATGAAGGGAAGTTTCTTACCAGCAGTTGGGCCACGAGAACGCCCGCCGACGGCGCGGCGCGGGTTTATGGCGACGGCGAGAAATTCCAGTGGCCACGAGGTTCCTCGCCGCCCACCGACGACACCTAGCGCTTCGTGGCCCGACGCCGATCCCCGTAGAGCAATAACCAAGCCCCGAACGGCGCAGCAAGTCGATGACCGTGGAGATCCCGTCTCAATCTCTCTCCTCTCTTCCTTCCGTTGGTTTCTAGAGTTCGCGGATGACAAAGTGGTCGAGGTGCCTGGATTTATACCCGGACAGAAGGAGGGGGGTCCGCATCCTACGCGCCACAGAACCGGCCCCAACGGCCGAGCGGAGACCCAGACCGTGCGCGCGGCGACGGATTCGCGTTCTGTTGAAAGAAGCCGGAGGGGGAAGAAGATGGATCCTGACGTCCGGGCCCCACGCGGCAGCTAGAAACATCAGTGGGCGCGGTTGTAGGCCAGGAATGGAAAGGAATTGGGCCGCGGCAGAGGGAATCAGCCCAGTTGGAGGTTTCTTTTTTTTGTTTTTCTTTTACTATTTTCTATTTCAATTCATGGATTTTAAACTGGATTCAAAACTAGTTCAAACTTTGACTCAGTTTTAAATGTGCACTTTAAAACCACAGTATGAAATGTAAGTTTAGTTTATTTTATTTATTATACTATTTAAACAAATGATTTTAAATATGAAATTCATACACACAAAAATAGAAAATAGGTATTTTAAGAATTAAAATCTCTAGTTTATAAAATCCTGTTGAGAATAATTATAAATATTCATTTCAACCAAGGGTAATAAATTCATATAGAGATTATTTTATTTAAATCTTTATTAGGAACATGTTTATTTTAGGTGATGTTGCTTCCAATGTAACAAAATTCTAATTGGAAGGCATTCTAATATCAAAATTCTTAGAGAACTTTTACTAATCTTTCACATTAAGATTTTTGGGTGTTACACAGACCTTCCGGGGTACCATATGTGGTCAACCTGGGACCGACTGACAGCCGTCTCAACCTCCGAACCGGCGGGTTCCGAGGAAGAGGACGACCCCAACTTCGGTTGGGATTTCTCTGGCTCAGTGTAAGACCCAAAATTAGTAGAGGAAAAAAAATATAAACAAAGTATCATAATACTTTGGAAATTAGGAAAATAAGAAAAATGATGAGAAAAGGGATTTATCTTTCAAAGGAAACCATTTATACATCCCATGAAATAGATAACAAGGAGAATAAAACTTAAATTAGTAATATTAAAATAATATGGTTTATATTCACCTTTGGATTTCAATTGATACATTTGAAAAATCTGAAAACTAAAATAAAAGTATAAATTTGAATTTGGAATAGAAAATAGAAAATAAAAGAGAAGAGAAGAACTAAGAAAAATATTACATAAAATAAAATAAAAATCAGAATAAACATCCTTCACACTTATATTATTAAATTATACCTTTCAAACTGAGGACAAGACATTCACAAAGTTTGAATTTAAACTTGAACTCAAATTGGATTTGAAAATGGAGAAAAGAAAATACAAAATAAAAAGGAAAAAGACTAAAACCTTACCTGGGCCGCCAACCTGGAATTCGGCCCATCTACTGTTCTCCCCCGTGCGGCCCATGTCTCCAACCTGGCGCCGACAACCCGGGCCCGCAGGCCAGCCTCTCCACTTGCACGCGCCGACATGTGGGCCACTACCGTCAGTCGTTTTCCCCCGCCTGCGTATTCCCTCTCTCTCGCTGACGTTGCGGGGCCACTGCTCAGCCTCTCGGTCGCGCGCGCCAGTGCACTCCAGCCTCTCCCTCGTGCCTCTGCCAATCGGGCCCACCTGGCGGTCTTCGCCTCTTTCTTTTCTCTCTGGGCGCTGGCGCATGGGGCCCTGGTGTCAGACCCGTCTCCTCCGCGTCGCGTGCCCAGGAAACGGAATTCGCCGCCGGGGAAATCGGGGCTCCTTCAACCACCTCGCCCACGGATATTGCGCGTGCTCGCCGTGTGCTATCTCTGGCACATGGGCCCAACCTGTCGGGCTCGTCCCCTCCACACGGACTCCGCCCCAATCTCAACTGGGCGCCGATCTCCGCGCCGCCATGGATGTCCGCCAAGCTCGGCTGCGGCCGTTTCCTTGCCGGTGGAGCCGCCGGGAATCGCGGGTACGGACTTCACTGTCAAGGCGCTATAAAAACGTGAGCCGCGACCCCCCTCCTTTACATCTCGCTCCCCAGGACCGAGCTCCCTCCCCGCGTCTCTGCCGCCGTCGACGATTCAGGCCTTGGCGTGTGTTCCTGTCCCAGTGCGTTGCGTCCGGGGCTTCGGCGGGGTCCCTGGAGAAGCGACGTGGCCGATTGGGTGAAACCGACCTCTGCGTTGGCCGGAATTTCTCGCCGTGTGTCCAAACGCCGCCGCGGTCCGCCTCTGCTCGTGGACAGCCGCGACTACCTCACGATAGCCGGTAAGGAATTCTCCATCCAGTTCGCCCATGTATCTGCTGCGTAATGAACACCTCGGATCGGAGTTAGGACCGGGGGGGCGCTCAATTGCGTGACCCCGGCGATGGTTCGCCGTAAATCGGGGCGGCGCCGCCGTCCCGCTCACCTGGAGTTGGGTAGGCGCGTCGCGACCGTCGGATCTTGCGAAAACGGCCAGGATTAGAAGCGGCTTACCCCCTTCGATCGGATGCAATCTGGATCGTTGGCGCGATATCGGATGGATCGGGGTGGATCTTTAGTATTTAAAATGTGGAGCGTTAGATGGCGATCCGACGGTCTTGATGCGGTACCGGTTCGGTCGGGGGAAAGATCTAATCTGGTCCCTTGATTCAAGATCGGACGGCTCTGAATCAACGATACCCTTTCGCCCTGGCTTTCTTTCTAAAGAGCCCCCCTGTTTTCCTAGATTCAACCCGCAGTCCTGGCGACTGGGGATCTGAGTCTTGGGAATATTTGCACGCTTGCCCCTGTGTTTCTCTGTTATTGGCGCCCAGTCCAGAGCTCAGGGAAAATCAGATTAATGAATTTAGAATTTGATTTTCAATACAAAAATAATGCTAGAACTTGTTTAAATCATAGAAAATCCATTTTTAGTCCAAATTAATCCATTCCACTTTCTAAAATTTTGTAATTTTATTCTCTACCACCTAGAACCTCTGTTTTGTCATGAAAACAATTAGAAATTTAATCTCTCACTTAATCCACTTTAAACACATAAAACCTTTGAAAATTCATAACTTAAAATCTACAACTCCAAAATTAATAATTCTTTTTCCTGTGATCTTATTTTAATATGTAGATTATTAATATGTATTTTGCATATATGTTTGGTGTAATGTTAATTTTACCAATACACTGTTTGTTTGTATTGCTACGACTAGCGTGAGGATACGTATCACCTGAAGATCATCCTGGTACCTGGATTCTCAAGGCCCAGGCAAGTTGTGCCCTTGATCACTTCTTTTTACCTAGCCATGTTCTGATTAATCATAATGATCTGCATAGGTTAATTTTGATGGAACCCAATAGGTTACCCTAGTTTGTCTATCTTTATACCTTGTTTACCACCGAACTTTCTGGGTAGTACTTGCTAGTGCTATATGTGGTTTTGGGTATGGAGATACACTGTTCATGGTTACACTTTTGTTATCAGTTGTTATTTATTGTTCATGATGAGATCATTATGTTAATTGGAACATGGAGCGACCACCCGGGAAAACAGTGCTACCACAAGGGAGGAATGGGACCCCTTGGCTGATTAATTAGGAAAGCTAGTGGAAGACTACCTTACCCGAAAGGGGCAAGGGCAGTAGGGGAGTGGTCAGTGTAGGGAGGCCCTCGGGAGGATTTTGCTGCGATGGCGGTCCTGCAAGGGATTCCTGCATTGGAACTTCCTATAAACTGTAGCGGGTTTTCGGAAGCTAGTGGAACTTTGTAAAGGCCTCGTAGTGGATCCCTAGCCATTCACCTCGGAAGTGTCTAAGGGCCTTGCAAACCCTGGCGACATGGGATACACGACTTGTGGGTAAAGATGCGCAACCTCTGCAGAGTGTAAAACTGGTATACTAGCCGTGCTCACGGTCATGAGCAGCTCGGACCCTCACATGATTAAATTATGGAACTAAATTCAATTTGTCATATGCATTGCATTGCAGGTGAAGTTGTTACTGTTGTTCTACTACTTAATTGGGTTTGGTATTTACTTATACTTAGTAACTGCTAATAAAATTTTGACTAACTTTAAAAGCAATGCTCAGCTCTAACCATTTTCTTTGGTAAGCCTTACACTTCACATGAGCTCCCACCTTTGGCGAGTTCGTGCACATTATTCCCCACAACTTGTTGAGCGATGAACGTATGTGAGCTCACTCTTGCTGTCTCACATACACCACAGGTCAAGACCAGGTACTGCAGGATGATGCTCATGGAGGATGCTGCGATGAGTTCGTGAGAGGTCTAGGTCGTCGTCTCCCAGTCAACTTTTGGGTTGCTGGACCGTTGTCTCCTTATAATGTAATTATTTATTTTGTATAGAACTCCTGTTATATATAAAGTTGTGACATTCGATCCTGTGCCACTATACATCATATGTATGAGACTTGGTCCCAGCATACCTGGTGTTTATGTTAACCCCGGGTTTTGGACCCCTAAAATCCGGGTGTTACAGAAGTGGTATCAGAGGAATGTTGACTGTAGGACGAAACCTAGATAGAACTGGACAACCCTTACCTACTTACCTTTGCTACTCTGGTTCTTTTCTAAACTTGTCTTAATCTTTTCTCATCTATTTCCGCTTTACTCTGATTATTCTTACCTTTTCTTTTCTAAAGACAAACGTGGATTTCACACTTTGAAATCCTGTGCCTAAAGTGACTTTAGGAATAGGAGGCCTACTCTTAGGAACAAAAACAAAACTATTTTTGTAAATATTTATATGCTTGAATGTTTGTTCTTATGATACTTGTCTGATTTGGATCTTTGTTTGAGTGTGATGAGTTGTGGAGTAATGTCCACAATTGCATCTGCATATACACATAGGTATAAAAATATATTTATAAAATAACTAGACAACCTAGATTATCCCCATTGGAACATATCTAGCTTAAGAGATTTATCTTATCCTAAAAGATCTCATTCTAACTAATTCATCTTATCTTAAAAGATTCTCCCTTATCTTAATAGATCCATCTCATCTTAAAAGATACTCATCTTATCTTGAAAAGATTTTATCCTTATCCCAATAAATCTAACTGACCTCACAAGATTCTACCTTATCCTCATGGATTCATCTTACCCTAATTAGCATATTTATCCTAGCCTAAAATATCAACCATGATCTAATTTAAAGTAATTAGATATTGTCTAGACTAATCCGGTGATACCAATCTAGATCCCATCTAATCTAATATGATCCAAAGTGAGTTATTTAATAAATTAGTTAGTACTAGTGAAATGGATTAGACCTCACTCCTATAAAAATGATTTAAGCTAAATTGATGCCCTAGATTAACTTGACCATATACATATGCAACTACCTTACCCATCCGATAGTTGCATAATCCTTCTGTGTTAACACTAATAGAGCTTCTGACCTACCTACACCGTATACCCCATCCTATCCCAAAAGATTCTAACATATCCTAACAAGATATATCTTACCCTGATAAATCTATCTAACTTAAACTAGTCTAATCTAGATCATATCTAATTTAATATGGTCTAAACTAGTGTGAGTTACTTGATGCTGGTGGAAAGGATAAGGCCATACTCCTAAATCACTTAAGCCTAATTTGGAGACTTATATCAACTTGGCCATACACAACAACTTGACCTATATAACAAGTTACATACCAACCCAACCAATAGAGTAATGATGGATTGCATAGTCTATCAACCCCCACCTAAAACAAACTTGTAACCTACATCTTGTAGTCTATCTCACCCATATATATCTCTCATCTTGACAGATTCCATCTTACCCTTAGATATTCACCTTATACGATTGGTTACCCCAATCTGGACATAAAACAAAGATTAAGTCCTACTAAAGAATCTTCAGATTATAACCAGCTACTAGCTTATTCCGCTTATTGAATAATGTCCTTTGCAAAACTATTACCATATGCTTCTAACTTTCATGGTCAATACCAGGAAAGGAAAGATTATCACGCAACTGCAAACAGAAATGAATTCTCCAAATCCTCCACCTATTGAAACCGAACAAGTGGTTGCTGCCCAAAGACTAGTAATACAACAATTAACAGACCTGGTGACCGAGATGCAAAACCAGATAAGACAACAACGCGAGGAAATACGTCAGGTCCGCCAAGAAATAAGGCAAGCACGGTTGGAGAGACAACAACAACAACAACCTCCACCACCACCACCAGCTTCACCAAGCTACATAGATATAAATTATGATGATTTGTAAGATCTAGGTGTTACTTTAGTTAGTAGATGATATGATAATATTTTAGAGGAAATAATAAGGTCTATTGACCCTATGTTTTGTTAAAGAATTATACCTCATGCCGAGATTTCTTTGTTTGTGCATATGTCCCGAGAACAATATGAGTAAACATCCCTTTTTCTTACAAATCTCGAGGACGAGATTATTTTTAAGGGGGGTAGGATTTGTAAGACCCAAAATTAGTAGAGGAAAAAAAAATATAAACAAAGTATCATAATACTTTGGAAATTAGGAAAATAAGAAAAATGATGAGAAAAGGGATTTATCTTTCAAAGGAAACCATTTATACATCCCATGAAATAGATAACAAGGAGAATAAAACTTAAATTAGTAATATTAAAATAATATGGTTTATATTCACCTTTGGATTTCAATTGATACATTTGAAAAATCTGAAAACTAAAATAAAAGTATAAATTTGAATTTGGAATAGAAAATAGAAAATAAAAGAGAAGAGAAGAACTAAGAAAAATATTACATAAAATAAAATAAAAATCAGAATAAACATCCTTCACACTTATATTATTAAATTATACCTTTCAAACTGAGGACAAGACATTCACAAAGTTTGAATTTAAACTTGAACTCAAATTGGATTTGAAAATGGAGAAAAGAAAATACAAAATAAAAAGGAAAAAGACTAAAACCTTACCTGGGCCGCCAACCTGGAATTCGGCCCATCTACTGTTCTCCCCCGTGCGGCCCATGTCTCCAACCTGGCGCCGACAACCCGGGCCCGCAGGCCAGCCTCTCCACTTGCACGCGCCGACATGTGGGCCACTACCGTCAGTCGTTTTCCCCCGCCTGCGTATTCCCTCTCTCTCGCTGACGTTGCGGGGCCACTGCTCAGCCTCTCGGTCGCGCGCGCCAGTGCACTCCAGCCTCTCCCTCGTGCCTCTGCCAATCGGGCCCACCTGGCGGTCTTCGCCTCTTTCTTTTCTCTCTGGGCGCTGGCGCATGGGGCCCTGGTGTCAGACCCGTCTCCTCCGCGTCGCGTGCCCAGGAAATGGAATTCGCCGCCGGGGAAATCGGGGCTCCTTCAACCACCTCGCCCACGGATATTGCGCGTGCTCGCCGTGTGCTATCTCTGGCACATGGGCCCAACCTGTCGGGCTCGTCCCCTCCACACGGACTCCGCCCCAATCTCAACTGGGCGCCGATCTCCGCGCCGCCATGGATGTCCGCCAAGCTCGGCTGTGGCCGTTTCCTTGCCGGTGGAGCCGCCGGGAATCGCGGGTACGGACTTCACTGTCAAGGCGCTATAAAAACGTGAGCCGCGACCCCCCCTCCTTTACATCTCGCTCCCCAGGACCGAGCTCCCTCCCCGCGTCTCCGCCGCCGTCGACGATTCAGGCCTTGGCGTGTGTTCCTGTCCCAGTGCGTTGCGTCCGGGGCTTCGGCGGGGTCCCTGGAGAAGCGACGTGGCCGATTGGGTGAAACCGACCTCTGCGTTGGCCGGAATTTCTCGCCGTGTGTCCAAACGCCGCCGCGGTCCGCCTCTGCTCGTGGACAGCCGCGACTACCTCACGATAGCCGGTAAGGAATTCTCCATCCAGTTCGCCCATGTATCTGCTGCGTAATGAACACCTCGGATCGGAGTTAGGACCGGGGGGGCGCTCAATTGCGTGACCCCGGCGATGGTTCGCCGTAAATCGGGGCGGCGCCGCCGTCCCGCTCACCTGGAGTTGGGTAGGCGCGTCGCGACCGTCGGATCTTGCGAAAACGGCCAGGATTAGAAGCGGCTTACCCCCTTCGATCGGATGCAATCTGGATCGTTGGCGCGATATCGGATGGATCGGGGTGGATCTTTAGTATTTAAAATGTGGAGCGTTAGATGGCGATCCGACGGTCTTGATGCGGTACCGGTTCGGTCGGGGGAAAGCTCTAATCTGGTCCCTTGATTCAAGATCGGACGGCTCTGAATCAACGATACCCTTTCGCCCTGGCTTTCTTTCTAAAGAGCCCCCCTGTTTTCCTAGATTCAACCCGCAGTCCTGGCGACTGGGGATCTGAGTCTTGGGAATATTTGCACGCTTGCCCCTGTGTTTCTCTGTTATTGGCGCCCAGTCCAGAGCTCAGGGAAAATCAGATTAATGAATTTAGAATTTGATTTTCAATACAAAAATAATGCTAGAACTTGTTTAAATCATAGAAAATCCATTTTTAGTCCAAATTAATCCATTCCACTTTCTAAAATTTTGTAATTTTATTCTCTACCACCTAGAACCTCTGTTTTGTCATGAAAACAATTAGAAATTTAATCTCTCACTTAATCCACTTTAAACACATAAAACCTTTGAAAATTCATAACTTAAAATCTACAACTCCAAAATTAATAATTCTTTTTCCTGTGATCTTATTTTAATATGTAGATTATTAATATGTATTTTGCATATATGTTTGGTGTAATGTTAATTTTACCTATACACTGTTTGTTTGTATTGCTACGACTAGCGTGAGGATACGTATCACCTGAAGATCATCCTGGTACCTGGATTCTCAAGGCCCAGGCAAGTTGTGCCCTTGATCACTTCTTTTTACCTAGCCATGTTCTGATTAATCATAATGATCTGCATAGGTTAATTTTGATGGAACCCAATAGGTTACCCTAGTTTGTCTATCTTTATACCTTGTTTACCACCGAACTTTTTGGGTAGTACTTGCTAGTGCTATATGTGGTTTTGGGTATGGAGATACACTGTTCATGGTTACACTTTTGTTATCAGTTGTTATTTATTGTTCATGATGAGATCATTATGTTAATTGGAACATGGAGCGACCACCCGGGAAAACAGTGCTACCACAAGGGAGGAATGGGACCCCTTGGCTGATTAATTAGGAAAGCTAGTGGAAGACTACCTTACCCGAAAGGGGCAAGGGCAGTAGGGGAGTGGTCAGTGTAGGGAGGCCCTCGGGAGGATTTTGCTGCGATGGCGGTCCTGCAAGGGATTCCTGCATTGGAACTTCCTATAAACTGTAGCGGGTTTTCGGAAGCTAGTGGAACTTTGTAAAGGCCTCGTAGTGGATCCCTAGCCATTCACCTCGGAAGTGTCTAAGGGCCTTGCAAACCCTGGCGACATGGGATACACGACTTGTGGGTAAAGATGCGCAACCTCTGCAGAGTGTAAAACTGGTATACTAGCCGTGCTCACGGTCATGAGCAGCTCGGACCCTCACATGATTAAATTATGGAACTAAATTCAATTTGTCATATGCATTGCATTGCAGGTGAAGTTGTTACTGTTGTTCTACTACTTAATTGGGTTTGGTATTTACTTATACTTAGTAACTGCTAATAAAATTTTGACTAACTTTAAAAGCAATGCTCAGCTCTAACCATTTTCTTTGGTAAGCCTTACACTTCACATGAGCTCCCACCTTTGGCGAGTTCGTGCACATTATTCCCCACAACTTGTTGAGCGATGAACGTATGTGAGCTCACTCTTGCTGTCTCACATACACCACAGGTCAAGACCAGGTACTGCAGGATGATGCTCATGGAGGATGCTGCGATGAGTTCGTGAGAGGTCTAGGTCGTCGTCTCCCAGTCAACTTTTGGGTTGCTGGACCGTTGTCTCCTTATAATGTAATTATTTATTTTGTATAGAACTCCTGTTATATATAAAGTTGTGACATTCGATCCTGTGCCACTATACATCATATGTATGAGACTTGGTCCCAGCATACCTGGTGTTTATGTTAACCCCGGGTTTTGGACCCCTAAAATCCGGGTGTTACACTCAGTGATCCCGGGGCCATGCGGGACTTCATGCCCGCATGTGACCACTGCCTCTCCGGTTGCTCTGACGATGGCCATGGCCTTGACGACGAGGGTTATGGCCCAAGTCGCGAATGTTTCCATGTCGATCAGGGAGATAACGACGAAGGCAACCATCTCGGCATGCCGGAGATTGGTGATCCCCCTGGGCCCGCATCTCGCGTTGACATCCCGCGGGAGCTAGCTGTGGTCCCAGTCCCTGTGGGGGGTCAGGACACACAGCTCGAGCAAATCCGCGAGATGTAGGCCAAGGTCAACGAGGAAGCAGGGAGACTTGTGCAGCTCTGACAGAACATCGAGCAGGAGTGGGCAGGCCGAACACTCGTCGGAGGAGCCCGTCATCGGGCTCGGGACGTCCAGTGCCGTATCATCGACAACGCCAGGGCAGCGCTGCCCCTGGCCGTTAGCGGGTCCGGCCAGGACCTAGCTGCAGCGGCGGTGCTACTTCGAACCATGCCGGAGCCATCCACCAACGAGGGGCGCCGTATCTAGGGCGAACTCAAGGATCTCCTGGAAGGTGCTGCAGTTCGACGAGCCGAGAGCTCTGCCTTCCGAAGGCGAGCTGACCCCTCGGAGCATCACGCGGCGTCCTCCCGACGCATGCAGGAGGCCTCGGTCCATCCTGAGCGCACACGGGACGAGGCACCTGCCGCCCGGGATTGCCTCAGCGACGAGCAACACCGTCGCGACCATCGAGCCTGCCTCGAGGAGAAGGTGCGCCGAGGCTACCACCCCAGGCGCGGGGGACGCTACGACAGCGAGGAGGATCAGAGTCCCTCGCCCAAGCCACCAGGTCCGCGAGTCTTCAGCCTGGCCATATGACGAGCGCTGTTCCCCACCCGGTTTCGAGCCCCGACTACCATCACCAAGTACTCGGGGGAGACGACACCGGAGTTGTGGCTCGCGGATTACCGGCTAGCATGCCAGTTGGGAGGGGCAGACGACGACAACCTCATCATCCGCAATCTTCCCCTTTTCCTCTCTAACGCTGCCCAGGCCTGGCTGGAGCATCTGCCTCCTGCGCAGATCTCCAACTGGGACGACCTGGTCAAGGCTTTCGCGGGAAATTTCCAAGGCACGTACGTGCACCCTGGGAACTCATGGGATCTCCGAAGCTGCCGCCAGCAGCCAGGGGAATCCCTCCGAGAGTACATCCGGCGGTTTTCGAAGCAGCGCACCGAGCTGCCCAACATCACCGACTCGGACGTCATCAGAGCTTTCCTCGCCGGCACCACTTGCCGAGACCTGGTGAGCAAACTGGGGCACAAGACTCCCACCAAGGCGAGCAAGTTGATGGACATAGCCACCAAGTTCGCCTCGGGTCAGGAGGCGGTCAAAGCCATCTTCCAGAAAGACAAGCAGCCTCGGGGAGAGCCGAAGGAAGACGCCCCTGAGGCGCCGCCCAGCGTGGCGCGAAGAAGAAGGCCAAGAAGAAGGCGCAAACGAAGCGCAACGCCGCTGACGCGAATCTCGTCGCTGCTGCCGAGCACAGGAACCCTCGAAAGCCTCCTGGAGGGGCCGGCACGTTCGACAAGATGCTCAAGGAGCCATGCCCCTATCACCAGGGTCCCGTCAAGCACACCCTTGAAGAATGTGTCATGCTACGGCGCTACTTCCATAAGGTTGGGCCCCCGGCGGAAGATGGCAAGGGCCAAGGCAACAACAAGAAGGAGGGCGATAAGGAAGAGGAGTTCCCGGAGGTCCACAACTGCTTCATGATCTACGGCGGGCAGGTGGCGAATGCCTCGGCTCAGCACCGCAAGCAGGAGCGCCAGGAGGTCTGCTCGGTGAAGGTGGCAGCGCCAGTCTACCTAGACTGGTCCGACAAGCCTATCACCTTCGATCGAGGCTACCACCCCAACTTCGTGCAAAGCCCAGGGAGGTACCCGCTCGTCGTTGATCCGATCATCGACAACGTTAGGCTCTCCAAGGTCCTCATGGATGGAGGCGGCAGCCTCAACATCATCTACGCTGAGACCCTCGGAGTCTTGGGGGTTGATCGGTCTGAGGTCCGGGCTGGTGCGGCACCATTCCACGGGATCGCACCCGGAAAGCGTATCCTACCCCTCGGGCAGATTGACTTACCCGTCTGCTTCGAAACTCCCTCCAACTTCCGAAAGGAAACCCTCACCTTCGAGGTGGTCGGGTTCCGAGGGACCTACCATGCAGTGTTGGGAAGACCATGCTATGCCAAGTTCATGGCCGTCCCCAACTACACCTACCTCAAGCTCAAGATGCCAGGCCCCAACGGGATCATCACCGTTGGATTCACGTACCGCCACGTGTACGAATGCGACGTGGAATGCGTGGAGTACGCCGAGGCCCTCGCCGAGTCTGAGGCCCTCATCGCCGACCTGGAACGCCTCTCCAAGGAGGCGGCCGATGCGAAGCGGCATGCTGGCAACTTCGAACCAGCTGAGGCAGTTAAGTTCGTCCCTCTTGACCCTAGCAATGACGCCAGCAAGAAAGTCCGGATCGGCTCCGAGCTCGACCCCAAATAGGAAGCAGTGCTCATCGACTTTCTCTGCGCAAACGCCGAGGTTTCTGCGTGGAGTCCCTCGGACATGCCAGGCATACCAAGGGACGTCGTCAAGCACTCACTGGACATCAGAGCTGGAGCCCAACCCGTGAAGCAGTCCCAACACCATTTTGATGAAGAAAAGCGCAGGGCCATAGGCGAGGAGGTCCGCAAGCTACTGGATGCAGGGTTCATCAAAGTGGTATTCCATCCCGAATGGTTAGCTAACCCTGTTCTTGTAAAGAAAAAGGGTGGGAAATGGAGGATGTGCGTAGACTACACTGGTCTAAACAAAGCATGTCCGAAAGTTCCCTACCCTCTGCCCCGCATCGATCAAATTGTGGACTCCACTGCTGGGTGCGAAACCCTGTCTTTCCTCGATGCCTACTCAGGCTATCACCAAATCAAGATGAAAGAGTCCGACTAGCTCATGACTTCTTTTATCACACCTTTTGGCATGTATTGTTATACTACAATGCCATTTGGCTTGAGGAATGCAGGTGCCACCTACTAGAGGTGCATGAACCATGTGTTCGGAGAGCACATCGGCAGAACGGTCGAGGCTTACGTCGACGACATCGTTGTCAAGACAAAGAAAGCCTTCGACCTCCTCTCTGACCTTGAGACGACATTCAAGTGTCTGAGAGCGAAAGGTGTAAAACTCAATCTCGAGAAGTGTGTCTTCGGAGTCCCCCGAGGCATGCTCCTGGGATTCATCGTCTCCGAGCGAGGCATAGAGGCCAACCAGGTGAAAATCACGGCCATCACCAACATGGAACCAATCAAGGATTTAAAAGGAGTACAGAGGGTCATGGGATGCCTTGCGGCTCTGAGCCGCTTCATCTCACGCCTTGGCGAAAAAGGATTGCCCCTGTACCGCCTCTTAAGGAAGGCCGAGCGCTTCACTTGGACCCCCGAGGCCGAGGAAGCCCTCGAAAACTTAAAGGCACTCCTTACCAATGCGCCCATCTTGGTGCCCCCCGCTACAGGAGAAGCCCTCTTGATCTACGTAGCCGCGACCACTCAGGTGGCCAGCGCCGCTGTAACACCCCAGGTGTTTATATTCTGCTCGACAACGAGTATGGAATTAAGCACGTTATATCAGTGAATGGAACAGATACTAAAATTTAATCATTTTTGCTATCGTGATTTTTATCGCATCTATTCCATCTGTCGTGAGTGCGACATCATTCGTCCGGGCTCTTCCTGAATTTTTGTGATGTTCGGAACGTCGTGTTCCGAAAATCGATGCGTCCGGTGATTATTTCAAATTCATCGTTCATGCGAATACGAATTCGGAAGCCTGACCCATTCGAATGATTTTTATCCTGGGCAAATTCGTTTGAACTCGGCGATTAAAATGTTCGAGGAAAAATAATCGGAATCGCGTGTTGTCTGAGAGAACCCGTGCGCAAGATTAAGATTCAATTTATCCGTCCGCACGTTGTTGTGGAGACAAAATCGTGAATACTATAGCGAATTTGGTTTCGGCCAATTTTAGTCGAATTCCACAGAGCAAATTACCGAAGGCGAAATCAGTCTTGTTCGGACCATCGTTTCTTGCCCAGATTCGAATCTTCGGATATAAGAAATTAGCGATTAGATTGGTTCGCTAAATCCGAAGCATGTCATATGTATTCGTGTAGCATGTCGGTCCGTGCACATCACTGAAAATCTCGATCTAAAAATATCTGCGGTTTTCTATTATAAAAAATAAGAGAAGGAAAAGAAAATCTAAAAATCTACTCGCTCCTATCTTCAACTACCGGTGGAGATATTTGTTTCCGGCCGCCGTCGTCATCCAAACGCCGCTCAAGCCGTCGCTGTTCCTCGCTGTTATCCGCTTAGCCGGCCTGATACAAATCCAGCAGTGCCCAGCCCCAGCCGTTCTTCCTTCACGCCGCGCCCAAGCCCTCTGCTCGGATCTCGTCTCGGCGTTCTCTCCCACGGAAGCGGTTCTCTGCCGTCGTCAGCGCCCAGCTTCAGCTCCACCGCCCAGCGCCTCCAGCACCCGACCGGATCTCCCATGGCGCTCAGACTTCAGCTCGGCCTCTGCTGCGCCCTGCACTCGCCAGCACTCCTCCCATGGCGCGCGCTCGACCCCTGCTTCCAAACTAGCTGAGCTCCCTGCTACAGCTCGCTCTCTCTCTCCCTCTCAGCTCGCCATGGCGCGCCTGCTCCCTGGCGTTCCCGGAGCTCGTGCTCAACCACTCGCCGAGCTCCATGGTGGCCGCACTCCCATCTGCTTGGGGTTTCCTGGCGCTCAGCCCAGCCGCGTCGCTCCCTCAAGCTCGGTTCAAGGGCAGTGCGTGGACTCCTCTCCTTTCCCCATCTCCGCGGTTCCCTGGGCTGCCGCTTCCCCATGCTGCTGCTTGCTCTGCTCGGATTTGGTCAAGCTCGCGCGCGATTCCCAGCTCGGTCCCTCCATGGCACGCTCGAGATTCCTGAGCTCCCTGCGTGTCGTGCCACTTCCAGCTCCAGCGCCGGTCGCTCCTATCCGGCTCCCTGCTCAGCTCTCCTGTGTGTGCGCGTCCTGGTTTCCACGCCGTGGAGCTGTGTCCTGTGTGCTCCTCTGCATCGAGTCCTCTGCACACAAAACCACGCACATCACCCTGCCCTCGGCTCTAGCTCGCGGGCGTGCGTCTGCGTCCATGGTAGCCGAGTTCTTCTGCGCAGCCCCGGCTGTAGCCGCCGTGCCCCTAGCTTCTCTGTTCTTTGTTGCGCGCACGCAGTCACTCCAACTCAGATTGCCCTCTTCCATGGACACGTGTGCCCAGCTCCACCTCGTCCATGTCCGTCATGCCGAGTTCGCCCTACGCGCAGCTGGCGTTTCTCCCCAACGCGCGCTTAGCCTTGTCGTCCCCCTGCGCGCAAGCTATCTGTTGGCCGCGCGTGAAACTCTCTGTTAGCCGTCAAATCGCTTGCTTGCCGTTCACGCCGTGCCGGTTGTCCGTCTTTGATCCTCACCTCGACGTCATCTTGCCCGTGCAATGCTTGCTTGGTGCTCGACAAAACGTCTGAATCAGGATCATCGTCGTTCTCGCGATCATCGAGTTGGTTTAGGTCGGTAAGCTGATCTATGATTCCTGTTAGTTAAATTGTTAGATGGATGAAACGAATAGTAGGATCCATCGGTGTCGCTTGTGCTTAGCTGATTTTTGTTTGTGTGGTAAAAATTAGCTCTAGCGTAGGACTCTTCGGATGTTCGGTAAAATGGGTGAACTGCTGATCGTCGTCGATATCGTGAATTTGAGTTCGGTTTAGTGTGGTAAGCCAATTCACTGTTATTGGTCCGCTTTAGTTAAAATCCAAAAGCTACTTAGTGGTCATCATCCATTAGTGTTTTAGGTCTTTAGATTTTAAATTGTGGACTTGTGAAAACTCTATGTGGTTTGATAAGGCTCTACTTGTTAGAATAAGTGGCGTGATGCTTGATTTAGTTGATGTGCTATACATGGTAATCTAGATTAGTAGTTCTAAAAGCTAATTAAAGTATTTCTATTTGTTACCTTAAACTATAGGTATCCGTGGCTGATGTGTCTAAGTGTTGTTTGTCTTCACTGTTATGCTTTAGCTAAGTAAAACATAGATCTTGTGATAATTTGTTGTTTCGTGATGTTTGCGTTAGGTTCGATTAATCTAGAGAAGCGTAATTATTGCGCTTAGTCGTACGTCGGTAACTAGTATTTCCATATAAACTTGTACAACGACTCGCCCTTAGGTGTTTAATTCGCTATCGCATAGCACTATTTAGGTTTGTAATATTCCTGTTTATATGCATTCATGTGCATCGTGCATCTCAATTAGGTACGATAATTGATCGCGTGATGCGGAAGACGAGCCAAGTCGACCCCAAGTGCGGACTACTCCGCAGGATGAAGCTGATGGACGAACCAGAAGATGGATAATCTGAATGAGTGCCAAGCCAAAGGATACTCGCCAAGTGGTCGCCTAACAAACACTAACCTAGTGTTACTCAGGCAAGCCCCAGTGCATGCAACCCCTTCCTTGTGTTTTTAAATTATTTTTACACACTTTAAGTCTAGTTAATGTGCATTAGTTTATAGGAGTTGCTTGGAAACCCTTGGATGCATTGCCTTCCTTGATATCCATACCTTTATAGGTACTTCTGATGAAGTATCAAAATATGATTTACAAAAATGCTTATCCCTGCTTAGATCTTGTGGATAGAAGTTGTGCTTTGCGTTAATGCCTAGCTTAGGGGTTATCCTGAGGAAGGATGGCTTCTGTCTGCAAGAATATTTTTATTGGGAGCAATGATGGGATCTTACTGCAAGGTTCCCTGTGATGCTCTTTTCATCCTAAGGAATACAAACAATCCTACGGATGGAAGTACTTAAATCGGGACTTGGGCTAGGAACAGGTGATGTTCTACCCAGGTTGATTAAGGATTGGATGCGTATGTAGGCTTGATGATCGAGGACCCTTTAACTGGTCCCATGCCTCGTCATGGGTAAGCTTTGCCTCGGGCAAACTAAGGCCAGAATAAGATAACACGCAATGGGCGTGGAGCGGTGGCGAGAGTAGCGTGTACCCTCCATGGCAAGAGGCTGGACGGTGGTGTATCTGTGCTCTCGGTTGACGTGAACCTGATCTGGTCTTAAGAACCCCGGTGGCGGGTTAACATATGCAAGGGTTAAGTGCTACATATGTCGTGTGATCGGAGATCCTCAACTGAGTATAATCGATTCGGGTCGCCGTACCGTCGCGGTTATGAAGACTTGGTCACTGCCCTACAACCTAAGTCAGGATGTGAACCTCATGAATAAAAATGATGTTGTATTGATGAGATGGTGAAATTAGACTAGATGCAAACAAGGTTTATTAATATTTAATCTGGAGTTAAAATATTTAAAGTAAGGACTCACTTTAGTAAGCTATTTCTGCAAAAGCATCTAAGTTGATTCTTGCTAAAGCCTCTCCTTGATTCCCAAATCCAGCATATCCTTGAGAGTCTTTTCTTTAGTCGGGTAAGTCTACTTCATCAGCGAGGTGCTATCCGAGACCAAAGTCCGCTACCCGCAGATCCAGAAGCTACTGTACGCTGTAATTCTGACACGACAAAAGTTGCGACACTACTTCGAGTCCCATCCGGTGACTGTGGTGTCATCCTTCCCCCTGGGAGAGATCATCCAGTCCCGAGAGGCCTCGGGTAGGATAGCAAAATGGGCAGTGGAACTCATGGGCGAAACACTTTCATTTGCCCCTCGGAAGGCCATAAAATCCCAAGTCTTGGCCGACTTCCTGGCTGAATGGACTGACACCCAGCTACCGACGGGCCCAATCCAGCCCGAACTTTGGACCATGTACTTCGACGGGTCGCTGATGAAAACCGGAGCAGGCGCGGGCTTGCTCTTCATCTCACGCCTCGGAGACTATGTTCGTTACATACTGCGCCTTCATTTCCTGGCGTCAAACAACGTGGCCGAGTACGAATCCTTGGTTAATGGCCTGCGCATCACCGTCGAGCTAGGGGTTTGGCACCTCGACGCTCATGGCGACTCGTAGCTCGTCATTGACCAGGTCATGAAGAACTCCCACTGCCGCGATCGAAAAATGGAGGCCTACTGCAACGAAGTCCGGTGCTTGGAAGATAAGTTCTACGGGCTAGAACTCAACCATATTGCTCGACGGTACAACGAAACTGCAGATGATCTGGCGAAAATAGCCTCGGGGCGAACGACGGTTCCCCCGAACGTCTTCTCCAAGGATATATATCAGCCACGCCATCCATCCAAATCGACGACGCACCCGAGCCCGAGGAGGCCTCGGCCCAGCCCGAGGTACCCGCGACCGCCGAGGGTGAGGCCCCGCATGTCGAGGAGGAGCGGAATGGGGTCACACCGGTTCCGAACTGGCAGACCCTGTTCCTGGAATATCTCCTCCAAGAGCTGCCCCTCGACAAGGCCGAAGCCCGGTGACTGGCTCGGCGCGCCAAGTCATTCGTTTTACTGGGTGATGAAAAGGAGCTGTACCACCGTAGCCCCTTGGGCATTCTCCAACGATGCATATCCATTGCCCAAGGACAAGAGTTGTTACAAGAAATACACTCGAGGGCTTGTGGCCACCATGCAGCACCTCGAGCCCTCATGGGAAACGCTTTCCGACAAGGTTTCTACTGGCCAACCGTGGTGGCCGATGCTACCAGGATTGTATGCTCCTGTCGAGGGTGTCAGTTCTACGCGAGACAGACGCACCTGCCTGCTCAGGCACTACAGACAATACCTATCACTTGGCCGTTTGTCATGTGGGGTATGGACCTCGTCGGTCCCTTGCAGAAGGCACCCGGGGGCTTCACGCACCTGCTGGTCGCCATCGACAAATTCTCCAAGTGGATCGAAGTCCAACCCTTAACCAGCATCAGGTCCGAGCATGCGGTGGCGTTCTTCACAAATATCATCCATCGCTTTGGAGTCCCAAATTCCATCATCACCGATAATGGCACGTAGTTCACCGGGAAAAGTTCCTAGACTTCTGCGAGGACCACCACATCCGTGTGGACTGGGCCGCCGTAGCTCACCCGATGACAAATGGGCAGGTGGAGCGCGCCAATGGTATGATTTTGCAGGGACTAAAACCGAGGATCTAAAACGAACTCAACAAGTTTGGCAAGCGGTGGATGAAAGAGCTACCCTCGGTGGTCTGGAGTCTGAGGACGACGCCGAGTCGGGCCATAGGCTTCACGCCGTTTTTCCTAGTCTATGGGGCGAGGCCATCTGTGACGGAACCTCCCAAGTCATTAGGCCCACCTACAGTTGTCCTCGCCCAACAGACATCATACAACCCTGTAGATGTTTCTGAATCACTTGACAAGTTCGGTATCTTTATCCTTACCTTTCCAGGAACGTCTCACCCGTCTGGCAGACAATATGTTCATCGGAGATGCGGAAATGCGGAAGTGATTACATAAACTTACATTTATTTAAAAGTAAGAGTAAGTTATTTGTACAGACCAGAGAGTGCTGAAAAGTATTATTACAATACCTAGGAGGTAAAAGCTCCTCCCATTAAGTTATTTACATAAAAGTTTTTAAGGAGGACCCGGTCCTCCGGCAGCTTCATTCTTGGTTATCTTCACTTTTCACCATCTTGGTACAAAAACAACAAAAGTTTGTTGTCTCCTCACCTAAAAACAACGGGGGAATAAACCCTGAGTATGGAATTACTCAGCAAGTCTTACCCGACTAAGAAAAAGACTCTCAAGGATATGCTGGTTATATGGGAGTCAAGGTAAGGCCTTTCAATAATCAAAGACTCTGTTTGCAGAATTGCTTACTAAAGTGGATCCTTAAAATCCAATTTTATTGGTCAAGTTAAGTAAAATTATCTGCAGCTAGAGTTCTTTCTACCCTAGTTCAATCACTTGACCTGCACTAGCCAATTTCTTATCAACCCTTCATCTTCACTGGATTGCTACGTGTAAGTCAGTGGCCAAGTCTCCATAACCGCGGAGGTACGGTGATCCGAATCGATTATACTCAGCTGAGGATCTCCGATCACACGACATATGTAGCACTTAACCCTTGCATATGTCAACCCGCCACCGAGTTTCTTAAGACCAGATCAGGTTCACGCAAACCGAGAGCACAGATACACCACCGTCCAGCCTCTTGCCACGGAGGGTACACGCTACTCTCGCCACCGCTCCATGCCCATTTCGTGTTATCTTATTCTGGCCTTAGTCCACCCGAGGCAAAGCTTACCCATGATGAGGCATGTGACCAGTTAAAGGGTCCTCGGTCAGTAGGCTTACATCGAGACGGCCCTTAATCGACTCAGACGGAGACACTACACCGAGACTCTCTTTCTCATGCAAGTCACCCGCCCGGTCTCAGCTTAATCATTTAACCCCAAAGGTTGGTACCTGGCAGAGGTACATCTTTTCCGATGTTGAATCCATCACGGCCGTGATGGATTCACCATCAAGTTTTTATTTTCGAAAACATCCCACCCACTTTTGCCACCTCATCTTTTTGTAAAAACAAAACATTTTGTTTTTCTAAAGCAAGGCTAAGCATCAAAAATCTTTTGTAAAACAGGGATTTCAAGGAAGGCAATCAAATTCCAAGGAAGGTAATGCAGGAATTGTTTTAACAATCAACACCTATCACCTAGTGCATCAAGCAGGTGAGAAAGATTTAAAACACAAGGAGGGTGGCAAATGCACCGGGGCTTGCCTTTGTTTATGGGTGAGTCAGGCTCCGATCCACAAATATCGAAGTAGAAACAGTTCTCAGCCTGTGTTTCCAAAGGTGGTGGTGCTTGCTCTTCAGTGGCTTCCACTTCTTCTTCGTGTTCTAATCATAACCATATATATGTATAAGAGTAGATACCATGGGATGCTCATGAGGGTGTAAAGATAATATAAACTTATTATCTAAGTCTTGAATACCACTTTTCTTCACGGAACTCCGAGAACTTAAGGTTTCCACAGTCAGTAAAGGAGTTCACAGGGCGGGGGGGGGGGGGGGGGGTGTTTTGGGGTTTAGTGATCAAACAAGGTCCAAATCAACCCAAATTCTACCCAAGGCTTCTAAATAATATGAGGAACTCATATAAAAATTTTGAACATTTTTGGGATTACCATTTATCTTTTTAAAAATCCAGAACTACTATTTTAATCTATTTTAAATTCCTTAAAATTCCTTATTTCCTCTAAAAATCATAAAACTATTTTTATTAAATTCTAGGGAAAATAAGAAGGCTAGGAAAATTAGTTTCACAATTTTACCATTTTCCTACATTTTTCCAGGGATTTCTAAAGTTCTCCTGAAAAAGAAAAAGAAAAATGCTTAACAGTGTTGGGCTTAAACTGGCCCGAGTAGCCCAACTCCACAGGAAACGCGCGCCCGCGACCGCGCGCGATGGTAGTTTTGCACAGGGGTCCTCGGAGTTCTGGGTAACTGGAAATAAGTTCCTTTACTGTTTTTATGTGTCACTGACGATTTACCCAGAGCCCCCTTGATTTCTAATTCTTCGCACGCCCAAGTCCACGACGGCGTTCACTCATGGCCGAAGTCCGGCGAGCTCCAGGACCGGCCGATTGGGGCTATGACTGGCGCTCCCGAGCGGCGGACATCAAATCGGACCTACCCCGAGTACTTTCCCCAACCTAATTGCACGAATGGTCAAGAGGTGTGCTCTGGCCACGGTGGCCGAGAGTATGGCGGCGAGATCGTTGTGTTCCCGACAATAGGGGGCACCCTAGTTCAAATTGATGGCTCGGTAAGCATCTTAGAGTAACCAGAGTGCTTGAACAAAGGAGAGAAAGCGATGAATTAACCTGGAAAGGACGGGCCGCGGCGAGCTTGGTTCTATGGTGGCGGAAAGGGATTTGGGGGAAAACTCGAATTCGAGTTCACTGGTGGATGATTGCTAACGATTAGCGGTGGCTGAGTGCGTGATGATGTTGTGAAGCTCACTGCAGGGTCAATTTATAGATCCCCGGGGCGGTGGCGCTTAATTTGAGCGGATAGTGGGGGCGGCCGGAGATGAGAAAGAACCCTGGCGCGCGTGAGTACGTGTCCTGTGGCGTGGCAGTAACTCCGGTGGTCGACGGGCAGTTAGAGGGAGTCACGGCGATGCGGTGGCGCGGTTAGGACACGTGGCGCATGGCCTGGAGGCGGCATTCACCGACGAGTTTATCTGCTCAGCCGTAGGGTAGAGGGGGAGGCACGAGGGGGTCGCCGGAGTGGAGCCCAGCTCACCGGCGGTGAAGATTCTCCTTACCCCACGACGTTATCCGTCTACCAGTGCACGAATCTGCACGCCGTTGACATGAATCATGGCGGGGGATCGTCGGCGGTGGGTTGAGCTGATGTTCTGATCCGATCGGCTACTGTACCATGGAGTTCCTTATTCAGATGACTGACAGCCCGATTTGCAGAGCCAATAACTTCCAATTTTGTGTAGTACCATGCTCGACACTCTTTAACAAAGTTATAGTCCTAAGATCCGGCTACAACATTGTTATAGCAATCTTGATCAAATTCTCAATAATTCAGGCTTGAAGCTTCAGTATTTACATTGTCTGTCTGAAATTTCAGACATTGGCACCCTGACAGCCCAACTTCAATCTCAATTAACTCCAGATTTTTCTCAATAACCTGGCTTACACTCTTAAGCAAACTTGTTATCCATTATTAGGTCTACAAGTTTGATGTGATGACCTAGGGCAAAAACCCTATATTTTATAAGATACAGGGCTCCAAAGTTGAGCCCATTAAGCTGAATTTTAGACTTAGAATGGAGCTTAAGTGAGGTCCATTTTGCATTTAAGTCCAAAATCCAATATTTGGCTTACAAATCCACACATTTGTGAACCAAATGACTTAAAATACTTATTTGACTTTGTTTTTGCACTTTAGTTCAAAAGTGGACTAATTTTGCACATAGGTCCCTAGGGTCTGGATTTAGGGTTTTCCAGGGTTCTAATTGAGATTTTTGGCATCCCAGGGGTATAAATGTGATTCATCTTTGTTTTGGGGACATTTTACGACTCTTCCCTAAAGCCTTTAGGTTTTCTCATCTTGGGTTAAGTTTTACCCCTTTGAGCCTGATTTAGGGTCAGGTTTCCTATCCAGGGTCCTATTTGCAAAACACAAAAAACAATACACTTGTTTGAAATTGTTACCTAGTGAATGCACTCTAGGTGTGTCAATCATATGCAATGCCATTGTTTATGATGTCATGATCAAGTTTTAGTTACAGTAACACCAGGGGTGTTACACCATCTTACCCACAGACTTGGAATACGGTTCCCCGAAGACAAAGGCGTACAACGACCGAGGCAACCAGACCAGCCGAGAAGATTCCTTGGACTAGCTAGAAGAGGCTCGGGACGTGGCCTTACTACACTCAGCGCAGTATCAGCAGTCTCTGCGACGCTACCACGCCCGAAGGGTTCGACCCCGAGACTTCCAAGTGGGGGACTTGGTACTTTGGCTGCGACAAGATGCCCGAGGGCGCCACAAGCTTACTCCTCCCTGAGAGGGGCCGTTCATCATTGCCAAAATTCTGAAGCCAGGGACATACAAGCTGGCCAACGATCAAGGCAAGGTCTACAGCAACGGTTGGAACATCGAACAGCTACATCACTTTTACCCTTAAAATGTTTTAAGTCGTTCATGTATCTTGCTTTCTTTACATACACAAATAAAGTCTACGTCAAGGAAGGATCGGCCTTGCCTCGGCAAAGCCCGACCCTCCCTTGGGGGCTAGAAGGGGGGAACCCCCTCTACGTCAAAATTTTCTTCAGAAAAGTTTTTCTACCAAAACAACTCTCGTGCTTTCCGACTATATCGATAACAGGATCCTACAAACGAGTGAGAGAACACGTAAGCGGCAAGGCCGACCGAGCCAAGGGACTCCTACGCCTCCGGGATACGGATACCTCACTCATCACCTTCCGCGAAAAGTAACTCTCGCTCGGATAAAGCGATTCTGCTACCGACGAACAAGTCCTAATGCTCGAAATAAGAGGAAAGAAAACGCAGCTTTATAATCCAAATGCTAAATATGTTTAGGCCTCAGCGGCCGCAAAAAACATACCCATGCTTCGGATAAACTGTTCCTGCAGGAATTAGACATCGGCAGGGGGAGGAGCGGCGCCCTCAGCGTCGTTTCCACCCTCGGTGGAATCTGGCCTAGCCTCAGACGGTGACTCGAGCGAGAGGATCTCCACCTCGAAGGAGGACGCCAGCACCGCGCTTGGGCCCGTGACGACCGCGTCAAGCCTCTGGACCTCGGCTAAGGCAGCCTCATCTTCGTCGGGTAAGCAGTACCCCTCGCTGACCCGCTCCAGATCCATGTCGTAGTGGGAAGCGAGCACGACAAAGGCCCACCTAACGCTGTGGTGCAGCGCCCCGTGGAGTCTACCGCGCACGTGGCCGCCCAAGGCCCGCAGGTGACTCTAGGGGGAGCTACCCGAGGGGACGTCATCGAGGCCAAAGGCCCGGCAAAAGGCCGAGATAGCCTCGGACATGGCCACGCGGTCGGCCTCCTTCTGCTCAGCCACCTGGGCAAGCGCCTTGCAATTCCTGACGGACTCGCTAAGAGCCGTCTCCAACCTTGCAGACAGCCAAACAAAATTCTTCAGACACGAGGTGAAGAATGAAGCTAAGTCGAAGCTACAAAGTGGGCGACACATACCTTCGGCCCAAGCGGACGCCTCGGCTAGCCGCCCCGTAGCCTCAGCCAGCTGACCCTTAAGGGCCTCAGCCCGGCTCACAGCCTCGGCAGCTTGGCTCCAAGATTGGTCCAGCTCGCCGAGGACCTGACCGAGCTCCAGCCGCCGCTGCTGCATCTCCTTGGCCTGGGAAGCCACCTGCTCCCGGGCCGACGAAGCCTCAGTCCGTGCTGATGCTGCCTCTGCCCGCACCGCCGCTGCCACCGACTTTAGCTCATCACAGAGCAGCCGATGGTCCGCCACCTCGGTGCTCCGTTGGGCAAGGCACTCATTGGCCTCGGCAAGCACAGTCCTTTGGGACCGCAGCAAATCCTAGACGTCTCTCTCGCGGCGGAGGAATAGCGACTTGGTGATGCTCACGTCCGCAAGTTCCTGAGGAAGGGAAACAGGGTATTACAAAGAGTGCCCTGGTCACGCAAGTTCTACGCCTAAATCCTTACCTAGAAGACCCTGGGAACGTCCCTGGAAAGGGTCTCCATGGCCGACCGAAGCGACCTCGTCGCCGCCTCGATATACTCACGGAAATTATCTCGAGTCCTCTCCTCTAGCTCATCGTCGAGGGAGAGGAGGGGCTCCGAGTCCGAGGAGGCATGGCTCCAGAACTGGAGCGGCCGCCCACACCACTCATCGAGGTTGAGCCGCATGGGGATAAGGCCGCTGCTCCCCAAGACGGGCCACGGTTCTGCGCGCCCCTCGATGAAGGCGTCGGGTCCCCCTGTAGCCAGTGCTTCGGGTACCACCGCAATCGACGTGCTGGGCCTCTCTGCAACTAAGGAAGCAGGCCTCCGATCGCCGACCTCGGCAGCGGCGGCCACCCTCTCCTCATGAACAAGAACGGGGAGGTCGGGGACGACCACGAGAGGCGGCGCCTCAGCCACCCCGACATCAGCGGCGATGAGCGGCTCCACGGATGAATCAGCAACGGCCCCGGCGGGGGCCGATGCCGGCATCGGCAACAAGTCAGCCGGGCTCGAGACCGCGGCCGCGTCAGCGGCCTCCCCCGACATGATAGCCGCCCCGACAGAGGGGTCGGCCTTGGAGGCTTGCCCCATGGCAACCCGTGCTGCCTAGGCCCCCCGCTCGAGGGCGCCTTGTGCAGAGGCCAGCCAACCGGCATGGCGCGCCACGGCACTGGCTACGGAGGCCAGCCCCGTCTTAAGGGCCTTCCTTTGGGCCAGACCAGCCGAGCCTTGCCTCCGCTTGCTGAAAGAAAGAGAGAGGGAGCAAGATCAAGGCACGCAGGGAAAAGACCAAAATAGAGGTATTCCCAGATACTTACCCGCTCCGGACCAAGGCCAGTCGTGCCTGCGGGGAGGCCCCTCGGGCCCCAGTCCCCTCAGGCGCTGCCGAGGGTTGCCCCGACGCTAGCTTCGGCGCCGCTTCCGCCTTGGACGCCTGAGGCGCCAAAGGGGCGGCCTGCCCAGGCGTCATCACGGCCAGGGGACCGACCTCCTATACAGCCGGCATGGGCACTTGCCCTTGGAGGACAGGCAGATCGGCCTGACTCCCTGGAGTCGCCCCAGCTACCTCGTCTAAGGGGTCAAGTACCCCCTCGGCCTGCCTTCTCTCCTCGGACTGGGACCTTGGTGTCCCGGCCCTAGGCACTGATGGTGCCAGCCCACTAGGAGGCTGGCTCGGTGACCCCTGGCCTAGCCTCAGGTCTAGGCTGAGGCCAAGTCGGGCTGCCATGTCATCATCCTCTTCATCGTCATCATCGTCATCGTCGTCGTCGTCAGGAGTCTCCGGCGATGGCTCCCTCGGGAGCCCGTCCATCGCCTGCCTCCGACGAAGCTTCTCCAAGGCGTCCTAGGCCCGCATCCGCTCGTGAACCCGGGCCTTTTTCGCGTCCTTCTTCTCCTTATCCCTCTCCACGGCGATCCTCCGCGTCCTCCGGGACCTGTGGCCGGACGGGTTTATAAATCCTCAACCCCTGGGGACGAACAAAAATCCCAATAGTAAGGATCAAAGGCGTGAAGAACTCGGTGCAAAATAGAAGAAGGATCGGACACTTACCAGGGACACATACCCATGGTCGGGGCGCATCGCGGGCTGGGTAAGGGCACCAGCGTCCTGCTTCCCTACCGTACCTGCTACCTGCTTGAGGAGGTCGTCGGCGGAGAGGGAGGTCGAGGACATCTGTGAGCCCTCCAAATCGACCCCCGGCTTAATCTCTGCAAGCCGCAACGACCGCTCTGCCAAAGGGAGCACCCTCCGGTGATGGATAGCGACGACAACCCCCGCAGCGGTAAGGCCCCCATCCCGTAACTTCTACAAAGCCTGCAGAATAGGCTGGAGCTTCTCCTGTTTCTCGCGCATGGCCCCCCAGTGCCAGTTAACGCCGACGGCGGTCACCACTCGTTGAGAAAATGGCGGAAGCCTCCCGTCGTCGTTGCGGAGATAAAACCACCGGTTCTGCCACCCCTTGTTCGAAGATGCAAGGGAGGCGGGGATGTACTGCTGCGCGCGCCCCGGCCTCAGCTGGAGGGTGCAGCCACCGGCCCGCACCCCCATATGGACCTTCTTTGCCTCCGTCATTGCGGCAAAGAACTCCGCGGTGAAGAGATGGAGCTATGGATCCCAGTGAGGGTCAATCCCCAAAAAGCCCTCGCAAACCGCCGCGAAGATGTCCGCTTACGCAATTGAGTTGGGGTTGAAGTTGTGCAGCTCCACCCCATAGTAGTGCAGGAGCGCCCGCATGAAGCGGCTCGCGGGCACGCTAAACCCCCGCTCATGAAAGGGGATAAAGCTGACCACGTACCCCGGCGGCGGAGTCGGGCCGACCCCACTCTCGGGGGCCATCCACTCCGGCTGCGGCTCACCGGAGAGGGGACGCAGCAAACCATCGGCGACGAGGGCCTCCAGGTCCCCCATAGAAACAGTAGAGAAAGGCCACAGGTCGCGAGGCAGAACAACGGTCACCTTGTCAGCCATCGCTAAGTGGAAGCAGTGGTGGCGGAGGGGATGAGGTGCGCGGTTTTCTTTTCTCTGGCTATTCTCTCGGGTTGCGGAAACCAAAGCAGAAGGCAAGCACAAACGGCAGGGTAAAGAACCACCGCCGGCCCCTCTTCCGGGTATATAAAGGCCCGGGCGAGGTCCATTCAAAACTTCGCCCGAACCCGCCGTGAAATTCAAACCCGAAGGTGAAATGGTCTTTCTGTTCCTCGAACGACTCGCGCACGCGCAACAGACGCCCCGCGAATCACCCGTCCCGTTGCATTAACTCCTTAGCAGAGCAAGCGACACCTTTGGCAGGCAAAGTGGGCGACGTTTCACCTCCATCATGATGACCACGTCAAAAAAGGTGCGCCACGTTATTTAAATTCATGTCCTTTTCCGTTTCCCCTCTCTCTTGCCACAGGGACCGGGAAAGGGGATATTTTGAAAAGGATCCTTTTCCGTGAAGGAAACGGGCCCCCGAGCCCTCCTACTGATCAGGGGTTCGAAGGCTGCGCCCTGCGGGGTCCAGCAGCCGCCCTAGAGCACTCGGGCCCCCGAGCCCTCCTACTGATCAGGGGTTCGAAGGCTGCGCCCTGCGGGGTCCAGCAGCCGCCCCAGAGCACTTGGTCCCCCAAACCCTCCTACTGATCAGGGGTTCGAAGGTTGCGCCCTGCGGGGTCCAACAGCCGCCCCAGAGCACTCGGGCTCCGCGCCCATCACTGATCAGGGGTTCGAAGGCTGGCCCCTCGAAAGGGTTTGACAGCCGCCCCAGAGCACTCGGGCTCCACGCCCATTACTGGTCAGGGGTTCGAAGGCTGGCCCCTCGGAAGGGTTCGACAGCCGCCCCAGAGCATGCAGAGTGAGGGATGACCTTGGGTACGTCCGTTACATGGCCGAGGCTCGGGCTACGCTCCTGAGGTACCCTAGGACATTTTCGAGACCAGCAGGAACGATTTATAATGGAATCCCACCGGAGGGAGGCACCGAGCCCTCGGACCCTATCGAAATGGGTCCGAGTCCAGCAAATCCCCTGCAGGTACTTTTGGAGCGCGCCTCTAGGCCACTAGCCGACCCTTAACGAACGGGGCACGGGCGTCCACTCGGATCACCCGTTAGCAACTCACTGGAAACACCATGATCGGTGCCCTCCGAGGGTAACGTGGCGCTTTCCCCCTTCCTCCTTGCGAAAAGGCGACGAAAGGGGCGTATAATAAAAGTCGAGACAGTCCTTGATCGTCCTCTCGCTCCGTGCAGAGGCTCGGGGGCTTCCCTCGCACCCGGCTGCGGCCAAAACTGTTGACAGCGTCAACAAGCCAGCTCAAAAACTCGGAGCCTAACCATGCACCCGGGCTGCGGCTAGGCCGCATGAGGGAACCACCAGGCCGACCGAGGCATCACAGCGAGAATTAAGACCTCAGAGGAGTCAAACCACTCCTTCGAGGATTCGGGGGCTACACCCGGCGGTTGCGCTAGCGCGCACCCACCGGAACGAAACATAACCGAGAAAGGTTGGTCCCCTCGCAAAAATCCGGCAGAACATCCAAGCGAGTGCCTACACTCCCTTCGAGGCTCGGGGGCTACTGTTGGGTACCGTAATTAGGGGTACCCCCAACACTCCTAAACACGGCTGGTAAACACCTTCGGAGGAAACCATAAAGACTGACAGTTCGGGTCAAAGTCAAAACTTCGTCTACCAAGGGACGCGATCTCGCCTCGTCCGAGCCCGGCCTCGGGCAGGAACAGTAGTCTCGGACGAATTCACGTCTCGCCCGAGGGTCTCCTCAGGCAGTGAGCACACCCTCGGCTCAGCCAAAGGCAGGCCTTGTCGTGCAAGCGACCTTGGCCAAATCGCCTTACCAGCCGATCGTATTGCATGCGCATTCGATGCTGGAATCGCCTGACACCTTATACTGACATGTGCGCCTCAGTCGGCAGGGTCAAAGTGACCGCAGTCACTTCTCCCTTTCACTGACCGATCTGACAGGAAAACAGCGCCGCTCGCCCCACTCTGGCTGCTGTGCCAACCACCCGGGTGAAACCGACAATAGCCAAGTTCAACCTCGGGCGCAATAGGAAGCTCCACCTCGCCCGACCTCAGGCCTCAACCTTGGGAGGAGATCTCCGCCTCACCCGACCCCAGGGCTCGGCCTCAGCCTCGACCTCAGGAAGAGTCACGTCATCGCCCGACCTTGGGCCTCAGCCTCAGCCTCGGCCTCGGAGGAGCCGCCGCCTCGCCCGACCTTGGGCTCAGAGCGACCGTGCCACAAGGGATACATCATTACCCTACTCCTAGCTAGCTCAGGCTACGAAGGAACAAGACTGGCGTCCCATCTAGCTTACCCCGGTAACAGGCAATGATGGCACCTCGCGTGTGTCCATGACGTCGGTGGTTCTCAAGCCCCCTACGGAAGCAAGAAGACGTCAGCAGGATCCATGCAGCGCCAACAGCTGTGCTGCTATAGGGCTCAAGGCACTTCTCTGACGGCCACGTTACTACCTCTATAGGGCTCAAGGCGCTCCCCCGACGGCCACGTTATTATCTGTACAGGGCTCAGGGCACTTCCCTGCCAGCCACGTTAGCTCCAAGCTACACCCCCATTGTACAGCTGGGCATCTCCTTGTGTCTATAAAAGGGGGTGTCCAGGGCCCCGCGATAGGGGAGAGAGGGAGAAGGGGGGACGACACGGAAGGACGAGTAGACGCACGACAAAGGGGTGGGAGAAGATGAGCAGGGCCGGACCCTCTCTCTCTCTCTCGTGCTTGCTCTCTCGTGCTCGCTCTCTTGTGCTCGCTCTCTCGCTCTTGCTCTCTCGCAACGCTTGTAACCCCTACTACGAGCACCCTGGTGTAGGATAATACAAGTCTCATTCCCCCCTTGTGTTCCACCTCGCACCAACCCATCTAGGCAAGGACACGCAGCAACAAATTTACTAGTCGGTCCAGGGACCCCCTGGGTCTGAAATGCCGACAAATATCATCAACATAAATTTGGCATATAAACAAGTCTTTTGCAACAGTTTTAGTGAAGACAGTAGGATCGGCTTTTCTGACTTTGAAGCCATTAGTGATAAGGAAGTCTCGCAGGCATTCATACCATGCTCTTGGGGCTTGCTTGAGCCCATAAAGCGCCTTTGAGAGCTTATACACATGGTTAGGGTACTCACGATCTTTAAAGCCGGGAGGTTGCTCAACATAGACCTCTTCCTTGAAAGGCCCATTGAGGAAGGCACTTTTCACGTCCATTTGATAGTTGTTGCTACTGTTGTTGAAATTGCTGTTGCAGCTGCTGTTGCGCCCTCCTCTCTTGGCGTATCTCTTCTCTCTCTTGGCGCAACTCTTGACGTATCTCTTCTCTTTCCTGACGCATCTCCTGGCGTTCTTGCTGCATCTGGGCACGCATATCAGCCATAGTGTCTGCCATTTGCTGCATCATCCTCATCTGAGCTGCAATCAGTGGGTCAACTCCGCTTGGTGGAGGATTAGGAGGATTCATCTCTGCTGGCTGTGGCTGAGGTTGTCTATATATCCACCGAGTGTGTCGATTAGGAGGCAAATCAATTCCACCACCCCTCCTGGTATTGACCATCTGAGTTAGATACATATGGTAAGAGAGAGTAGTAGACAAGGCAGTAATTACGAATCATGTTTTACCTACCATAGCTAATTCATTACCTTATGGTGGAACATGCTAAGATGTCCATATATAATATCTCAATCAATCACAGAAGCAAATCAGACATTTATCATCAGAACAATCAAACAACATTTTTTAAATATAGAAAATAGTTTTGATTTTGTCTTAGGCTTCCTATCTCTTAAAAATGTCATAGGGTAGGGATTCCAAAGTGTGAAATCCGTATTGTCTCAGAATAGAAAAGATAAGAATGATCAGAGTAGAACAGTAGAAGGTGAGACAGGATCAAGATAAGTATAGAAAGAATCAGAATAAGATAAGTATAGAAGGATTTAGAATAAGGTAAGTAGGTAAGGGTTTGTCCATTTCTATCTAGGTTTCGTCCTACAGTCAACATTTGCCTCTGATACCACTTCTGTCACACCCGGACTCAAGGGACAAATCCGGGTGCATCTCATATATGCGCCAGAGAAGACAACACATATAATAACAGAGTGCATAGAGATAAATGTCATAAATATCATAAATGTACTTATTACATAGCGGAAGTCTTACAAAAATAAATGATAAAGTAAAACAAACTAAATAATAATCCCTGGCGCCACAAAGCTGACTGGGAGACGCCACCTAGATCAAGTCGAATGCCTCAGTGCTAGGCGGCTCCTCTTCGACCACCTGTTCTTCTCCTGTGGGGGGGTGTGAGACAGCAAGAGTGAACTCACATACGTTCATAGCTCAACAAGTCGTGGGGAATAATGTGGCATGAACTCACCAAAGGTGGGAGTTCATGAAGTGTAAGGCTGATCAATGAAGTAAAGGCTGAAGCTGAGCATTGCTTTTATAAGTTGGTCAAAATTTTATTAGCAATTACTAAGTGTAAGTAAATACCAAACCTTAATAATAATAAAGAAAAGTAATAGTAAAATATTCCCAAATGCGATGCAAATGTCAAATTAGATTTAAGTTCCATAAATTAATCATGTGAGGGTTCGAGCCGCTCATGACCGTGAGCACGGCTAGTATACTAGTTTTACACTCTGCAGAGGTTGCGCATCTTTACCCACAAGTCATGTTACCCATCTGCCAAGAGACGACCAATCCCATACACCTCTACCGAGGAGGCGAGGCAGGATAACACTACGAGGCCTTTACAAAGTTCCACTAGCTTCAGAAATCCCGCTATAGTTTATAGGAAGCTCCAGTGCAGGAATCCCTCGCCTGACCGCCATCGCAGCAAAATCAACCCAAGGACCTCCCTACACTAACCACTCCCCTACTGCCCTTGCCCCTTTCGGGTAAGGAAGACCTCCACTAGCTTTCCTAGTTAATCAGCCAAGGGTGTCCCATTAAACCCTTGTGGTAGCACTGTTTTCCCGGGTGGTCGCTCCATGTTCCCATTAATTTAATGATCTTAACATGAACAGTAATAATAAAAAGATAATAAAAGAGTCATCATGAATAGTATATCTCCATACCCAAATCCATATAAAGCAATAGCAGGTACTACCCAAAAGTATTTCAATGGTGAACAAGGTATAAAGATAACCAAAACTGGGGTAACCTAAAGGATCCCATCAAAATTAACCTATGCAGATCATTATAATTAATAAGAACATGGCTGGGAAAAAGTAAGTGATCAAGGGCACAACTTGCCTTCAATGAGCTCCTGCTCAGCTACTTCTACTTGCTGAACCTCAGAATCCACAGTGGCTTGCTCGTCTACTCGCATCAACACAATACATACATAGTATAGCAAAAATTAACATTGCACCAAACATGTGAATAAAATACACAATAAAAATATACACATTAAAATGAGAACCTAGGAACAGGAATCATAATTTTTAGAGTTATAGATTTTAAGTTATGAATTTCCTAAGATTTAATGTGCTTGAGATAGGATTAAATGATAAATTATTTTTCTTACTATTTTCATGCCAAAACAGAGGCACTAATTGATAGAGAATATTATTACAAAATTTTAGAAATTGGAATGGCTCAATTTGGAGCTAAAATGAATTTTCTATGCATTTTACAAGTTTCTAGATTTGTTTTTGTATTAAAAACGAATTTCTAGTATTATTTCTCTATTTTTAATTCATTCTAGACTGGGCCTCAATTTCTGGATAGGTCAGGGGGCTAGCGCAGAAGATTCCCTAGACTCAGTAAATAGTGAATGAGGACGACAGGTTTATTCATGAATAGCACGGGGTCTCTTTTGTTAAATGCGTGGCCGAAGCGGTACCCACAGATCTAGGCCGTTAGATCTGAAACGAGGCGCCTAGATTAAATCGCCCAAGTGACGAAGCGGTACGCAAAACTGACCACACGATCAGATTTCAACAGCGGAGATTTTAAGCACCCAAGACCGACTCACGCACGTCGGATCCGAATCCAACGCCCCAGGTTAACTCAGCCGAAACTGTACCGCGGGCTGATCCTAGCCGTCCCCCCCCGAATCCGACGGCCACACGCCCTTCTTCCTCCCCAAGACTGAGAACAACGCCCGCGCTATAGCCACGGCGAGCGCCATTGCCGGCGACGTCTTACACGGGAATCCTAGCTCCAAATCCCGATCCGACAGGTTGAGAGCACCTAGAGGGGGGGTGAATAGGTGATCCTATAAAAACTTGAAACTTAAAGCCACAAAACTTGATTAGGAGTTAGCACAATGAAATCAAGTGGCTAAGGAGAGCTCTTGTGAAGTACAATTGACACAGTGAGAACAAGCACAAGAGACACGAGGATTTATCCCGTGGTTCGGCCAAGTACAACACTTGCCTACTCCACGTTATGGCGTCCCAATGGACGAGAGTTGCACTCAACTCCTCTCAAGTTATCCAATGATCAACTTGAATACCACGATGTTCTTTTCTTTACTCTTTCCCGTTTGTGAGGAATCTCCACAACTTGGAGTCTCTCGCCCTTACAATGAGGATCAAAGTGAAAGCACTAAAGTAAGGGAGGGAAGCAACACACACAAATCCACAGCAAATACGCACACACACGGCCAAGACTCGAGCTCAAATGAATATCACAAGGTTCTTGCTAGAACGGAGCTCAAATCACTAAGAATGTCAAACAAGTGCGCAAAGACTGAGTGTGAATGATCAAGAATGCTCAAGGTATGCTTGGTGTTCTCCTCCATGCGCCTAGGGGTCCCTTTTATAGCCCCAAGGCAGCTAGGAGTCGTTGAGAGCAATCCAGGAAGGCAATTCTTGCCTTCTATCGACTGGCGCACCGGACAGTCCGGTGCACCACTGGACACTGTCCGGTGCGGATTTCTTTCCTATTCTGGCGCAGCCGACCATTGGAGACTTGGAGCCGTTGGCGCACCGGACACTGTCTGGTGCACACCGGACAGTCCGGTGCTCCCATCCGACCGTTGGCTCGGCCACGCGTCACGCGCGGATTGCGCGGCCGACCGTTGGCGCGCCCGACCGTTGGCTCACCGGACAGTTTGGTGCCTCACCAGACAGTCCGGTGAATTATAGCCGTACACTGTTGACTTGGTTCCCGAGAGCGGCGACTTCGCCGCAGCCGACTCACCGGACACTGTCCGGTGCACCACCGGACAGTCCGGTGCACCACCGGACAGTCCGGTGATTTATAGCCGTACGCCGCCGTCGAGACCCGAGAGCGGCCAGTTGACCAGACGCCAGCCTGGCGCACCGGACACTGTCCGGTGCACCACCGGACAGTCCGGTGCACCCAGACTGAGCAGAGTCTTGGCTGCTCGAGCCAAGTCTATTCCAATTGAATTTTCTTTGATTCTAGCACTTAGACAAATATGTTAGTACACAAAAAGCAATGTACTAAGTCTAGAATCATACCTTTGTGTTGACTTTGCACTTCTTCCACCATTTGGCATAGTTTCACACTTAAACCATTTGTGTTGGCACATGATCACCAAAATACTTAGAAATGGCCCAAGGGCACATTTCCCTTTCAATCTCCCCCTTTTTGGTGATTTATGCCAACACAACAAAAAGCAACTAAAAGAAGTGCAACATCAATGCAAATGAGAACACAAATTTGTTTTGATTCAAATTTGGCATATTTGGATCATTCTTTGCCACCACTTGGTTTGTTTTTGCAAATCAAACTCAAATTCCTATCTCTAAGTCAAAATCACTTGTTGAGGCATAGAGAGAGGTATTCCAAGAGAAATTGATCAAGAATTCAAAAACTCCCCCTTTTCCCATAATCAAACATTCTCCCTCACAAGAGACCAATAAGAGACAATAAGAGTATTTTGACAAACCAAAAGCTCTAATTCTATTATTTTCAAAATTCTCAAGTGGTAGCTGATCCATTTCTTGCTTTGGCCTTATTTTCTCCCCCTTTGGCATCAAGCACCAAAACGAGATCTATCTTGGCCCATAAACCTCATTGCCTCACCAAAATCTTCAAATAAGAGTACAAAGGTAATAAGAATATGGAGATGAACTTGGAGTGAGTTACCCTCTCATCGGAGTGCAGTGGAAGTCTTGCATGGTCCAAGTTCACCTTTTCCCTTTCAATCCACCTTTGAGACTAAATCAAGCAAGCTCAAACACATGGTTAGTCTCAAAAGGGTCAAGTTGTAGCACATCTCCCCCTAAATATGGGCATCACTGGCAATTGGACTTGTGAGGTCCGGGGAGTGCTTGTACAACTTGAGCACCATCAATAAACAACAAAATGCATAAGGGAACATGATCAAAGGCATAGACACATGTATGCTATAAATCAATCCAAGTTCCGCGAATCTAAGACATTTAGCTCACTACGCAGCCTGCAAAAGGTCTTCTCATCTAAAGGCTTGGTAAAGATATCGGCTAGCTGGTTCTCGGTGCTAATATAAAACACTTCGATATCTCCCTTTTGCTGGTGGTCTCTCAAAAAGTGATGCCGGATGTCAATGTGCTTTGTGCGGCTGTGCTCAACAGGATTGTCTACCATGCGAATAGCACTCTCATTGTCTCATAGGAGTGGGACTTTGCTCAGATTGTAGCCAAAGTCCCGGAGGGTTTGCCTCATCCAAAGTAGTTGCGCGCAACACTGTCCTGCGACAACGTACTCGGCCTCAGCAGTGGATTGGGCAACGGAGGTTTGTTTCTTCGAACTCCACGACACCAGGGACCTTCCTAGGATTTGGCACGTCCCTGATGTACTCTTCCTATCGACCTTACATCCAGCATAATCGGAGTCTGAATATCCAATTAAGTCAAAGGTAGACCCCTTTGGATACCAGATCCCGAAGCAAGGCGTAGCGAATAAATATCTAAGAATTCGCTTAACGGCCACAAGGTGACACTCCCTTGGGTCGGATTGAAATCTAGCACACATGCATACGCTAAGCATAGTATCCGGTCTACTAGCACACAAATAAAGTAAAGACCCTATCATAGACCGGTATGCCTTTTGATCAACGGACTTACCTCCTTTGTTGAGGTCGATATGTCTGTCAGTTCCCATTAGAGTCTTTGCGGTCTTGGCGTCCTTCATCCCAAACCGCTTGAGCAAGTCTTGCGTGTACTTCGTTTGAGAGATGAAGGTGCCGTCCTTGAGTTCCTTCACTTGGAACCCAAGGAAGTAGTTCAACTCGCCCATCATCGACATCTCGAATTTTTGAGTCATCACCCTGCTAAACTCTTCACAAGACTTTTGGTTAGTAGAACCAAATATTATGTCATTGACATAAATTTGGCACACAAATAAGTCACCATCACATGTCTTAGTGAAAAGAGTTGGATCGGCTTTCCCAACCTTGAAAGCATTAGCAATTAAAAAGTCTCTAAGGCATTCATACCATGCTCTTGGGGCTTGCTTAAGTCCATAGAGCGCGTTAGAGAGCTTACACACGTAGTCAGGGTACCGTTCATCCTCAAAGCCAGGGGGTTGCTCCACGTACACCTCCTCCTTGATTGGCCCGTTGAGGAAAGCGCTCTTCACATCCATTTGGAACAACCTGAAAGAATGGTGAGCGGCATAGGCTAACAAAATATGAATCGACTCTAGCCTAGCCACAGGAGCAAAAGTCTCCTCAAAGTCCAAACCTGCGACTTGGGCATAACCTTTTGCCACAAGTCGAGCTTTGTTCCTCGTCACCACCCCGTGCTCGTCCTGTTTGTTGCGGAACACCCACTTGGTTCCCACAACATTTTGCTTGGGACGCGGAACCAGTGTCCAAACTTCATTACGCTTGAAGTTGTTGAGCTCTTCCTGCATGGCCAACACCCAGTCCGGATCTAGCAAGGCCTCTTCTACCCTGAAAGGCTCAATAGAAGAGACAAAAGAGTAATGCTCACAGAAATTAGCTAATCTAGAGCGAGTGGTTACTCCCTTGCTAATGTCACCCAAAATCTGGTCGACGGGATGGTTTCTTTGAATCATCGCTCGAACTTGAGTTGGAGGGGCCTGTGGTGCTTCTTCCTCTTCAACTTGGACATCCTGTGCTCCCCCTTGATCACACGCCTCCTTTTGAGGTGCCTATTCATCATCTTGAGTTGGGGGGTGCACCGTCGTTGAGGAAGAAGGTTCATCTTGCTCCTTGTGTTCCTGTGGTCCTACGTCTCCAATCGCCATGGTACGAATCGCGTCCGTTGGAACATCATCCTCATCTACATCATCAAGCTCAACTTGCTCTCTTGGAGAGCCATTAGTTTCATCAAATACAACGTCGCTAGAGACTTCAACCAAACTCGATGATTTGTTGAAGACTCTATACGCTTTTGTATTTGAGTCATAACCTAACAAAAACCCTTCTACAGCTTTGGGAGCAAATTTTGAATTTCTACCTTTCTTCACCAGAATGTAGCATTTACTCCCAAAAACTCGAAAATACGAAACATTGGGTTTGTTACCGGTTAGAAGCTCGTATGATGTCTTCTTAAGGAGGCGATGGAGATAGACTCGGTTTATGGCGTGGCAAGCCGTGTTCACAGCTTCCGACCAAAACCGCTCGGGCGTCTTGAATTCTCCAAGCATCGTCCTCGCCATGTCTATGAGTGTCCTGTTCTTCCTCTCTACCACACCATTTTGCTGTGGTGTGTAGGGAGTAGAGAACTCGTGCTTGATTCCTTCCTCCTCAAGGTACTCCTCCACTTGAAGGTTCTTGAACTCGGACCCGTTGTCTCTCCTTATCTTCTTCACCTTGAACTCAAACTCATTTTGAGCTCTCCTTAGGAAGCACTTGAGGGTCCCTTGGGTTTCAGATTTATCCTGCAAAAAGAATACCCAAGTGAAGCGGGAAAAATCATCAACAATTACTAAACCATACTTACTTCCCCCGATGCTGAGGTAGGCGACGGGTCCGAAGAGGTCCATATGCAGCAACTCCAGGGGTCTTGATGTGGTCATCACATTCTTGCTGTGATGCGCACTTCCCACTTGTTTACCTACTTGACAAGCTGCACAAGGTCTATCTTTTTTGAAATACACATTTGTTAGACCTAACACATGTTCTCCCTTTAAAAGTTTGTGAAGGTTCTTCATCCCCACATGTGCTAGACGGCGATGCCACAGCCAGCCCATGCTAGTCTTAGCAATTAAGCATGCATCTAGACCGGCCTCCTCCTTTGCAAAATCAACTAAATAGAGTTTGTCGTCTAGTACACCCTTAAAAGCTAATGAACCATCACTCCTTCTAAAGATAGACACATCTACATTTGTGAATAAGCAATTGTATCCCATATTACATAATTGACTAACCGATAAAAGATTATAGCCTAGCGACTCTACCAAAAATACATTGGAGATAGAGTGCTCATTTGAGATGGCTATCTTGCCTAAGCCTTTAACCTTGCCTTGATTCCCGTCACCGAATATGATTGAATCTTGGGAATCTTTGTTCTTGACGTAGGAGGTGAACATCTTCTTCTCCCCCGTCATGTGGTTTGTGCATCCGCTGTTGATAATCCAGCTTGATCCCCCGGATGCATAAACCTGCAAGGCAAATTAGTCTTGGGTCTTAGGTACCCAACTCTTGTTGGGTCCTACAAGGTTAGTTATAATAGACTTAGGGACCCAAATGCAAGTCTTATCTTTGCCCCTAATTTCCTAGCAATCACTTTCTTATTCTTTCTACAAATTGCAAAGGAAGCATTGCAAGCATGGTAAATTATAGAGTGTTCATTACTTACATTCCTAGGTACATGAACAACATTTCTTCTAGGCATATGATGAATAACATTTTTCCTAGCCAAATTTCTAACATGCATAATAGAAGAACTTGAAGCAATCATGGTATGTGAATCAAAAGCATCATAACTTCTATCATAATTGTAACACCCCTGGTGTTACTGCAACTAAAACTTGAGCATGACATCATAAACATTGGCATTGCATATGTTTGACACACCTGGAGTGCATTCACTAGGTAAAAATTTCAAACAAGTTGTATTGTTATAGCATTTTGCAAATAGACCCCTGGATAGGGAACTTAACCCTAAATAGGATTAAAGGGATAAAACCTAGCCCAAGTTGAGAAAACCTAAAAGCTTTAAGGAAAAGGTCACAAAATGGTCCCAAGAATAAAGTTGAATTGCATTTATACCCCTGGGGTACCAAAAACCCAAATTGGAACCCTAGAAAACCCTAAAACCAAACCCTAGGGGCTTATGTGCAAAATTAGTCCACTTTTGGATTAAAGTGCAAAAACCAAGTTAAATAAGTATCTTAAGTCATTTGGGTCACTCATATGTGAATTTACAAGCCAAACCGTAAGTTTTGGATTAATTTGCAAAAAGGACCCCAATTGAGAATTCACTCTAAGTCTGGATTTCAGAGTTGAGGGCTCAACTTTGGAGCCTTGTAACTTTTTAATCATAGGGTTTTTGTCCTAGGTCAGCACATCAAAGTTGTAGACCAATTATAGGAGGACAACTTTGCTTAAGAGTGTGAGCTCAGTTCTTAAGAAAAATCCAGAGCTAATTAAGCCTAAAGTTTGGCTTTCACGCTGGTTCCATTCTGAAATTCAGATTTTCAGTGTAACAGAGCCAGCTTTGGGTGTGAATTCAACCTTCATCTAGTGCTCAAATGAGTTCAACCCCTATAGTCGAATTATATATGGTATATAGCTCTCCAACTTTGCTGCAGAGCATGGAGTATGTTGCCATATAGGTTGTGAGAAAATCAAGCCTAAACTGTGACTGTCATGTCGACTGAATGAAATAAGCTCATGGTACAGTAACCATTCAGGTTCAGAACGGTTCACCGTCGACGATCGCTCCCTCGTCGTGATTCGTGTCGCCGGTGTAATGATTCGCGCTCGGGGCAGATGGATAACATTGTGGAGTGTGTAAATCGTCGCCGCCGGTGTGCTGGCCTCCACTCCGGTGATCCCCCCCGTACTTCCCCTCTACCCTGCGGCTTGAGCTGATATGCTCGCCGGTGAACCACCGCCTCCCGGCCTTGTGCCACGTGGCTCTGCCTTTCCACCGCGTCGCCGTGGCTCCATACTGCTGTCCCATCATCGCCGGGGAGGTTGCCACGACGGTGGACACGAAATCACTGCGCCAAGGTTCTTCTTCATCTCCGGCCGCCAGCACGGCTCGACCGAATTGATCACCACCACTCGCTCTCCCTATAAATTAAGCCCTCCACCAGTTCCGCAAGATCATCAACTACCCAGTCACTAGAAATTGCTAGCAATCGATCACCAGAGTGCCCGAATTTCTTGTTTCCCCCAAATCAAGTTTCTGCCACCGCCGAACCAAGCTCGTCGTGGTCAGCCTGTTCTGGTAAAACTCTACCCAATTCAAACCTTGTTTAAGTGCTCTCGTATGCCTGTGATGCCCATTGACCCACTCAATTGCACGGAGTAGCCTCTGGTCGCCGGGAACACGACAGTTTAGCCATAGTGCTCGCGGTCACCGTGGCCAGAGCTAACCACTTGATCATTAGTGCAATTAAGTTGGGGGAAATACTCGCTGGGTCTTGGATTTGGTTTAGTCCGAAGCTGGGCGCCGGTCTTGGCCCCCTCCGGCCGGTCTAGCTCGTCGGAGTTGGGCTCTCCGTGTTGAGCGCTGTCGTGGACCAGTCGGGGTAGAGAAATAGAACCTCAGGGACCTCGGTGCAAATGGTTAGTGACTGATATAAATAGTAACTGAACTCGTTCCCAGTTAGCCGAAAACCCGAGGGTCTCTGTGCAAAGTCGCCAGGGCGCGGGCGCGCGCGCGCGTTTCCCCATGGTACTGGGCCGGCTGGGCTAGAATCAGCCCAACACTATTCAATCTTTTTCCTTTTCTTTTTCAGTAAAACTTTAGAAATCTATAGAAAATTTTAGAAAAATCCTAAAATTGTGAAACCAATTTTCCTAGACTTCTTATTTTATATAGTATTTAATAAAAATAGTTTCATGATTTTTAGGTTAACTAAAGAATTTTAAGGTATTTAAAGTAGTTTTAAGTATTAGTTCTTGGTTTTTAAAAACCATATGGTAATTCCAAAAATGTCCAAACTTTTTATATGAGTCCTATACATTATTTAGAAGCCTTGGGTAGAGTTTGGGTTGATTTGGACCTTGTTTGATAACTAGAACCCAAAACCCCCACCACTGCTCTATGAACTCCTCTACTGACTCCGAAAACCCTAAGTTCTCGGAGTTCCGTGAAGGAAAATTGTATTCAAGACCTTAGATAATAAGTTTTTATTATCTTTGCACTCTCATGAGCATTACATGGCATTCATTCTTATATACATATATGTGGTTATGTTTAGAAAACGAAGAAGAAATTGAAGTGAGTGAAGAGAAGGCACCACCACCTTCGGATTCTCAGGCAGGATCTTGTCTCTACTTTGACATCTGCGGGCCTGAGCCTGACTCACCTACTAACGAAGGCAAGCCCCGGTGCATTTGCCACCTTCCTTGATATTTTTAAAATCTTTCTCACCTGCTTGTTGCATTAAGTAATAGGAGTTGGTTGATAAACAATTCCTGCATTATCTTCCTTGATCTTTGATTACCTTCCTTGAAACCCTGTTTTTACAAAAAGATTTCCTATGCTTAGTATTGCTTTAGCAAAAACAAAAGGGTTTTGTTTTACAAAAGATATTTGGCAAAGTGGATGGGATATTTTTGAAAATAAAACTTGATGGTGAATCCATCACGGCCGTGATGGATTCAATATCGGAAAAGATGTACCTCTGCTAGGTACCAAGTTGTTGGGTTTAAATGATTAAGCTGAGACCGGGCGGGTGACTTGCACGAGAAAGAGAGTCTCGGTGTAGTGTCTCCGTCTGAGTCGATTAAGGACCGTCTCGATGTAGGCCTGCTGACCGAGGACCCTTTAACTGGTCACATGCCTCGTCATGGGTAAGCCTTGCCTCGGGCAGACTAAGGCCAGAATAAGATAACACGAAATGGGCGTGGAGCGGTGGCAAGAGTAGCGTGTACCCTCCGTAGCAAGAGGCTGGACGGTGGTGTATCTGTACTCTCGGTTTGCGTGAACCTGATCTGGTCTTAAGAACCCCAGTGGCGGGTTGACATATGCAAGGGTTAAGTGCTACATATGTCGTGTGATTGGAGATCCTCAGCTGAGTATAATCGATTCGGATCGCCGTACCTTCGCGGTTATGAAGACTTGGTCACTGACTTACACGTAGCAATCCAGTGAAGATGAAGGAAGAATTAAGAACTTGGCTAGTTCAGGATAAGTGTTTGAACTAGGTTAGAAAGAACTCTAGATGTAGGTAAGTTTACCTAACTTGACAATAAAACTGGATTTTTAAGGATCCACTTTTAGTAAGCATTTATGCAACAATAGAGTCATTGATCTTGAGATACCTTACCTTGACTTCCTTATAACCAGCATACCCTTGAGAGTCTTTTCTTTAGTCGGGTAAGATTTGCTGAGTAATTCCATACTCAGGGTTTATTCCCTCGTTGTTTTTAGGTGAGGAAGCAGCAGATTTTTGTTGCTTCTGTACCAAGGTGATTCCTCATGAGGAAAAACAAGAGTGAAGATGCGTGAGGACATGGTCCTCCATAAGAAACTTTTATGTAAAGACTTTTTGGGAGGAGTTTTTGCCTCCCTTGGTAATGTAATATTACTACTCAGCACTCGTTTTATAACTCTGGTCTGTAATAAGCAACTTGATCTTACTTTTTAAATATATGTAAGTTTGTGTAATCACTTCCGCATTTCGATATCTCCGATGTTCTGTAATGTCTGCAAGACGGGTGAAACGTTCCTGGAAAGGTAAGAAAAGATACCGAACTTGTCAAGGGATTCAGGAACATCTACAGGGTTGTCTGATGTCTGTTGGACAAGGACAACTGTAGGTGGGCCCAATGACTTGGGAGGTTCCGTCACAGCTGGTATCGGAGCGTAGCCCTTCTTCGCAGATATTATGAGGCATTTTCTAAAGAATTTTCTAAAAACTCACCTAGAAAGATTTCTTCTATTCTTTATCCCCCATATCTGAAGAATCTATATGAAAGACCAGATAGGAGGAGTGCAATGTATAGAAGGTATGAATCAACTAAGGTTGATTATGTAATTACACATGCATCATGCTAAGAATTATACTAATAAAATTTTCCCCCTAGAGAAATGCCGCCGTGCACGAGGAAGACCGCACGTAAGTCAATAGGTCCAATTGGAGTACCTCGTCATCAACTTGCCCCGCGGGATGAGGATAGTAGTAGCGGAAGCAACAATCCAATTGGGGATCTCGAAGCCCGTGTGAATCAGCTTCAAACGGAACTGCAACGCAGGACCAGCATGTGGGTCGCGGATGGCGACAGGATAAACGAATTAAGGAGTTACATCCGCTGTCTGCAGGATCAGCTTGCTGATCGGGATTTAGCGCTCGACTAGGCGGTACAGTCTCGTTCAGTGGCTTGGGCTAAGGCAGCAAAGGCTCGAGCCCGAGTCGAAGAACTTAGTTCTGCCATTGACAACCTGCAGGCGTATTGCAATACCCTACATGAGGAAGTCCATGTACTGTATTCGCAACTACATCCCAGTGCCCCTATGGATCCTGTCGGGTCGGAAGCCGGACCCTCGCACGTTGCGGGAGAAGCGCTTGGTGGTGAGCTAGACCTTTTTTAAGCCCCCTCCTTCTATGAGGCTGGTCGATGAATGGTCTCCCACACCCGACGACGAGGCTGCCAGGAACAACCAGAAGCAGGAATAGTGGTATAGTAGTAGAAATAGAAGTAGTGTATTGTAGGTTGTATTATTATATAGTAGGTAATGCTATTGTATACTGGGTAATGTATCCTGTTGTAAAATCGAGTCTGTACATTACTCTTTTTGGTAATGTAAATTGGATGGTTTTGTCTTTGGTATATTATATTTGCGTTCAAATGTTTGTTGCCACAGATGCCGTCCAAGACCCGATCCCAGGATGCAGCTAGAACCTCCAGTGGAAGGGAATCTACTCCAAATCCACCTCCTGTTCCTCCCACACTGGCTGAGGCGATTGCCGCCTTAGTGAATGCGACCGCTGATAATACCTATTTTCTAAGAGAGATGGCGGGCCAACAGTTCCAGCAGCAAGGTGGGCGGGGTTATCAACAGGGCCCCCGCAAAACTTCTTACCTGGACTTCTCAGAGACACGTCCACCCCTGTTTGTTAAAGCTGAAGACCCGTTAGAAGCTGATGAATGGCTTCGGGTTATTGAGCAAAAATTTGGACTTCTGCGTTGTTCGGAGACCTAGAAGCCTTTATTTGCAGCCCAGCAACTACGCGGCCCTGCCAATACTTGTTGGGGAAATTTCGTGGTCGTTCAACCGGCCAATCATCAAATAACCTGGGAAGAATTCAAGGCGGCCTTCCGCGAGCATTATATACCCGAAGGTGTTCTACACATGAAGCAAGAAGAATTCATGAAGCTAAAGCAAGGAGGGTATACTGTTAAACAGTATCTCAATAAGTTCAATCATCTATCGCAATATGCAATCGATCAAGTGAACACTGATCTGAAAAAGAAGAATTGTTTTATGAGAGGTTTAAATGATCGACTGCAAAGAGAAATGGCAACCTGCATAGATCTTACTTATGGAAGAGCTGTCAGTACAGCATTGGCAGTAGAAGCAAAGTATGCAGGTGTCGGAAAATCTAAGGGATTTGGAGGAGACAGACCTAGTCAGGGCCCGGTGAAAAGGCAACAGTTTGTTCTCCGGCCTTCTAACCAGAATCGCTCTCGTCCACCCTCCTTCCCTTTTAAGTAGCCAATAATTATTCGTCCCAATAATGCCCCCACCGCCCTAAGTCAGCCGGGTGCCCCAGGCACTCGATTCCCTGCTTTGCCCAGCTCCTCAACTGGATGTTTCAATTGTGGCAAGTCTAGGCATTTCATCAAAGATTGCCCCTATCCCAAGCAGAACCAGTCAAATAATCAGCAAGGATCTGGGAATTCATCTCAAGTCAAGGGAAATACTAAGGGCAAAAATACCAAGAAGACGGGACGCATCTATTATACACAAGTGGCCACTACACTGGACGGGGAGCCGGTAATGATGAGTATGTTCCTCGTGGCCAATCATCCTGCAGTCATTCTCTTTGATTCTGGTGCTTCGCATACATTCATTAGCAAGAAATTTGTGGAGCAACATCACATTTCATGCCATGAATCAAAAGAGGGGTTTAAAATTCACTCACCTGGGGGACAAATCTTTACTAGAGAAGTGGCCTATCAAGTGCCCATAACATTGGCCGGACGGGACTTTCCTACCAATATGATCGTTCTAAAAGGCCAAGATATAGATGTCATTTTGGGTATGAATTGGTTGGCCATACATAAAGCAACCCTCAACACTAATCAAAGAACTATCGGGTTGAGTTATAATCAAGAAGAAATTCTTTTGCCTATCCCCATTTCAACCAAAACTACTGGCAGAGTTTATGAAGCTATTATACCAGAAATCAAGGATATTCCGGTAGAATGCGAGTTTCCCGATGTCTTTCCAGAGGATTTGCCTGGATTGCCACCTGAAAGGGATATAGAGTTTGTAATTGAGTTGAAGCCCGGTACGGCTCCCATTTCTCGAAGATCGTACCGTATGCCTCCAAATGAGTTGGCAGAACTGAAGATTCAATTACAAGATCTCCTAGATAAAGGATTCATCCAGCCAAGCTCGTCGCCATGGGGTTGTCCAGCCATATTCGTCAAGAAGAAGGATCAAACCTTACGGATGTGTGTGGATTATCGACCCCTGAATGAGGTCACTATAAAGAACAAGTACCCTCTTCCGAGGATTGACATCTTATTTGATCAACTGACCGGGGCGAGGGTATTCTCCAAAATTGATCTCAGATCGGGCTATCACCAGATTCGTATTCGGCCCGAGGATATACCAAAGACCGCATTCACTACGCGGTATGGGTTGTTTGAATACCTGGTAATGTCTTTCGGGTTAACAAATGCTCCGACCCACTTCACATATTTGATGAACTCGGTATTCATGCCCGAGCTAGACAAGTTTGTGGTGGTCTTCATTGACGATATTTTAATATATTCAAAGAATGAGGAGGAGCATGCTCAACATTTACGGATCGTGTTAACGCGCCTGAGGGAACATCAGTTATATGCCAAGTTCAGCAAATGTGTGTTTTGGCTGGAGGAAATTCAGTTTCTGGGACATGTTCTATATGCCAGAGGGATTACGGTAGATCCCAGCAAAGTCGAGGACATTTTGGAGTGGAAACCCCCGACCACTGTTCATCAAGTCCGAAGTTTCCTTGGACTGGCTGGATATTACCGCAGATTCATACTAGATTTTTCTAAGCTTGTGAAGCCAATCACAAGTTTACTGAAGAATGATATTAAATTCAATTAGTCTTCCAAGTGTAATGAAGCTTTTGAACAATTGAAGACATTATTAACCACTGCTCTGGTATTGGCTCAACCGGATATCACCAAACCCTTTGATGTATATTGTGATGCATCAGGCAGTGGGCTTGGCTGTGTATTAATGCAAGAAGGCCAAGTAATTGCATATGCTTCAAGGCAGTTGCGCCGACATGAGGAGCATTATCCAACTCATGATCTGGAACTAGCTGCTGTGGTTCATGCCCTGAAGATTTGGCGTCAATATCTGCTGGGAAATATCTGTCACATTTATACAGATCATAAAAGCTTGAAGTATATCTTCACCCAGTCAGAGTTGAATATGAGGCAAAGACGATGGCTTGAGCTTATTAAGGATTATGAACTGGAAATTCATTATCACCCAGGCAAGGCCAATGTAGTGGCAGATGCACTTAGCCGCAAGGTTTACTGTCACTGCCTTACAGTAAAGACCTCTGACAATACATTATGTCAGGAGATGGAGAAGCTAAACCTAGGAATGGTCCAACAAGGAACCCTAAGTCAGCTAAAGCTTGAGTCAGTCCTCTTGCAAAGGATAATTGATGCTCAAAGGGATAATGAGGGTATGCAACACATTCATGAGAAGATAAGGGCCGGAAAAGCTAAATGTTTTAAAGAAGATGATCAAGGTATTGTATGGTTTAATAACCGCATAGTGGTGCCTAAGAATGAAGAGATCCGCCAGCAAATTCTTGATGAAGCACATCTTAGTCGCTATTCTATTCATCCCGGAAGCACTAAGATGTACCAAGACTTGAAACAACATTATTGGTGGACAAAAATGAAGATCGAGATTGCACGCTATGTGGCTAGATGTGACACCTACAGACGTGTCAAGGCCATACATCTGAAAGCTGCTGGTCCATTACATTCTCTACCAATACCAACCTGGAAATGGGAAGACATAAGTATGGACTTCATTGTGGGATTACCCAGGACCGCAAAAGGGTATGATTCTACCTGGGTTATTGTTGATCGGCTTACGAAAATTGCTCATTTTCTACCCGTCAAGACAGTGCACCTAGTTCTGTTTATGCCCATGTTGGGACCATGCTTCGTTGCGCCGAAGGTCTTACACGAAGGAGCAGCTTCGGCTGAAATTGTCCCCAGGAGATGGCCGAAGGTTCCTTTTTATGGAGCTTCGGCGTTACAAACCGACATAGAGATAGAATGACCTTTTTATCCATAGAGGTCTAAGTTAATGTTGTAAACTTTTGTAAGGGGCATAATTGTAATTCGTCACAGGCTGCGTCCTGTGTCTATAAATAGATGAACAGTACCCCTGTACTGTTCACGCGAACCTGTCATTTGCCTTCGCATCACACTTGTATTCTTGCCTTCTTCAGGACCGAAGGTACATTTATAATTTGAAGTTATTTGCATTTGTTTATAATAATAAAAATGAAGATAATTCTATGATGATATGTAAGTGTTTATTTCATATCTCATGGTTTATGTGAATACTTCATCCCTCGTTGTTATGCTTACGAAGGTACGTCCTTCGTAATCTTCGTCCGAGATGCTTTATATCCCGAAGGGATATAATGTTGTGGAGGACGAAGGACTTTAACACTTAACATTTTCTGTGTTGCCTTGTTCTTAATTCTTAGCATTTGAGAACAAGTCCCCAACATTGGCGCCCACCTCCGGTGAACTCACTTCCACTTTTCTGAGCTGATGGCTTCGTTCAACAATCAAGCTGGAGCTGCTTCGGCTTCGAAGCTGGTGCTCCCGATAACAGGCGATTCTTGCTCAGAGCCAGCTAACAAGAAGCAGAAGAAGGAGGCTCAGAGAAGGGTGCAGCATGTTGGAGTGCAGGGACCCTTCATCAAGTCAAAATGGTCCCACATTCCAATCACTTTCTCTCAGGAAGACCTTCAGCTTAAAGATTATCCTCACAATGATGCCATGGTTATCTCTTGCGTAATCAAAGGATTTCTGGTCCACAATGTCCTAGTTGACACAGGCAGTGCAGCTGACATTATATTTGCTAAAGCCTTCAGACAAATGCAAGAGCCCGAAGACAAGATTCATGATGCCACGCACCCTCTTTGTGGCTTCGGAGGGCGGCAGATCGTAGCACTTGGGAAGATTACCATGCCGGTAACCTTCGGATTTGTTAACAACACAAGGACTGAGCAAATTGTGTTCGATATTGTTGACATGGAGTATCCCTACAATGCTATCATTGGCTGTGGTACTCTTAATGCCTTCGAAGCAATCCTCCACCCAGCTTATCTCTGCATGAAGATACCTTCGGACCAAGGGCCTATTGCTATTCATGGAAGCCAGGAAGCTGCTAGAAGGGCCGAAGGAAGCTGGACCGACTCCAAGGCAATCCATAATATAGATGGAACTGAAGCTTGTGAACAGTACAAATTCAGAAGGGAGAAGGCAGCTTCAGCAGATCAGCCGAAGCCCATGCTATTGTGTGAGGACATAGCAGAGCAGAAGGTGCTGTTGGGTTCGCAATTATCTGAAGACCAGGAGAAAACCCTGATAAGGTTTTTATTCAACAACAAAGATGTTTTTGCATGGTCAGCTAATGATCTCTGTGGAGTAAATCGGGATGTTATTGAACATTCGCTCAATGTTGACCCATCGTTCAGACCCCGAAAGCAGAGGCTTCGGAAGATGTCGGATGACAAGGCCGAAGGGGCTCGCAATGAAGTAAAAAGGCTCCTCAGTGCGGGAGTTATCAGAGAAGTGAAGTATCCAGAGTGGCTAGCTAACACTGTTATGGTGAAGAAGGCCAATGGCAAGTGGAGAATGTGTATCGATTTCACAGATCTCAACAAGGCTTGTCCGAAGGACGAATTCCCGCTGCCAAGGATAGACTCTCTAGTCGATGCAGCAGCTTCTTCAGAGCTCATGAGTCTCCTGGACTGTTACTCAGGATATCATCAAATCTGGATGAAAAAGGAAGATGAGCCGAAGACTAGTTTCATAACTCCAAGTGGCACATATTGCTATCTTCGGATGCCTGAGGGGCTCAAGAATGCTGGAGGGAGTTTCAGCAGAATGACTGCGAAGGTTCTCCAGTCTCAGATAGGCAGAAATGTGTTGACCTATGTTGATGACATTATCGTAAAAAGCACAAAGCAGGAAAATCATATTTCTGATCTGCAGGAAACCTTCGCCAGCTTCAGGCAAGCTGGCCTGAAGCTGAATCCAGAAAAATGTGTCTTCGGAGTAAAGAAGGGTAAATTTCTTGGATGCTTGGTTTCAACAAAGGGAATCGAAGCTAATCCAAATAAAATCGAAGCTATACTTCGAATGGAGCCACCAACTACAAGAAAGGGGGCCCAAAGATTGACAGGAAGGCTGGCATCTCTCAACAGATTTATATCCAGATCAGCAGAAAGAAACTTACCATTTTTCGAGGTGCTGAAGTCAGCCGAAGTCTTTCAATGGGGCCCAAGTCAACAAAAAGCCTTCGAAGAGCTGAAGCAATACTTGATAGATCTCACAACATTAACTCCACCAACGCCAGGGGCTCCTTTGTTGTTATATGTAGCAGCTTCGCATTCGGCAGTAAGTGCAGCACTTGTCCAGGAGAAGCTTGATGGACAAGTAAAGAAGCAAGTTCCAATATATTTTGTATCTGAGGTCCTTAGTGTCTCAAAGAAAAATTATACAGAGCTGGAGAAGGTATTGTACGCCGTTTTAATGGCATCCAGGAAGCTTCGGCATTATTTTCAGGCATACAATATTATTGTTCCTTCTTCGCAGCCGTTGAAGGATATAATGAGAAATAGAGAAGCTACTGGACGGATTGGGAAATGGGCTGCAGAGCTCAATGAATTTTACATTGATTATGTGCATAGATCCTCGATCCAGTCTCAAGCATTGGCAGATTTCATTGCCGACTGGACGCCAGGGGCTCAGGATGAAGAAGCAAATAAAGATGCCGAAGTGTGGACAGTGTTTTGTGATGGCTCTTGGGGAACCTTCGGGGCAGGTGCAGCTGCTGTGTTGGTTTCACCATCCAAGGTCAAAACTTGTTATGCAGCAAGACTTGATTTCAGCTGCACGAATAATATAACTGAGTACGAAGCCCTGCTTCTGGGCCTTCGGAAATTAAAAGCAATGGGAATCAGAAGGGCAATTCTTAAAACTGATTCCCAGGTGGTTTCGGGTCATATTGACAAAAGTTGCAAGGCTAAAGATCCGAAGCTTGAAAAATATCTAGATACGGTCCGAAGGATCGAAGCCTCCTTCGAAGGATTCTCTGTCAAGAATATCCCTCGAGGACAAAATGAGCATGCTGATTTGCTAGCCAAGTCTGCAGCACAGGGGCTGCCGTTACCTTCGGATGTGTTCTTCGAAACAATAAAGGCACCTTCGGTGGAGCTCCTTGAAAGAGCAGTCCTCAACATATCTCCTGTTTACAGCGAAGATTGGAGAACTGAAATAATCTCTTACCTTCAGGGTAAGTTCCTTTCAGATGACGAAGCTTACAATAAAAGAATAGAGGCAAGAGCTCGTCCGTATGTCATGATAGAAGGGGAATTATACAAACATGGAGTTTGTGCTCCGCTGCTTAAGTGTCTATCTAGAGCCGAAGGTATAGAGTTGATGAAAGAGATACATGCAGGCCTGTGTGGATCCCACATCGGATCCAGGCCGTTACTTGGAAAAGTGTTCCGCCAAGGATTTTATTGGCCGAAGGCAGCTTCGGATGCAGCGGAGTTAGTTCAAAAGTGCGAAGGTTGTCAAAAATGTGCAAGAGATCAAAAGTAACCTTCGTCTTTGACACAGCTGATACAACCCATCTGGCCATTGCAAAGGTGGGGCCTTGACTTGTTGGGTCCATTACCACCGGCCCAAGGGAATCTAAAATATGTTATAGTAGCTGTGGAGTATTTTTCCAAATGGATTGAGGCGAAGCCATTAGCCACAATAACTTCGGCCACTGTCCAAAAGTTTTTCTGGCAGAACATTGTCTGTCGCTTCGGAGTACCGAAGGCCATCACTGTAGATAATGGAACGCAGTTCGACTCCGAAGCTTTCAGAAATTTCTGTGATCAAATTGGAACGAAGATCCATTTTGCATCAGTCAGGCATCCGGAGTCGAATGGGCTTGTTGAAAGGGCCAACGGCATTATAATGACAGGAATAATGAAGTTAATCTTCAATCAACCCAGGGGAAAGTGGCCAGACCAGTTAACCAAAGTGGTGTGGGGCCACAATACAACAGCATCAAGGTCTACAGGCTTTACCCCATTCAAGTTATTATTCGGTGACGAAGCAATAACTCCGGAAGAAGCCAAAGCTGGATCAATAAGAGTAGTAGCTCCGGCAGAATCAAGTCCTGAAGATGATTGTCTTGTGGAAAAAGATGCTTTAGAAGGGATCAGGCTTCAGGCCGTGGAGAATATCAATAAATATCAAGCTGAAACAGTCAAGTGGCGAGATAGAAAGGTCCGGCTAAAAAATATTGAGCCGGGACACTTGGTGCTTCGGAGAGTGGCTAACCCAGATACAGTGGGCAAGCTACAGTTGAAATGGGAAGGACCATTCTTAGTAGTATCTTCGTCAAGGCCTGGATCGTACAGATTGAAGGACATGGATGGCAACGAAATTCCAAGATCTTGGAATGCGGATGAGCTTCGGCGATACTATGTATAACTTGATGTAATTTTTTATGTTTTTCTTTTCTTTTTCATGGCACCCTTTTCCTTTCTAAAGGGGGAGAAAGGTTTTTAATGGGGCCATCATGTGTAATTTCCTTTTGTCTTATAAGAGCAAAATCCCCCAAAGAATGTAAATGTAACAGCTGAGAACGCACCATCGAGTGCCGAAACTGAAAAAAAAGAGAAGAAGCTCCAAAGACGTCCCTAAGGGGATGCAGAGCTCACAGCGAAAAGTCAACGCTGGTTCCGCCGAAAGTAAAAGGCGAAGAAGCTCCAAAGACGTTCCTAAGGGAATGCAGAGCTTATACCGCCTAAGTAAAAGGCGAAGAAACTCCAAAGACGTTCCTAAGGGAATGCAGAGTTTATACCGTCTAAGTAAAAGACGAAGAAGCTCCAAAGTCGTTCCTAAGGGAATGCAGAGCTGATGTATGGTTGATTCTAAAGAAATAATGGCTGAGTGTGGCTTCGGTTATATGTTTTGGACATTCATTCGCACAACACATTACATCATAGCATTTGCATTCATAAGCATTCATTCATAGCATCTGTGTTCCTAAGTGGTTGCTTCGGCAAAAAGAAGAAGTAGTCTTTTATGTTTTGTTATGTACAAAAAAGCAAAGCTTCGGCAAAAAGAAGAAGTGGTCTTTTAAGCTTCGTTGTGTACGAAAAGAAGGGAAGGTGTTTTTTCGCCTTCGGCTCAAAATACTGATTTCGTCCACATCAAAGCGTCTCAATAAAGGGGTAAGAATATATTACAAGGTATGTACAAAGTTCCTTGTGAACGGTTTAATTGTATTTACAAAAAGTTGTTACAAATTTTCCTGAGTTTTTCCTAGCCTACTCCTACTAATCTTCTTCAGGCTTCCGCTTCGGCGGCATATTCTTTAATCACCTTCAGCTTCGTCATCCTACATGAATCCAGGTATCCCGAGTAAAAATCAAGTGTGAAGGAGAAGGTAAGTACAAAGTATGATTTCTTACTGGTTCAAGATGACTTCGAGCTTCGTCTCCAGCCTTCTCCCGCCCGCCTTTTGTCCATATCATTTTTATAAATCTATTTGAGATGCTTCGGGCGAGGTCAGGTATATCGTCCAGGATTGATGGAGACAGGGTGAAGTTGGGCCTGTTAACAATCTTTCCATGTTCGCAGCCAGCCTTCAGGAATGCTGCAGCGGTACCCCGAGAAGCTACCCTGGCACAGAAGTCACCGTGCCCGGCTATAACTTCGTCAAGTTCTTCAATTTCAGCTTCGATATGATCGAAGGCTTTTGGTAAATTTTCATCCGAAGGGGTAAACTTCCCGCTGCTGGCTCCAACTGAGTAAAAGATCTTCTTTAATTGTTGGATACAATTGTTGCTAAATTTCAAACATTTATCCTGAAGGCTTGTTAATGATTTCTTCAAATTTGAGTTGGCTTGGACTTCGGCTTCAAGTTTAGAATTAAGCTCTAGCTTTTCTTGCTCAAACTGTTTTGATTGACCGATAAGCTTCGAATTCAATTCTGATATTTTAGCTTCGGTCTCTGCCAGCAAGCCTTCGGTTGATTGAAGCTCGAAGTCTTTCTTTTCAATGATAGCTAATTGTTCTTTTATCTTGCTCTCTAAATTTCCAATTATAGCTTCGTGTTTTTTGTCCTCCAAATCCTGCTGCATCTTCAGAGCTTTGCTCAGTAGCATGCTCTGCACAAAAACAACTTTCGTTAGTAACATTTTCATTATTGAAAGCAATAAAGACCAGAGAAAAGGTTGTTTACCTTGAAATTGGAATAAAATAAGCTGCCGACGATATGTTGTCGTCGGTAGCGGCTGATATCTGTCTCTAGCTTCGGAAAACCGATACTCTTTGATAGAGTACCGATGACCTTAGCTCCGGTTTGGTCTCGAATGCAGCCTAATTTTTCATCGTCCACACCTCCGAATAGAAGAGCTCCTGGCCTGTATCCGCAAGATTTGGCATAGTCTTTAAGCTCTTCTATTTCGTCCTTCGAAAGTTTTTGCCCAATTAAATTTTGAAATGTGTAGGCTTCGTCGTCCGAAGCATCTTTGGCTATTTCTTTCCCCTTCTCAGGCACTGCGGCCATGGCTTTTTCAGCAGCAGCGGCAGCTTCTTCTGCAGCCATGTCTTCCAAAATTTTGTCGATGTTCTCAATGGTGGTCTCTAAGTTCACATCTTCGACTGTAGCGGCTTCGGTAGCCGCGACCTCCGAAGGTGCGACTTCGACGTTTGTTGTGTCTTCAGCAGCTGCTGTTTTCTGGATTGATGCCCTCGGCGGCGTCTTATCGATAACTTCGGTCACTGCAATAATTCTTTGCCGCTTTGATTTGGTTATCTTCGTTTGTTCCGGCTCCTCCACCTTTCGAAAAAGCTTCATCAGTTGAGGCCCTAAAGGACTTAGCTTCGTGGGCACAGGTTCAGTCATTACCTTTAAAATTTCTTCCACGTCGCTGGTAGAAGGTGGTGTGGGGGTCCCCTCTTCTTCGGATAACTTTCGCTTCGGAGTCGATATTTTTCTTTTCTTGAGGATTTTCTTCTCTTTTGCTGGTCTTTCTTCATCCTTATTCAGAGTTTCGGTCACTCTTTTTCTTTTCTGGCCTTCAGCACCCTTGCTTAACTGCTCATAGTCAGGGTACTCGAAGCCCAGGGCATCAAGCACTCGGTTCAGCCTTCGCTTCGGACGGGTGCCGAAGGCTGCTGTCATCAGTTGATCTTCTTTTTTCGAATAATTTCCAAGAATTTCATTACACATCACCTCAACTGTGTCCAGCCACTCTTGGCAGGGCTTCTTAAAGTATTTCTTGAATTTGAAGTGGTAAGGAAGCCGGACAAGTTCCCCCTCCTTCTTCTCCCCCTTTAACTTTGGCATCTCCCATTCTTTCAGAGTAGGGAAGACTCTGAATGCCAAGAATTCTTGAACCAGATCCCTGGTACCAATATGCTCTGCAATAATTCTGAATTCATCCATTGCCTGTTGAGTTTGACCCTCTGGTGTCATGTTGCAGCGGGGTCGGATTTCTCCGAAGATCAGCTCGAGTGGACTTTGCACAAGCTTCTCCTTGTCGTCATCAACCTTGACATAGAACCATTCTGATTTCCAGCCTGCCGGCCATTTGCTTCGGTAGCTGATTACAGGAAACTTTGCAGTTTTCCGGTAGGCAAAATTGTAGCAACCAAAGTTTTCATGAAGCCCATCTTTTCTGGCCTTTGTTTGATAATGCAACTCATGAACTCGACAGAAACTGTCGGCAAAAGGCTCCACTGCTTGGCTTCGGAGGGCCCAAATATAAACGCTAAGCCTAACGATAGCGTTAGGAGTTAACTGGTGAAGGTAGATACCAAACCTCTTCAATATCTCCGCAACAATCTCGTGAACAGGGAATCTTAGCCCAACCTTTAAAAAGCTCTTGAAGATGACAATCTCGTCCTTCTCTGGCTTCGGGGTGGTCTCTTCTCCCCCGAAGCGAAGTAGCTTCTTCTGATCTTCACTGAAAAAACCTGCTTTCACCATCTTGGCGAGATCAACCTTTGAAACAGTCGACTTTCCGAAGTCTAGGTGGCTGGGTTTGCTGGGCATGGCAATGCGGTAGTCATCTTCAGAGTCGGTTTCTTCAATGTTCCCTTCTCCTTCGGCAGTTGTCGGGTTTGCTTCGGCAGCAGGCATTTCTTCCGCAGTCACCAGTCCGGAACGCTGCATCGCTTCGGAGATGGGCACAGTATTCGAACCTTCGGCTTCGTCTCCATCACATGCAACTCTGGCAGTAGATCGTACCCTGGCCATTTGATTCTAAGTTTGGGGAAGTTAAAACACTTTTTTCTTTTTCCTTTTTTCCGAAGCTTTCCTCTTTGACGAAGCAGACTTCGAGATGCACCTTCGTTAGATTCTGAGAATCAAGCTTCGGCTATGGTTAAAAATTTTGGCAGCAAAACAGTGCAAATAGCAATGAATGCTGTGGTAACTTCACACCTACTCGTCAGTTTATATAGTGCTGCAGGTAAGAAGGCGAAGCGGCAGGATTTTTACACCAGGCGGGCAGTAACTTGTACTCGCTGTCCAGTGGACCGCAAAGATCAAACAGTAACTCTGCAAGGTGGGACCCACACGAGCTCGGGAATTGAATCGTTTCTCGGCAACGAGCTCAGGGAAGGTGTTTTTTGGACCTTCGGCTTCCCGAAGCTTGGGAGGATTTTTTCACGGATCAAGCTCGTTACGAAAAACGATCTAGCGCCGCGAAAGGGGCTACTGTTGGGACCATGCTTCGTTGCGCCGAAGGTCTTACACGAAGGAGCAGCTTCGGCTAAAATTGTCCCCAGGAGATGGCTGAAGGTTCCTTTTTATGGAGCTTCGGCGTTACAAACCGACATAGAGATAGAATGACCTTTTTATCCATAGAGGTCTAAGTTAATGTTGTAAACTTTTGTAAGGGGCATAATTGTAATTCGTCACAGGCTGCGTCCTGTGTCTATAAATAGATGAACAGTACCCCTGTACTGTTCACGCGAACCTGTCATTTGCCTTCGCATCACACTTGTATTCTTGCCTTCTTCAGGACCGAAGGTACATTTATAATTTGAAGTTATTTGCATTTGTTTATAATAATAAAAATGAAGATAATTCTATGATGATATGTAAGTGTTTATTTCATATCTCATGGTTTATGTGAATACTTCATCCCTCGTTGTTATGCTTACGAAGGTACGTCCTTCGTAATCTTCGTCTGAGATGCTTTATATCCCGAAGGGATATAATGTTGTGGAGGACGAAGGACTTTAACACTTAACATTTTCTGTGTTGCCTTGTTCTTAATTCTTAGCATTTGAGAACAAGTCCCCAACAGCCCAATTGTATATTGCTCGTATCCTCAGTTTGCACGGGATTCCGAAGACTATAGTATCGGATCGTGGACCTCAATTCGTATCCAAATTCTGGGAAGAACTTCATAAGTCCCTAGGTACCAAATTGCTCCACAGTTCGGCCTATCATCCACAAACCAGTGGGCAAACTGAGAGGGTTAATCAAATACTCGAAGATATGCTGCGGGCATGTGTTCTGGACTTCTCACAGAAATGGGATGAATGTTTGCCCTTGGTGGAGTTTTCATATAATAATAGCTATCAAGAAAGTATCAAGATGGCACCTTTCGAAGCTTCATATGGACGACGATGTCGTACTCCGCTAAATTGGTCTGAACCTGGTGAAAGGTACTTCTTTAGGCCTGATATGGTGAAAGAAACCGAAGAAAAGGTTCAGAAAATAATTCATAATATGAACAAAGCTCAAGCTCGTCAGAAGAATTATGCAGACAAACGGCGAATGCCCTTATATTTTCTTTAAGGGGACTATGTCTACCTTGAGGTTTCACCAATAAAGGGTGTATCGTGTTTCGGGATAAAAGGGAAGCTTGCACCCAGGTACATTGGTCCATTCCCTATACTTGAAAGATATGGGCCAGTGGCATATCGACTTCAACTACCTAAAACCTTGTCTGCTGTACATAATGTGTTCCATGTGTCACAATTAAAGAAATGTCTTCGGGTACCAGATCGAACCGTTGAAGTGACAGATGTTGTCCTTGAACCAGACTTGACATATTCTGAGCACCCTATTCGAGTCTTGGATCAAAAGGATAGGGTTACCCAGAGAAAAACTCTCAAGTTCTATAAGATACAGTGGAACCAACATTCTGAAGAAGAGGTTACATGGGAAACTCAAGACTTTTTAGATAAGAATTTCCCAGGCTTTTTAGCCTCATGTAATTTGTAAAGTGTGTATAGTTATTGTAATAAAGGAGTGAACCCCACACCACCCCCTGCCTTGTACCGGAAATAAGGAAATAAAAATGTGACACATTTCCTTTTCCATTACTCACCCTAGGACTTTTAATCTCGGGACGAGATTCTTTTATAGGGGGAAGGATGTAACACCCCTGGTGTTACTGCAACTAAAACTTGAGCATGACATCATAAACATTGGCATTGCATATGTTTGACACACCTAGAGTGCATTCACTAGGTAAAAATTTCAAACAAGTTGTATTGTTATAGCATTTTGCAAATAGACCCCTGGATAGGGAACTTAACCCTAAATAGGATTAAAGGGATAAAACCTAGCCCAAGTTGAGAAAACCTAAAAGCTTTAAGAAAAAGGTCACAAAATGGTCCCAAGAATAAAGTTGAATTGCATTTATACCCCTGGGGTACCAAAAACCCAAATTGGAACCCTAGAAAACCCTAAAACCAAACCCTAGGGGCTTATGTGCAAAATTAGTCCACTTTTGGACTAAAGTGCAAAAACCAAGTTAAATAAGTATCTTAAGTCATTTGGATCACTCATATGTGAATTTACAAGCCAAACCCTAAGTTTTGGATTAATTTGCAAAAAGGACCCCAATTGAGAATTCACTCTAAGTCTGGATTTCAGAGTTGAGGGCTCAACTTTGGAGCCTTGTAACTTTTTAATCATAGGGTTTTTGTCCTAGGTCAGCACATCAAAGTTGTAGACCAATTATAGGAGGACAACTTTGCTTAAGAGTGTGAGCTCAGTTCTTAAGAAAAATCCAGAGATAATTAAGCCTAAAGTTTGGCTGTCAGGTTGGTTCCATTCTGAAATTCAGATTTTCAGTGTAACAGAGCCAGCTTTGGGTGTGAATTCAACCTTCATCTAGTGCTCAAATGAGTTCAACCCCTATAGTCGAATTATAGACGGTATATAGCTCTCCAACTTTGCTGCAGAGCATGGAGTATGTTGCCATATAGGTTGTGAGAAAATCAAGCCTAAACTATGACTGTCAGGTCGACTGAATGAAATAAGCTCATGGTACAGTAACCATTCAGGTTCAGAACAGTTCACCGTCGACGATCGCTCCCTCGCCATGATTTGTGTCACCGGCATAAGGATTCGCGCTCGGGGCAGATGGATAACATTGCGCAGTGTGTAAATCGTCGCCGCCGGTGTGCTGGCCTCCACTCCGGTGATCCCCCCCCGTACTTCCTCTCTACCCTGCGGCTTGAGCTGATATCCTCGCCGGTGAACCACCGCCTCCCGGCCTTGCGCCACGTGGCTCTGCCTTTCCACCGCGTCGCCGTGGCTCCCTACTGCTGTCCCATCGTCGCCGGGGAGGTTGCCACGACGGTGGACACGAAATCACTGCGCCAAGGTTCTTCTTCATCTCCGGCCGCCAGCACGGCTCGGCCGAATTGATCACCACCGCTCGCTCTCCCTATAAATTGAGCCCTCCACCAGTTCCGCAAGATCATCAACTACCCAGTCACCAGAAATTGCTAGCAATCGATCACCAGAGTGCCCGAATTTCTTGTTTCCCCCAAATCAAGTTTCTGCCACCGTCGAACCAAGCTCGCCGTGGTCAGCCTGTTCTGTTAAAACTCTACCCAATTCAAACCTTGTTTAAGTACTCTCGTATGCCTGTGATGCCCATCGACCCACTCAATTGCATGGAGTAGCCTCTAGTCGTCGGGAACATGGCAGTCTAGCCATAGTGCTCGTGGTCACCGTGGCCAGAGCAAACCAATTGATCATTAGTGCAATTAAGTTGGGGGAAATACTCGCTGGGTCTTGGATTTGGTTTAGTCCGAAGCTGGGCGCCGGTCTTGGCCCCCTTCGGCCGGTCTAGCTCGTCGGAGTTGGGCTCTCTGTGCTGAGCGTCGTCGTGGACCAGTCGGGGTAGAGAAATAGAACCTCAGGGACCTCGGTGCAAATGGTCAGTGACTGATATAAATAGTAACTGAACTCGTTCCCAGTTAGCTGAAAACCCGAGGGTCTCTGTGCAAAGTCGCCAGGGCACGGGCGCACGCGCGCGTTTCCCCCTGGTACTGGGCCGGCTGGGCTAGAATCAGCCCAACACTATTCAATCTTTTTCCTTTTCTTTTTCAGTAAAACTTTAGAAATCTATAGAAAATTGTAGAAAAATCCTAAAATTGTGAAACCAATTTTCCTAGACTTCTTATTTTATATAGTATTTAATAAAAATAGTTTCATGATTTTTAGGTTAACTAAGGAATTTTAAGGTATTTAAAGTAGTTTTAAGTATTAGTTCTGGATTTTTAAAAACCATATGGTAATTCCAAAAATGTCCAAACTTTTTATATGAGTCCTATACATTATTTAGAAGCCTTGGGTAGAGTTTGGGTTGATTTGGACCTTGTTTGATAACTAGAACCCAAAACCCCCACCCCTGCTCTATGAACTCCTCTACTGACTCCAGAAACTCTATGTTCTCGGTGTTCCGTGAAGGAAAATTGTATTCAAGACCTTAGATAATAAGTTTTTATTATCTTTGCACTCTCATGAGCATTACATGGCATTCATTCGTATATACATATATATGGTTATGATTAGAAAACGAAAAAGAAATTCAAGTGAGTGAAGAGAAGGCACCACCACCTTCGGACTCTCAGGCAGGATCTTGTCTCTACTTTGACATCTGCGGGCCTGAGCCTGACTCACCTACTAATGAAGGCAAGCCCCGGTGCATTTGCCACCTTCCTTGGTATTTTTAAAATCTTTCTCACCTGCTTGTTCCATTAAGTAATAGGAGTTGGTTGATAAACAATTCCTGCATTATCTTCCTTGATCTTTGATTACCTTCCTTGAAACCCTATTTTTACAAAAAGATTTCCTATGCTTAGTATTGCTTTAGCAAAAACAAAAGGGTTTTGTTTTACAAAAGATGTTTAGCAAAGTGGATGGGATATTTTTGAAAATAAAACTTGATGGTGAATCCATCACGGCCGTGATGGATTCAACATCGGAAAAGATGTACCTCTGCCAGGTACCAAGTTGTTGGGTATAAATGATTAAGCTGAGACCGGGCGGGTGACTTGCACGAGAAAGAGAGTCTCGGTGTAGTGTCTCCGTCTGAGTCGATTAAGGACCGTCTCGATGTAGGCCTGCTGACCGAGGACCCTTTAACTGGTCACATGCCTCGTAATGGGTAAGCTTTGCCTCGGGCAGACTAAGGCCAGAATAAGATAACACGAAATGGGCGTGGAGCGGTGGCGAGAGTAGCGTGTACCCTCCATAGCAAGAGGCTGGACGGTGGTGTATCTGTACTCTCGGTTTGCGTGAACCTGATCTGGTCTTAAGAACCCCGGTGGCGGGTTGACATATGCAAGGGTTAAGTGCTACATATGTCGTGTGATTGGAGATCCTCAGCTGAGTATAATCGATTCGGATCGCCGTACCTTCACGGTTATGAAGACTTGGTCACTGACTTACACGTAGCAATCCAGTGAAGATGAAGGAAGAATTAAGAACTTGGCTAGTTCAGGATAAGTGTTTGAACTAGGTTAGAAAGAACTCTAGATGTAGGTAAGTTTACCTAACTTGACAATAAAACTGGATTTTTAAGGATCCACTTTTAGTAAGCATTTATGCAACAACAGAGTCATTGATCTTGAGATACCTTACCTTGACTTCCTTATAACCAGCATACCCTTGAGAGTATTTTCTTTAGTCGGGTAAGACTTGCTGAGTAATTCCATACTCAGGGTTTATTCCCTCGTTGTTTTTAGGTGAGGAAGCAGCAGATTTCTGTTGCTTTTGTACCAAGGTGGTTCCTCATGAGGAAAAACAAGAGTGAAGATGCGTGAGGACATGGTCCTCCATAAGAAACTTTTATGTAAAGACTTTTCGGGAGGAGTTTTTGCCTCCCTTGGTAATGTAATATTACTACTCAGCACTCGTTTTATAACTCTGGTCTGTAATAAGCAACTTGATCTTACTTTTTAAATATATGTAAGTTTGTGTAATCACTTCCACATTTCGATATCTCTGATGTTCTGTAATGTCTGCAAGACGGGTGAAACGTTCCTGGAAAGGTAAGAAAAGATACCGAACTTGTCAAGGGATTCAGGAACATCTACAGGGTTGTCTGATGTCTGTTGGACAAGGACAACTGTAGGTGGGCCTAATGACTTGGGAGGTTCCGTCACAATAATGAACATTCCTAGAAGATCTCCTGTCATGATACATGAAAGCATGGTTCTTTTTAGCACTATTAGTCATTGGAGCCTTCCCTTTCTCCTTGGCGGAGATGGGAGCCTTATGACTTGTTAAGTTCTTGGCTTCACTCTTAAAGCCAAGCCCATCCTTAATTGAGGGATGTCTACCAATAGTATAGGCATCCCTTGCAAAATTTAATTTATCAAATTCATTTTTGCTAGTCTTAAGTTGAGCATTAAGACTAGCTACTTCATCATTTAATTTAGAAATAGAAACTAGGTGTTCACTACAAGCATCAACATTAAAATCTTTACACCTATTGCAAATCACAACATGTTCTACACAAGAGGTTGATTTATTAGCTATTTCTAACTTAGCACTCAAGTCATCATTGATACTTTTTAAGCTAGAGATTGATTCATGGCATGTAGACAATTCACATGAAAGCACTTCATTTCTTTTAACTTCTAGAGCAAGAGAATTTTGCGTACTAACAAATTTATCATGCTCTTCATATAAAAGGTCCTCTTGCTTTTCTAACAATCTATTCTTCTCATTCAAAGCATCAATTAATTCATTGATTTTATCAATTTTGGTTCTACCTAAACCTTTGAATAAACATGCGTAGTCTATTTCATCATCACTAGATTCATCTTCACTTGAAGAAGCATAAGTACTAGTATTACGAGTGCTTACCTTCTTTTCCCTTGCCATGAGGCAGGTGTGATGCTCGTTGGGGAAGAGGGATGATTTGTTGAAGGCGGTGGCGGCGAGTCCTTCATCGTCGGAGTCGGACGAGGAACAATCCGAGTCCCACTCTTTCCCAAGGTGTGCCTCGCCTTTAGCCTTCTTGTAAGTCTTTTTCTTTTCCCTCTTCTTTTCTTGATCCTGGTCACTATCATTATCGGGACAATTAGCAATAATGTGACCAACCTTACCGCACTTGAAGCAGGAGCGCTTTCCCTTTGTCTTGTTCTTTTTGGGATGCTCCTTGCGGCCCTTTAGCACCGTCTTGAAGCGCTTGATGATGAGGGCCATTTCTTCCTCGTTGAGCCCCGTCGCCTCAACTTGCACCACCTTGCTAGGTAGCACCTCCTTGCTACTTGTTGCTTTGAGAGCAATGGTTTGAGGCTCGTGGATTGGGCCATTCAACGCCTCATCGACGTATCTTTCCTCCTTGATCATCATTCGCCCGCTTACGAACTTTCCAAGTATTTCTTCGGGCGACATCTTGGTGTACCTAGGATTTTCATGAATATTGTTTACAAGATGTGGATCAAGGACAGTGAAAGACCTCAGCATTAGGCGGATGACATCGTGGTCCGTCCATCGCGTGCTTCCATAGCTCCTTATTTTGTTGACAAGGGTCTTGAGCCTGTTGTATGTTTGGGTTGGCTCCTCCCCCCTGATCATTGCGAACCTCCCAAGTTCGCCCTCCACCAACTCCTTCTTGGTGAGCATGGTGACGTCATTTCCCTCATGAGAGATCCTGAGGGTGTCCCAAATTTGCTTGGCGTTATCCAAGCCGCTCACCTTATGGTATTCATCCCTGCACAATGACGCTAAAAGAACAGTAGTAGCTTGTGCATTTTTATGAATTTGTTCATTGATGAACATGGGACTATCCATACTATCAAAGTGCATTCCATTTTCTACTATCTCCCATATACTTGGATGGAGAGAGAACAAGTGGCTACGCATTTTGTGACTCCAAAATCCGTAGTCCTCTCCATCAAAGTGAGGAGGTTTACCGAGGGGAATGGAAAGCAAATGAGCATTGGAACTTTGCGGAATACGAGAATAATCAAAGGAAAAGTTCGAATTAACCATCTTCTTTTTCTCGTAGTCGTTGTCGTTGTTGTCCTTTTGGGAAGAAGAAGACTCGTCGCTGTCGTCTTAGTAGACAATCTTCTTAATGCGTCTTTTCTTCTTCCCGTCCTTCTTTTTATGACTTGAGCCCGAGTCAGTGGGCTTGTCGTCTTTCGGCTCATTGATGAAGGACTCCTTCTCCTTGTCGTTGATCACCATTCCCTTTCCCTTAGGATCCATCCCTTCGGGTGATTAGTCCCTTTCTTGAAGAGAACGGCTCTGATACCAATTGAGAGCACCTAGAGGGGGGTGAATAGGTGATCCTATAAAAACTTGAAACTTAAAGCCACAAAACTTGATTAGGAGTTAGCACAATGAAATCAAGTGACTAAGGAGAGATCTTGTGAAGTACAATTGACACAGTGAGAACAAGCACAAGAGACACGAGGATTTATCCTGTGGTTCGGCCAAGTACAACACTTGCCTACTCCACATTGTGGCGTCCCAATGGACGAGAGTTGCACTCAACTCCTCTCAAGTGATCCAATGATCAACTTGAATACCACGGTGTTCTTCTTTTCTTTACTCTTTCCCGTTTGCGAGGAATCTCCACAACTTGGAGTCTCTCGCCCTTACAATGAGGATCAAAGTGAAAGCACTAGAGTAAGGGAGGGAAGCAACACACACAAATCCACAGCAAATACGCACACACACGGCCAAGACTCGAGCTCAAATGAATATCACAAGGTTCTCGCTAGAACAGAGCTCAAATCACTAAGAATGTAAAACAAGTGCGCAAAGACTGAGTGTGAATGATCAAGAATGCTCAAGGTATGTTTGGTGTTCTCCTCCATGCGCCTAGGGGTCCCTTTTATAGCCCCAAGGCAGCTAGGAGCCGTTGAGAGCAATCCAGGAAGGCAATTCTTGCCTTCTGTCGACTGGCGCACCGGACACCGTCGAGACCCGAGAGCGGCCAGTTGACCAGACGCTAGCCTGGCGCACCGGACACTGTTCGGTGCACCACCGGACAGTCCGGTGCACCAGACTGAGCAGAGTCTTGGCTGCTCGAGCCAAGTCTATTCCAATTGAATTTTCTCTGATTCTAGCACTTAGACAAATATGTTAGTACACAAAAACCAATGTACTAAGTCTAGAATCATACCTTTGTGTTGACTTTGCACTTCTTCCACCATTTGGCATAGTTTCACACTTAAACCATTTGTGTTGGCACATGATCACCAAAATACTTAGAAATGGCCCAAGGGCACATTTCCCTTTCACAGGTGCAACACGTAATTGATGTGAAAGCGAACTAGGTATAGTCATCTCACCGAGGGTGGCGCACGACGGTGACCGAGCCACGATGGAGTGCGAATCCGCACCGATGCTTGCCTCCGACGAGCAATTGGCGCCGATTTAGTCTTGCCCGCGGTGAAGGATCTCCATACCCAACGGTCACACACAAAGGCTAAATCAGAGCTTGGCCGGGGTCTTTACCTATGGTGGAGCACTCTTCTCCGTTTCTCTCTCTCGGTGCGCACTGGGGTAGATGACGGTGCAAGTCTCTGGTTGAAATGGAAGGGACCAAGCGCGGCGGCCCTTTTTATTGCCACGACGACAAGGCGCGCCCGCGAGAATTGGCCTGGCCGCCCGGAATTCCGTGCCGGTTGTTGCGATCAGCGCCATGGATGCGCCCATAGTGGAGCTGGTTGGGTTCGACTGTCTCTGCTACGACGGCCCCACTTGTCGGCGCAACTAGGATCCAGAGCCTGAGCCCACCAACTCACAGACAGATGGGCCCCGCGCGTCATTCCCTCAGCGCGGTGCAAAGGGATGAAACCAGGCTTGGGTCACGTGGCTGACAAAGGCGGACCCACATGTCAGCGATCGACGTGGTGGAGGTGTGTGGGCTGCGCGGGGAATTTCCCCCCGATGGGCCGAACCGGCCACATTAGGCCCAACGCAGGTTTTCTATTTTCTATTTTTCTTTTCTTTTATGTTTTCTCTCCTATTTCCTTTCTTTTCCCTTTTTTCTCCTTTTAAAATTCAAACTCATTTCAATCCTAGTTTAAATTCAAACTTGTGACAACTTTTATCCTCAGATTATTTTGTGCTATAAACAGTACTAATTTGAAGATATTTTTATATATGTATTATTTTTATCTTTATATCTTCATATATTTTTTTCTAGCTTATATAATTTCTTTTATATTCTAAATTTCCCCTTTGGGACTTTATTATTTTTTTCTTGTCACATTCATTATTTTATTTTGTCACAATGTGCACACCAAAAAAAATCCCACCATGATACTTATTTTAGTGACATATATTTTTATTAATTATTTGTGTTTAAAGATGGTGTTCACATGATGACAAATAGGTGCAATTCACATAAATAGCTAAAGGAAGGCACTTCTCCCCTTTTATATGATCTCTTACAATTTAGGTGTTACAAAAAGATACAATTTCTGTTCTCCAATCTTCGCTGTGCATAGGTGAAATTGTAAGGACCGCTCTTTCTATGAGTTCAACCGAAGGTGCTTTGAGAGTTTCAAAGAATACTTCCGAGGGAAGCGGGAGCCCGTGTGCCGCGGATTTGGCTAGCAAATCTGCTTGTTCATTGTCTCCTTTCGGGATATTTTTTTACTGAGAATCCTTCGAAGGAGGCTTCCATTCTTCGTGTTGTGTCAAGATATTTTTCAAGCTTCAGATCCCTTTCTTTACTGCTTTTGTCAACCTGGCCTGTGATTACTTAAGAGTTAGATTTGAGCACTGCTCTTCTTATCCCCATGGCCTTAAGCTTTCGAAGCCCCAAAAGGATCACTTTGTATTCTGCAATGTTGTTTGTGCAATTGAACTCCATCCTAGCTGCATAGCAGGTTTTGATTTTTGATATTGAGATTAGAATAGTTGTTGCACTTGCTCCAAAGGTTCCCCATGATCCATCACAGAATATTGTCCAAGCTTCGGCATCTATTGGGTGTACTTCTTCATGAGCCCCTGGCGTCCAATCGACAATGAAGTCTGCTAGTGCTTGAGATTGAATTGAAGATCTATGAACAAAGTTAATGGTGAACTCGTTCAACTCTACAACCCACTTGCCAACCCTTCCTATATCTTCTCTATTTCTTATGATATCCTTTATAGGTTGGGACGAAGGTACTATTATATGGTAGGACTGGAAATAGTGCCAAAGCTTCCTGGAGGCCATCAATATAGCATACAATACCTTTTCCAACTCAGTGTAGTTTCTTTTCGATGGACTTAATACTTCGGAGACGAAGTAAATTGGGACTTATTTCTTTGTTTGTTTATATTGCTTTTCTTGAACCAGCGCTGCACTGACTGTAGCGTGGGAAGTAGCTACATACAATAGCAATGGGGCTCTTGATGAAGGTGGAGTCAAGATTGTCAACTGTATAAAATATTGTTTCAAATCTTCGAAGGCCCTTTGTTGGACCGACCCCCATTGAAAGACTTCGACTGACTTTAATACTTTGAAGAATGGCAGATTCCTTTTTGCTGAACTTGAAATAAATCTATTCAATGATGTCAGCCTGCCTATCAATCTTTGAGCACCTTTTCTTGACTTTGGTGGTTCCATCCGAAGTATAGCTTCTATTTTGTTTGGGTTAGCTTCAATACCCTTTGTTGATACTACACATCCAAGAAATTTTCCTTTCTTCACCTCATAGACACTGTTGGGGACTTGTTCTCAAATGCTAAGAGTTAAGAACAAGGCAACATAAAAAGTGTTAAGTGTTAAAGTCCTTCGTCCTTCGAAACATTATGCCCCTTCGGGAAATAATGAGTTTCGGACGAAGGTCATAAGAGACATACCTTCGTAAATATAACAAGTAATGACGAAGGATTCATATAAAGCGTGAGATATAATATAGACATCATCATAGAATCATTTCTATTTTATTAATATGGAAAAATAGAAATGATTTCAAATTACAAATGTACCTTCGGTCCTGAGAGAAGGTAGAAAGTACAAGCGTGACGCAAAAGCAAAATGCCAAGTCAGCGTGAACAGTACGGGAGTACTGTTCATCTATTTATAGACGCGGGACGCAGCCCACGTAAAATTACATTCATGTCCATTACATTTGCCAATGACTTATGGAAATCTGTCAAGGCCCAAGTAGTCTTTTCATCTTTAAGTCGGTTCCCCTCTCTGCTATCGCGACGAAGCTTCCCTGCGCACAGCTTCGGATGTGCACCTTCGGCTGTGCACCATCCTTCGTGGAGCTTGGTAATCAGCCCGTCCTCTATTTTAATCCCCCTTCGTCTGGTTCAGGCTTCGTCCTGACCGTACTTCATGTTCATAATTCTGAGTCCCGAAGATACCTGTTCACATAATCCACTTAGAAAACATTGTCAAATCATGTTTTTGAGGACCTTCGGAGGACGAAGGCCCCCAACAGTAGCCCCTCGCAATATTAATTTGTTAACGATAAATTCAGATTGCGATATGGACGAAGGCCTTGAGCCGAAGGTCCGAAAAAACACCTTCCCTTTGCTAGAATAGCAACATTCACTGACAAGCGGGGTCTTCCAATTTTCAACGCCCTGAGGGTATAAATAAGATCATACCGCAAACTTATTTGGTACGCACACTTGCCATCTGCTTCGGCCCACTAAATTTTTAGCTCTTGTGCACTAAGATTTGCTGATCTTTTTGATTTTGAAGCTTCGGCCTCGAAAACAGTTTTTTAGTGTTTCCGAAGATGTCTGAAGGTAAGAAGATCCCTGCTGAGACGAAGCTGAGTCTCGACGAAGAGAAGAACTTGGGGTTCCTTATAGCGATGGCGGAGACCAATACGGAGAAAATCACCAAGGAGATTCTTGAAGGTTTGTCCGAAGATACTGGTGACAGCGACAGTTATGATGTAGAAAGTGGTGGGGAAGAGTCCGAAGATCGACCATGGCGGCCAAGTCACACGGTTTTCGGGAAAACCACTATTAAGCAGAATCATATTGATAATATGAGGGGGAGGTATTTTCGAGATATATCTATTGTGAGGGTTGACGCTGGAGAAAAGACTTCTCCCACCCCCGAAGAAGATGAAGTCGTAATCTTCCGAAGCTTTCTCAAGGCTGGGCTTCGATTCCCCCTAAGCAACTTTGTTGTTGAAGTCCTGAAGACATTTCAAGTCTACCTTCATCAACTTACTCCCGAAGCTATCATAAGAATGGGGATGTTTGTCTGGGCTGCGAGAAGCCAAGGCTTAGAACCAAATGCTAAGAGCTTTTGCAACATTCATGAGTTGTTATATGAGACGAAGCCCTGGGGGAAAGAACAATATCACAACAACTTTGGGTGTTACAGCTTCGGTGCCCGCTCCGGGTCAAGCCGCCCTGTGCCGACCTTTCGGAAGAGGTGGCCCGGAGCCTGGATGACTGAATGGTTCTATGTAAAGAATGACTTAACAGCGCAAGAAGATGTCAAGAGTATCATTATGCGCCCCATCTGGCAATGCTTCGGACTACGAAGGCCGAAGGTTGAAATGGATGAAGCAGCCGAGGAATGCCAAAGAGCCTTCGGCGTAGTCTGTTCTTTTATTGGGACAAGGGACTTGATTCAAGAACATATTGCCTTCAGGGTGTGGCCACTTGCAGGAAAGTGGGAAATGCCGAAGGAGACCATCAAAGAGTCCGACGAAGGCGGACTGGTCAGACTGAAATACACATTCAAATACGGGGATAAATTTGTTGAACCTGATGACGACTGGTTGAAAAACATTGAAACATTAAGTGACGAACTGCTTGGGGTGTACTCGAAGGCTGAGAACACTGCGTTATCGGCAGCCTTCGGAGGCCGAAAGAAGAAAAGGCTCAACCGGGTATTTGACGCAGTCGGGTTTGTCTACCCTGACTATCACTATCCGGTGTCGGGTCGCAAAAGCAAAAGAAAAAATACTTCTCCTGCGACAGAAACTACCACGAGTGCCACTAGCGAGCCAGCGCCGCAAAGGAAAAAGATAAAGGTGCTCACCCACCGAGCGCGTTTTATTGAGCCGGCCACAGTGCCAGAATTTATTGGTGAAGTCTCTTTGGCCTCTGAAGCTACAGAACCAGCTCCAGTGCCGAAGATGGAAGAAAAGACTGAAGCGCCTTCAGCAGAAAAAGCAGAGAAACCGAAGGTTGAAGAGCCAAAAATATCGGAAATCTTAAGTCCTTCAGCAAATGTCGAAACAATAAAAAATCAAAAGGGCCCGTCGGTGACCCCGAAAAGAAAAAGAATGGTGAACGTGCTAGATGTTTTGGAGACAATTAAGTCTTCAAGCACAACTCCAAAGAAGACTATTGAAGTTGCTGAAGTGTCTACCGAAGCTGTAGTTGCTGAAGCTTCGAAGCAACAACCTGAAGCTGAAGCTGGGCCTTCAGAGCCCACCAAGGAACAATCTTTGGAAACAAAAATATCAGAACCAAATTTGGCTGAAGAAATTGACACTGCCGCCGCCGAAGCTCCTTCCGACATATGTGATTACATCGTACGACATGCTTCGGGGAAGAAATTATCTGAAGAAGAGACTTACGAAGCCAACTACTATGCCAGAGAGCTAAAATATCCGAAGGGGGCAGTAGTGTTTAATGGGACAAATGAAGATGACTTCCTGTACTGCCTTCCTGATAATAAAGAACTATCTGTCTGCCGAGAGATGGCTAGGAGTATGGGGTTCCCGAAGCTCGAAGCTGGATTATGCGCTATGACGAAGGAAGATCTCGCAGATAGTCTTGCATATAATAGCCTGAAGGTATGGGAATTAGACGTTTGAAAAAATTTTACAATACGTAATTCATTCCTTTATTCTTATATGGACTCTTTTTTGTATAGGGTTTAATCCTGAGCAACGCATTAAGAGCACAAAAGAGTGCCGAAGATGAAAGCTATGAAATTGCGTTCAACAATTTACGATCAGAAGGTATTAAACTGAGAAACGAAGCTGTAGAAAAAGATAAAATTCTGGTTACATTAGTAGACAAAATAAAAAAGGACGAAGCTGCTGCAAAGATTCAGGCCGAAGCTCAGAAACGCGAAATTAAAGATCTTCAGAAGCAATTGGCCCGGGCGAAAGAAGAACGCATACTTGAAGAAACAAGACGGGAATGCAGCGACCAATGGGCTGATCATTTGGAAGCAACCGTGGAAGAGCTTCGGTCTTCTAAGAAAAAATGCTACGAAAAATCCATGGAATGCGTAAAGAAAATTAAAACCAGCTTCGCCAGCGTGGGCGCATTTTCCAGTGAAGAGAATTTCTCAAGAGGCAATCCCGAAGGTCCAATAGAATGGATCAGTCACGAAGCAGAGGCCTTCGAGGAAATCCTGAGTAGCCGCGGTGACATCTGCGCTTTTTCGGGCGCCAGGGGGGTTGCTACCGTCTTGGAGAAGAAAGGTTGTGAACATGTAAAATCTTTAGCTCAGTCCGAAGCTGCCTTATCCTCCGAAGACATCAAAGACCCCTCGGACGAAGCAAGCATGGTTGGTGGCAAATTCTTTACTGATGTCTGGGACAACGGCGGCCGAGAAATGGCGCAAGAAATCATTCAAAGGAGTGAAAAAGGCATCCATGATGCTAGGAAAGTGACAGAAGTTGCCGAAGGGCAAATAGGTATTAATTAGTCGCTCTTATTGTGTTGTAATTTTTATTTCAAACTTTGTTCGCGGTTTGTAATAGTAATGCAGAAATATTCTCTTCCCTCAGAACCTGCTGGATCGTCTGGTGACCCTCACACAAAAGGGGATGACGAAATTAAACAAATGGCCGAAGCTATCATGGATAAAGTTGTTGAACAACTTCTAAATGAGGCTGCCGAAGTAGTATTAAGAGAAAACTAGGTGTTATTAGAAAAAACATTTGAAGTGTGATCTATGTAATATTTTGTACATTTGAATGTAATATACAAGTCTCTTTTCATTATTCAATCCTTTACGATGCATGAAATTCTACATACATACCATTTTTGAGCCTTCGGCGAAAAAACACCTTCCCTTCTTTTCATGCTTCGTGAAGAAGACATTCTCCGTTAAAACTATTCTGATGAATTACGTCCACGCTTCGTGAAAACATTCTCCGAAGCTGTGCAATTTCGATATTACTCTGATGAAGCACGTCCATGCTTTGTGAAAACATTCTCCGAAGCTGTGCAATTTCGATATTACTCTGATGAAGCACGTCCATGCTTTGTAAAAACATTCTCCGAAGCTGTATTCCGAAGATTATCATTGCATTCCCTCGTGACTTTACACAATTTTCACTTTCTCAGAGCGTCCTTTCGAAGGTTAATACTGTGTCCCCTTCTTTTGCCATATGCAACATGATGTATGATGCTTATGCTATGCAAAATGATGTGATGATGTTATGTTATGCAAATGACATTTGTTCCGAAGATACACACAAAATATATTTGTAAGCTCTGTATTCCCTTAGGAATGTCTTTGGAGCTTCTTCGCCTTTTACTTAGGCGGTATCAGCGTTGACTTTTCGCTGTAAGCTCTGCATTCCCTTAGGAACGTCTTTGGAGCTTCTTCGCCTTTTACTTTAGGCGGTATCAGCGTTGACTTTTCGCTGTATGCTCTGCATTCCCTTAGGAACGTCTTTGGAGCAAAAAACTTACACTGCGCTCCCTTTAGAACGGCTTTTTGTATCTTCGGCAACTTACTCTGCGTTCCTTAGAACGACTTTTTGTTGCTTCGAAGGATTTTTAATAATTCGAAGGTCCTCCTTGTTACCGCAAATTTTTGAGCTTCAGCAACTTAAGCCTGTGGAGAAGATAGATTTTCCTCATAATCAACCACGAAACTATTTCATGAAAACTGAAATGTTCTTTATTACACAGAAAATAGAACTAAACGGAAAAGACTGTTATCAAAGTAGGATATTTGTCAATAAATGTGCTTCGACTCTGGCACAGTACTATTGACTGTGCGAGCTTCAGATTGCTCTCTGAGATCCCTTTGGTGCGGAACATATTGGCTCCCTTCTGGCTGTTGGCCTTGTTGCAGCGGAGGTGGAGGCGGGGGCTGTTGCCATGAAGCTTGAGGTTGACTCGCCGAAGCTACGGAAACTGCAGGGTGGTTGCCCACGTATTCCGGGATGTAAGGCTGATGGTACGAAGCAGTATGCATGACCTGCTTCGGCTGGCCCTGTTGCGCTGCAGCTTCTGCTAGCTCCTTTTGTTTCTGGATAGTAACATGGCACATCCTGGTGATATGGCCCTTGTTTTCACCACAGAATAAGCAAAATACCCTCCTTGGTTGATCTCCAAATCTTCCGCCGAAGCCCCTGGCGCCTCTGCCTCTTGGAGCTGGTGGCCGGAAGAAAGTTTGCTGTTGCCCCGAAGCCTGTGAGGAGCACTGCGGTCTGTTCTGCTGACTCCCCTTATCATCATTTTGAGTGGAGTTGTGGATGGACCTGACATGCCTCGGATAGAATCTTCCTCCGAAGCCCCTGGTCATTTCAGAAAATCTGAAGGCCTCCTCCCTTCTTTGGCGAAAGTCATTATCGGCACGAATGTACTCGTCCATCTTCTGGAGCAGCTTCTCCAGAGTCTGAGGAGGCTTCCTAGCAAAGTATTGAGCTGCAGGTCCAGGACGAAGCCCCTTGATCATGGCTTCGATAACAATTTCATTGGGCACCGTTGGTGCCTGCGCCCTCAAACGCAAGAACCTTCTGACATACGCCTGAAGGTATTCTTCATGATCCTGAGTGCACTGGAACAAGGCTTGAGCAGTGACCGGCTTCGTCTAAAATCCTTGAAAGCTGGTTAACAACATATCCTTCAGCTTCTGCCATGAAGTGATCGTTCCTGGTCGAAGTGAGGAATACCAGGTCTGAGCAACACTCCTGACGGCCATAACGAAAGACTTTGCCATGACTGCAGCATTGCCACCATACGAAGACACTGTTGCTTCGTAGCTCATCAAGAACTGCTTCGGGTCTGAGTGGCCGTCGAACATGGGAAGCTGGGGTGGCTTATAGGACGGAGGCCAGGGTGTAGCCTGCAGCTCAGCGGACAGAGGAGAGGCATCATCGAAAACAAAATTTCCATGATGGAAATTGTCATACCAGTCATCTTCGTTGAAGAAGCCCTCCTGATGAAGGTCTTTTTGTTGAGGCCTTCGGTTCTGCTCATCGTGGGTAAGATGACGAACTTCTTCAGAAGCTTCGTCTATCTGCCTTTGCAGCTCAGCTAGCCTGGCCATCTTTTCCTTTTTCCTCTGCACCTGTTGATGAAGCATTTCCATATCCCTGATCTCTTGGTCTAGTTCATCCTCCTGAAGCGTCGGGCTGACGGCCTTCCTCTTCTGGCTTCGGGCCTCCCGAAGAGAAACGGTCTCCTGGTTGGGGTCCAGCGGTTGCAGTGCTGCAGCCCCAGTCGCTGAAGCTTTCTTCGGCGCCATAGCGAAGGTCTATAGCTTCCGAAGGTGTTCAAAAAACTCGAAGTGGAAGTGAGTTCACCGGAGGTGGGCGCCAATGTTGGGGACTTGTTCTCAAATGCTAAGAGTTAAGAACAAGGCAACATAAAAAGTGTTAAGTGTTAAAGTCCTTCGTCCTTCGAAACATTATGCCCCTTCGGGAAATAATGAGTTTCGGACGAAGGTCATAAGAGACATACCTTCGTAAATATAACAAGTAATGACGAAGGATTCATATAAAGCGTGAGATATAATATAGACATCATCATAGAATCATTTCTATTTTATTAATATGGAAAAATAGAAATGATTTCAAATTACAAATGTACCTTCGGTCCTGAGAGAAGGTAGAAAGTACAAGCGTGACGCAAAAGCAAAATGCCAAGTCAGCGTGAACAGTACGGGAGTACTGTTCATCTATTTATAGACGCGGGACGCAGCCCACGTAAAATTACATTCATGTCCATTACATTTGCCAATGACTTATGGAAATCTGTCAAGGCCCAAGTAGTCTTTTCATCTTTAAGTCGGTTCCCCTCTCTGCTATCGCGACGAAGCTTCCCTGCGCACAGCTTCGGCTGTGCACCTTCGGCTGTGCACCATCCTTCGTGGAGCTTGGTAATCAGCCCGTCCTCTATTTTAATCCCCCTTCGTCTGGTTCAGGCTTCGTCCTGACCGTACTTCATGTTCATAATTCTGAGTCCGAAGATACCTGTTCACATAATCCACTTGGAAAACATTGTCAAATCATGTTTTTGAGGACCTTCGGAGGACGAAGGCCCCCAACAGACACATTTTTCTGGGTTTAGCTTGAGGCCAGCCTTTCCGAAATTGGTAAATGTTTCTTGTAGATCAACAATGTGATTTTCTTGCTTTGTACTCTTGACTATGATATCATCAACATATGTTAAAACATTCTGCCGATCTGAGTGCATAGAACCATGGAAGTAATTCTGTTGAAGCTTCCTCCAGCATTCTTGAGCCCCTCAGGCATCCGAAGATAGCAATAAGTTCTACTGGGGGTTATGAAGCTTGTTTTGGGCTCATCTTCTTTTTTCATCCAAATCTAATGATAGCCTGAGTAACAGTCTAGTAGACTCATAAGCTCCAAAGTGGCTGCCGCATCTACGTGGGAATCTATTCTTGGCAAAGGAAATTCATCTTACGGACATGCCTTATTGAGATCTGTGAAATCGATACACATTCTTCACTTTCCATTGGCCTTTTTCACCATCACAGTGTTGGCTAGCCATTCTAGATATGTCACCTCTCTGATCACTCTGGCACTCAGGAGTCTTTTAACTTCGTTTCTTGCACCTTCGGCTTTTTCATCTGACATCTTCTGAAGCTTCTACTTCCTTGGTCTGATGGTTGGGTCTACATTGAGAGAGTGTTCAATGACATCTCTGTTGACACCACAAAGATCATTGGATGACCAAGCAAAGACATCTTTGTTGTTGAACAAAAGCTTTAACAAAGCATTTTTCTTGTTCCTCAGATAACTGGGATCCAAACAACACTTTCTGTTCAGCTATGTCTTCACACAAAAGCATAGACTTTAGTTGATCCGCCGTAGCAGCTTTATCTCTTATGTATTTATGCTGCTGGTGAGCTTCAGCTTCATCTATTGTCACACCCGTATTTAGGGGGCAAACTCGGGCGCGAATCAAATGTGTGCTAGGATCAAGTCTCACACATATGATGACTCATGGTACAGAAACGAATGTCACATCCTTAATATATAATGGAGTTCTATACAAAATAGTTAAATAATTACATCATACGAAGACAACGATCATGCCAGAACAGGGCTGCGACATCCTGCCCATGGCAGCAGGCCCACCAGCGAGCGGTGGCTGTTGTGAGGCTATGGATTAGACGAGTCTTTGATTGATGGCTTGAGGTGTTATGGTGGCATCTATTTATATAGGCTGGGAGTTGGGTGGTTACATGATAGATCTAATCTGGTACTTATCTGTTACAACCATATCCTATATATTAGGAACTCTAACAAACTCGAAATCAAATCTGTTACATGATAGATCTAATCTGGTACTTATCTATTACAATGCTATCCTATATATTAGAAACTCTAACAAACTCGAAACCAAATTTGTTACATGATAGATCTAATCTGGTACTTATCTGTTACAATCATATCCTCTCTGTTAGGAACTCTAATAAACTCGAAACCAAATCCATTGCGCAGGTGAGAAGTTTGGCCGGGCGGTTACAATAACTATGGTGGTTAGTTTGTTATGAACAGCAAGGGATGGCTGATGTCATGGATGATGTAACAGTGATACAAGATCCAGCAAGTATAATAAAAAATAGGAGAAAAAACTCACGTGGGCCATGTTCCTTAAGTGGCCGATTAGGTAAGCCTTTTATTTGCTATTCTTTTTTCTTTTTTATTTCCAGATTTAATTATCCCAATTCAAATCTGATTTTAAATTTTGAAACCATATTTATATGCACAACCAAAACACCAACATGGATGCAAATATTTTACACTTATTTACTCCTTATTTACTTTGCTCAGATAAGTATTTGTATGCATGAAATTTAATAAGCATGGAATTCACATAGTTATATAACCCTATATGTCACACCCGGTTTTAGAAGGCAAACCGAATACGAACCATGTACGTGCTAAGATCAGCAATTCACGTACACGGCAGTTACATAACATGGACATCATCACACAGTGCTCAAATAGTATTAAAAAGGGAAATAATAGTCGATTACATCATATGTCTGAGACATCCACATAGTCTTTACAATAAATCAAAGTGCGAAAACGAAACGTAGATAAACGCGGCCTTCACAGGCAGCCGACTGGGGGTTGCCGCTAACCCACGCCTAGAACTCGTCGTAGTCTTGGAATTCCTGGAAGTCGCCTTCCACGGCTTCATCTTCTCCTGAGCAGTGGTTGCAATGCGGACATCCTGGGGGGGGTTTGTGTGTAGAGCAAGGGTGAGTACACATCAACATACTCAGCAAGTATCTTGTCTGGCTGTAGTGGACTGGCTTTATGTGGGGATAAGTCAAGCAGTTGCTTTTAGTTGGTCAGATTATTACTACTAGTAGAAAAAGCCAAGTTTTAGAGTTAACCCACGTTATTAACCCAAACGTACTCTTTCCAGACGGAAAGAATACCACTTACCATTACCAGAGTCAATACCAAAAACCATCAGTCTCGTCATCACCTGTAATCCAAACATCTCTGATCAAGTACCACTAATCACTGGAGCTCCCTTGGCTGCTCATAACCGCGAGCACGGCTGATATATCAGTTTTCAAACACTCTGCAGAGGTTGTGCACTTTACCCACAATTCGTGATTCCCTTTCTGCCCGGAGAGAGCTACTCCCCATTAACCACTACCTAGGTGGTCCAGCAGGGCATCACTACGTAGCCTTTACAAAGATTCCCCGAGGCTGTAGCCGCCCGTTAGGTTTCCTAAATGTACCGCACTCCTCACCAAGGGACAAATCAACCTTGGCAGAGCGAGCCGCATACATCGAGCCCCATTGACGGCACGACGGCTAAGCGAGCTACACCCCGGTTCCTCTAATTATTCAGCTAAGGGCGTCCCTGTAGCATCCCAAAAATTCAAATCCTGAAATTTTCTCAAACTCGCCCTAAATTCAAAATGAATTTCAAGTTTCATTTCAAAATGTTTGTTTGCGAGTTGATATCAACAAATAAAATATAGTGGTCTATATTATCTCCAAAATCCTCCTCAAAATATCCTACAAATATTTCTCGAGTGATCCCCCTCAAATTCTTTCCAGAAATACTGCCCAGATATTTCCCTAGTGATCCCCTTCAAGTTCTTTCCAGAAATACTGCCCAAATATTCCACCGATATATCTCCGGATATTTTTCTCTTGAGAAATACCTTCAGAATCATTTTTCAAGACATACAAATATTTTCTTCATAACTTTCCTCATGCCCATACGTATACGTATGCCTCCAGTGTCATACGATGAGCTCTACAAGCTAATTACACTTATACAAGACAAATACATGCTAATCTCCCACTAATCCTCTCATCCTCCCACTAATCCTCTCATCCCTCCCCCTAATCCCCCAACCATGGCTATAAATAGAGGGGCAAGGGCCTCCTCTCATCCCACCCCAAGCCATTTCATGGCAACTCTCTCCCCCCCCACACACCCACTCCATGTTCCACACAAGCACACACTAGCACAAGGATCGTTCGATCATTCCTCAATCGTTCGTCCCCCTGTTTTTAGTTTGTTCGTTCGTTCGTCCGATCGTTCATGGTTCGTTCGTCCGTTCGTCCGATCGTTCGATCGTTCGTCCGTTTGTTCGTCCAAATAATCTTTTTCCTGCCGTTATGCTGTCGAAATTCTGATTGTTCGTTCGTTCGATCATTCGATCGTTCATCATTTGTTCATAGTCCCTATTCATCGTTCATCGTTCGTTCATAGTCCCTATTCATCGTTCTTCCAGATAATCTTTGTCCTGCCGTTATGCTGCCGAAATTCCGATCGTTCGTTTGTTCGATCATTCGATCGTTCATCGTTCGTTCATAGTCCCTATTCATCGTTCATCGTTCATCGTTCATTCGTTCGATCATTCGATCGTTCATCATTTGTTCATAGTCCCTATTCATTGTTCATCATTCGTTCATAGTCCCTATTCATCGTTCTTCCAGATAATCTTTGTCCTGCCGTTATGCTGCCGAAATTCCGATCGTTCGTTTGTTCGATCATTCAATCGTTCATCGTTCGTTCATAGTCCCTATTCATCATTCATCGTTCGTTCGTAGTCCCTATTCATCGTTCTTCCAGATAATCTTTGTCCTGTCGTTATGCTGCCGAAATTCCGATCGTTCGTTTGTCCGATCATTGGATCGTTCGTCCATTCGTTCGTCCAAGTAATCTTTTTCCTGCTGTTGTGCTGCCGAATTTCCGATCGTTCGTTCGTCCAATCATTCGATCGTTCGTCCATTCGTTCATAGTTCCTATTCATCGTTCATCGTTCGTTCATACGAACCATTCACTATCACTATTCACCATTACTATTCACCGTTACTATTCATTGTTACTATTCACATACACTATTTATCATCGTTACTATTTACCATTGCTATTCATCATCGTTACTATTCATCGATGATATCTATAATTATTTTTCCGTCGCCACTATTCATCGTTACTAATCATCGTTACTATTCATCGGTCATCTAGTTATCCCAAATTTCAACTACTCATCCATCATGCTGTCTAGTCCACCTAAGACCAGCCAGACCCATGTTCCAGTCATACGAACTCCGGTGACTGTGATTTTCCTTCCAGTAGGAACTTCCCATCTGGTCACCCATCCTAGGTTTCTCCAAGTTGAGCATGCTTAACTTTGAGATTCCTTTGAACCAGGCTTCCAAACTCAGATTCCAATAATTCTTGTTTCTAAATTCTTATCAAACTATTCCCTATCCAACCATGTCATCCCTTAAGCCTGGTCCATATTCCAGAAAACTCCCAAAATACTCTTGTCACATATTCTGCCTATAACTCTCCTATTCATACTAAGTCAGACGATTCATTCGTCACTATTCTCACCAATAGTGAACTTCACTGTGTTACACCACATACACTCAGCTATAAATACATCCAGCTACCCTCTCCCTCTCCACACACTCAACACCCTCAGCTAAGGCAAACCCCCACCCACTCAGATACTCCGCTCCGCTGGCTACACGCATAGTGTCGCTTCGCCTCCAGTCCACCCTCCTAGTAAGCACCTCCGCTCCACCACTAGTAGTATCTCAACACCACATGACACAAATTCTACTCAAGACTCTACCCATCCATATATCGCTATTTTGACCACTATACTAAATATTTGTTGGTATACTTGCTTGTTTGTATGTTTGCTTGTTCATGTTGCATAGTTATCAGAGCGTTCATGCCGTCTCGTGGAGGCCAGATTTGCAAGTCTACGCCAGGCGGTGGAGCAAGAAGCCAGTTCCGCGATCTCTCCTTCCCCCTTCGCCGGATAAGCACGACAAGCTCAATGGATCCCTTTGATGCATAAATTACCTATGTTTTGCAACCACAACCCTTAGCCTATTATTTTATGCATGATATGATTTTAAGACAAGTTATTATGGCCACCCAGCCGCTTGCCGCAATCAATCCCTAATATATTTGTTACAAATGATTTGAGGAAAGGTGTGAGTTTTCAGAAGAAAATGCTTTTCAAAATGTGTATGATGAAGGGTTTTCACCCTTATCACCTTTGAGTACGGATGATCAGGGACTCCCTGGTTTAGGGGAGGGCCTAAGGTGATGGCTCAGCTGGTTTAGGCGTGAGCAGAAGGATTGTCCCCTCTTATAAGGACCGGTTTGTCATCTTTCACTACCTGTACTCATGATAAGTACAACCACTCGAGACTGTGTATGCAGTCACTTAATCTGAACTCGTACGGTCCAACCCCAGGGTTATGAAGGCTGGGGAGCACTGGGAGGATAAGGAGGGGGAATGTTTTCTCCGGTTTGGACATGGCGGTGGCCTGACTCCTTCCGGTATAACCGTTAAGGTTAAGACGTGCGAGGAAAGAAAGAGATTCGGATTCAGATCTCATCGGCCATGAGATCGCAGAGCCGGACTAGTGGGTAAAGTGTACACCTCTGCGCAGAGTTTGAAAACCTATTCGAATAGTCTGTGTCCACAGGAATGGACGAGTCTGGTGTGGTATGGCAATTAGTGTTTTGTTTTCCAAAAAAAGAGGGTGTGTTTGAGAAAAGTGGTTTTTAAAAGGACCGGCGGTTGAGCCGTGAGCTATGGTGGACAGGAAGTCCAGTAGCTGTTTTTGAAAATGAAAACCAGTGGGAAACTGCGGAGATACCTGGATGGTTTAGTCCAGGGGATTTTGTTCTAATATTGAAAAACTTCCTGCTCCTTTTGGAGAGGATGCGCTTTGCAAAATACAAAATGTTTTTCAAAACAACCCTGCATAAAATATTGTTGTTTCTGCAAATATCCTGAGCTCTACATATTCCATGCATTATATCTGATTTCCCCATTCCGCGGGTGAAGGTGGGCTGCTGAGTACGTTTGTACTCACCCTTGCTTATTTGTTGTTTTTCAGAAAAAGGAGATCGGGTAAGAGTTACGACTGTTCCCAACCTTGCCTGTGGCTGTTGGACCGCTGATTTGCTTCGCTGCGTATATCGGGCCGCTTCAGCCCCACTCTGATGATATGTCCCGAGTTGTGGACCAACTCTTAAAGTTGTTCGCCACCATTGGAGGTTTGTCTCGTTTAAGTAGATTTGGTATCATCTGATGTATAAATGTGTTTACTAGCCTCCTGGGACTAGTAATTGTATCACATTTGAGTCCCAGAGGATTGGAGACGCTTCAGGTGGTATCAGAGCTGTTAGGTTGGCCGCAGGACGTAACCCTTAGCCTGATCCAAAAGTTTTTGAGTCAAAACTATTTTCTTAAAAAAATTCTTGCTCTCATCCCTCCATTTCAAAAATGCTTTCCCTCTTTCCTTCTCTCAGAAGTCAGATGGAGGTCTGCTGCCAAACCAGCTTTTGCCAGAATGAAGATGGTTTCCCCAAGTTGCTGAGAGCATGCACAGTTCGCCTCGAAATCAGGAGTCAGCCAGAGTATGATGGTCGTGAATTCGTCGAGCATGGCACAGAGAAGTGTGTCGTGACTGTATACATTGGATCTAGTCCGCACCATGTGGAATGGAGTGTCACTGCTGCTGGGCACAGATTCAAAGACACCTGCCAAGTCATCGCCCGCAAGGCATTGAGGGTCCTGTGTCAGATCTATGAAGAAGAAGTGGCCGACACACCACTCAGATTCTTTCCGCCCTTTCAGAGAGATCATCCAGTTTGGATGGCCAGGATGCGTGCATTGGAAGGGAAGCAGCTGCTTGAGGATGACCCCACAATCGTGTACCTCACTGCATACCTGCTCACCCTGGATGCGCAATATGATTTCTTGGCTCGGCACCACCGTCAGATGATTGCCCGAGCAGAAGATGCAGAGAAGCTCAACCGCAAGCTTCATGTGGATCTCACCATAGCTCAAGCCCGTATAGCTGCCTTGGAAAGTCGTGAAGTCATTGCTGTTGAAGCCCTGAAGCAAGCCAAGGATGAGCACGTCTAGAAGTTGATGGAGGCCTTCTTGGTAACCCACAACCAACATAGAGCCCTGCGGATCCAAGAGCCCGCTCCATCCAACCCAGTTCAACCCAGGAGAGCTGAAGATCCCCAGATTCTTGAAGGTCACCCGGTCTCTACCAGAGGAGAAAAGAAGACTTGGGAACTCCCAGAAGGTGCCATAGTCTTGGAAGGAATTCTAGTCTCCCCTAAGGCTATGGACAAGCAAGAGCACCCTGAATCCTCCCAAGATCCCCCGCCGGAGTTGTTTGAGCCCCTCACCATGAAGAAGATTCCAACACCATCCCTTGAAGTCAAGGAAGAAGCTGCAAGCACCCCGCCAGCACCGCCGCCCTCTGAGGAGCTACAAGAGCCAGTCCCGCTTGAAGAAGAGTTCGACCCCGGGTTGCCATCTCAGTCGCCACCAGAAGAAGTCATCAACATCAGTTCCCTCTTGACCCATCCAGGAGATATCTCAGATTGAAGTTGTGTGCTAGCCTTGCCAGAAGAGAAGTTGCCTGGTCTGAAGTTAGTTATGCCTAGTTCTCTGCATGCATTGGGTAGTGAAGTTTTTCTTCACTTTGGCTAGAGCCCTGCATGTATGAGAGGTAATTGTGTAGTCTCGTGTTTTGAAAAAACTCTAATTGTGTGGCCCCCTAGGGCATTTCAAAATGAATTTTGCTTGATGTTTTCTCCACTTTTGAGTGCATATGTGATGCTGTAACGTTAGTGCTCATAAGTCGCATTTAGCATAGTTCTCAATTCAGGAGTCGAGCAATAGTAGTTATGGTTAGCCCCGATTCTGAGTAGTCCGTGCTTGGGAAAAACTCTATTCTTCCCTTATTCAAAACATTTTATTTGTTTATGCTTATCATTGCTGAGCTTGTGTGTTTTCTTTCTTTTTTAAGAAAGGTTTTCTCTGAAAACATAGATAACAAATTAGAGCTAATCCTCACCTTACGCTTCCATTCTCATCTTAACCCATCTCAAGAGAAAAGCACCTTACCCAAGAAGATACCGGAAAGCTTACCCTTGAAGCCTGGATTAAGCTACAGAAGAAACCAGTCCAGCCGCTCAGTCAAAAGGACCGACCGTGAGAATCAAAGCACTACCCCTGAGTCAAAGTAAATATAAAAAGAGGACAAAAGGAGTTATTACCATACAGAGAGGAAAAGATTCTTGGAACCAAAGTCCACAAACATCAGGGTCATCGACCCCACCACCCACCCGTGCCCCCCGCACGCATGCCTGCCTCCATGCGCACTACCATCGCCGCCCCATGCCCCCTTTGCAGCGCACTACCGCCGCCCACCCCCTTTGCAGCGCACCCACCGCCACCATCGTCGCCGGCAACACCAGGTCCCCCTCCCCTTGTCGTACCCGCTGCCTCGTGTCACCTGCTCCATCACCACCACTCCACACCCGAGCACCACCTCGCATACCACTCGCCTATAAAACCCCCACACCATCTCCCTCAGTTCCCATCTCAAAGCAAAACACTCCCAATAAAATCCCCTCTGCTAAATCGCAAGTAACTCCATTTTCCACTCCCTCGCCCCTAAGATCACAATGCTTGGTGATTCTTGGGTTGAAGACTGTTGTACATGGTTCATAGTCTTTGGTTTCCTCCTCTGTATGATGGTAATACTCTTTGATAGAATCCTCCAGTGGGAAGAGCAAAGAGAAAGAAAGAGGCAGTAAGAAGAGAAAAGAAGATAGTGAAGAGAAGAGAAGAGGGAGGTTCTCCCAGAATCAACCTTGTGTCAGTCGTCTCTCTGCAGCTTGCTCAAGCAGCAACAGCAGAAGAAGGCCCCGTAACACCCTTGTTATGAGGTACTTCAAGGAGTTCAAATCCCCAAGATTCAAGAGTTCTACCTCATTCTTTTTAAGTGGGGTAGTATTCCAGTAAGGTTCCTACCATGGAGAAAAAGAAGAAGGCATGTAGCAAGCTTGTGGAGGACCAGATCATCAAAGCATATAAGTTTCTGGATGAGAAGTGGTCACCCAAGTTTTGTTGATGAAGCACCAGAAGCTCAATCAAGGAAGGAATCCATGTGGGAGTTCGCAAGAGGAAGGTTTGTGTGTTGGCATCGATGCTTCTTCAATAAGCTAGCTGCCAAGCAAAACCTAGAAGCCTGAAGATGATCTTTGAGTAGCCAGAATCAGCGTTTGCAATCGGCAACCAGATGCTCCTCAAAGGCCGGATTTTGTTGAAGTTCCATCTCCTCGAAGAGTCTACAAAGTGAAGATATGTAGCTGAAGTAAAGCTATACCCATAACCCTTCTAAGCCGAATCTCGAGGACGAGATTCCTTTTAAGTGGGGGTAGATTTGTAGCATCCCAAAAATTCAAATCCTGAAATTTTCTCAAACTCGCCCTAAATTCAAAATGAATTTCAAGTTTCATTTCAAAATGTTTGTTTGCGAGTTGATATCAACAAATAAAATATAGTGGTCTATATTATCTCCAAAATCCTCCTCAAAATATCCTACAAATATTTCCCGAGTGATCCCCCTCAAATTCTTTCCAGAAATACTGCCCAGATATTTCCCTAGTGATCCCCTTCAAGTTCTTTCCAGAAATACTGCCCAAATATTCCACCGATATATCTCTGGATATTTTCCTCTTGAGAAATACCTTCAGAATCATTTTTCAAGACCCTACAAATATTTTCTTCATAACTTTCCTCATGCCCATACGTATAGTATGCCTCCAGTGTCATACGATGAGCTCTACAAGCTAATTACACTTATACAAGACAAATACATGCTAATCTCCCACTAATCCTCTCATCCTCCCACTAATCCTCTCATCCCTCCCCCTAATCCCCCCACCATGGCTATACATAGAGGGGCAAGGGCCTCCTCTCATACCACCCCAAGCCATTTCATGGCAACTCTCTCCCCCCCCCCCACACACCCACTCCATGTTCCACACAAGCACACACTAGCACAAGGATCGTTCGATCGTTCGTCCCCCTGTTCTTAGTTTGTTCGTTCATTCGTCCGATCGTTCGATCATTCGTCCGATCGTTCATGGTTCGTTCGTCCGTTCGTCCGATCGTTCGATCGTTCGTCCGTTTGTTCGTCCAAATAATCTTTTTCCTGCCGTTATGCTGCCGAAATTCTGATCGTTCGTTCGTTCGATCATTTGATCGTTCATCGTTTGTTCATAGTCTATATTCATCGTTTATCGTTCGTTCATAGTCCCTATTCATCGTTCTTCCAGATAATCTTTGTCCTGTCGTTATGCTGCCGAAATTCCGATCGTTCGTTTGTTCGATCATTCGATCGTTCATCGTTCGTTCATAGTCCCTATTCATCGTTCGTTCATAGTCCCTATTCATCGTTCATCGTTCGTTCGTTCGATCATTCGATCGTTCATCGTTTGTTCATAGTCCCTATTCATCGTTCGTCATTCGTTCATAGTCCCTATTCATCGTTCTTCCAGATAATCTTTGTCCTGCTGTTATGCTGCCGAAATTCTGATCGTTCGTTTGTTCGATCATTCGATCGTTCATTGTTCGTTCATAGTCCCTATTCATCGTTCATCGTTCGTTCGTAGTCCCTATTCATCGTTCTTCCAGATAATCTTTGTCCTGTCGTTATGCTACCGAAATTCCGATCGTTCGTTTGTCCGATCATTGGATCGTTCGTCCGTTCGTTCGTCCAAGTAATCTTTTTCCTGCCGTTATGCTGCCGAATTTCCGATCGTTCGTTCGTCCAATCATTCGATCGTTCGTCCGTTCGTTCATAGTTCCTATTCATCGTTCATCGTTTGTTCATACGAACTATTCACTATCACTATTCACCATTACTATTCACATACACTATTCATCATCGTTACTATTTACCATTACTATTCATTATCTTTACTATTCATCGATGATATCTATAATTACTTTTCCGTCGCCACTGTTCATCGTTACTAATCATCGTTACTATTCATCGGTCATCTAGTTATCCCAAATTTCAACTACTCATCCATCATGCTGTCTAGTCCACCTAAGACCAGCCAGACCCATGTTCCAGTCATACGAACTCCGGTGACTGTGATTTTCCTTCCAGTAGGAACGTCCCATCTGGTCACCCATCCTAGGTTTCTCCAAGTTGAGCATGCTTAACTTTGAGATTCCTTTGAACCAGGCTTCCAAACTCAGATTCCAATAATTCTTGTTTCTAAATTCTTATCAAACTATTCCCTATCCAACCATGTCATCACTTAAGCCTGGTCCATATTCCAGAAAACTCCCAAAATACTCTTGTCACATATTCTGCCTATAACTCTCCTGTTCATACTAAGTCAGACGATTCATTTGTCACTATTCTCACCAATAGTGAACTTCACTGTGTTACACCACATACACTCAGCTATAAATACACCCAGCTACCCTCTCCCTCTCCACACACTCAACACCCTCAGCCAAGGCAAACCCCCACCCACTCAGATACTCCGCTCCGCTGGCTACACGCATAGTGTCGCTTCGCCTCCAGTCCACCCTCCTGGTAAGCACCTCCGCTCCACCACTAGTAGTATCTCAACACCACATGACACAGATTCTACTCAAGACTCTACCCACCCATATATCGCTATTTTGACCACTATACTAAATATTTGTTGGTATACTTGCTTGTTTGTATGTTTGCTTGTTCATGTTGCATAGTTATCGGAGCGTTCGTGCCGTCTCGTGGAGGCCAGATCTGCAAGTCTACGCCAGGCGGTGGAGCTAGAAGCCAGTTCCGCGAGGTCTCCTTCCCCCTTCGTCGGATAAGCACGGCAAGCTCAATGGATCCCTTTGATACATAAATTACCTATGTTTTGCAACCACAACCCTTAGCCTGTTATTTTATGCATGATATGATTTTAAGACAAGTTATTATGGCCACCCAGCCGCTTGCCACAATCAATCCCTAATATATTTGTTACAAATGATTTGAGTAAAGGTGTGAGTTTTCAGAAGAAAATGCTTTTCAAAATGTGTATGATGAAGGGTTTTCACCCTTATCACCTTTGAGTAGGGATGATCAGGGACTCCCAGGTTTAGAGGAGGGCCTAAGGTGATGGCTCAGCTGGTTTGGGCGTGAGCAGAAGGATTGTCCCCTCTTATAAGGACCGGTTTGTCATCTTTCACTACCTGTACTCATGATAAGTACAACTACTCGAGACTGTGTGGGCAGTCACTTAATCTGAACTCGTACGGTCCAACCCCAGGGTTATGAAGGCTGGGGAGCACTGGGAGGATAAGGAGGGGGAATGTTTTGTCCGGTTTGGACATGGCGGTGGCCTGACTCCTTCCGGTATAACTGTTAAGGTTAGGACGTGCGAGGAAAGAAAGAGATTCGGATTCGGATCTCATCGGCCATGAGATCGCAGAGCCGGACTAGTGGGTAAAGTGTACACCTCTGCGCAGAGTTTGAAAACCTATTCGAATAGTCTGTGTCCATAGGAATGGACGAGTCTGGTGTGGTATGGCAATTAGTGTTTTGTTTTCCAAAAAAAGAGGGTGCGTTTGAGAAAAGTGGTTTTTAAAAGGACCGGCGGTTGAGCCGTGAGCTATGGTGGACGGGAAGTCCAGTAGCTGTTTTTGAAAATGAAAACCAGTGGGAAACTGCGGAGATACCTGGATGGTTTAGTCCAGGGGATTTTGTTCTAATATTGAAAAACTTCCTGCTCCTTTTGGAGAGGATGCGCTTTGCAAAATACAAAATGATTTTCAAAACAACCCTGCATAAAATATTGCTGTTTCTACAAATATCCTGAGCTCTACATATTCCATGCATTATATCTGATTTCCCCATTCCGCGGGTGAAGGTGGGCTGTTGAGTACGTTTGTACTCACCCTTGCTTATTTGTTGTTTTTCAGAAAAAGGAGATCGGGTAAGAGTTACGACTGTTCCCAACCTTGCCTGTGGCTGTTGGACCGCTGATTTGCTTCGCTGCGTATATCGGGCCGCTTCAGCCCCACTCTGATGATATGTCCCGAGTTGTGGACCAACTCTTAAAGTTGTTCGCCACCTTTGTAGGTTTGTCTCGTTTAAGCAGATTTGGTATCATCTGATGTATAAATGTGTTTACTAGCCTCCTGGGACTAGTAATTGTATCACATTTGAGTCCCAGAGGATTGGGGACGCTTCAGTCCCATTCCACCCTCATGGTTGCACTGTTTTCCCGGGCGGTCATCCAACGAACAGGTCCTTACGGAGAGGCACTCGAGAAACTGCTCGAGCCCCCTTGAAGGTCACAAGTATAACATCATAACAAAAGAGGGGAAAACAGCGTATCGTTGATAATTCTCATCATGTTCATTGATTAGAGTTGAGCAATAGCATAAGACTAAGCAATAATAATCCGACCCAAATAGGTAAACAAGGACATGGACAACAAAAGCTAGTCAATCCTTAGGTATAAATGTGTAATGCGGGAGGTGAATTAAAGAATGTATAGGACAGAGATAGGTCAAGGGACACTTGCCTCCACCAACCGACTGCTGCTCAGGGATTTCTCTTGCGAGTTCTTCGGGCTCTTCAACCGGATCGTTCTCTATGCGAGTGCAAACATACATACATCCATCCATTCAAATTAAGAAACAAACAGTACACCATACAAGAGAACAGATAGATGAACCATGCATAAAATGTGACATACGATATTGCATTTACCATGGTTGGAAGGAAACGGGGGAAGGTCTCACGGGGTTAAAGCTTACTCGAAACGTATTACGGGTAGATGCATAACTAAGCGCTACGTGACTTAATTCCATCGAGTTTCACTAACAAATATTAGCCACATGCGCTAATATAACTATAACTATTTTCAATTGATCAACATTAAATGAGATAGACAATTAACCATATGAATTAACTAACGTAACCAATTCCTAAATTGAGTTTCCTATTTTATTAGCATGAACAACATGATTAGCGCGCGTAAAATATAGGGGGGGTAGACGGGCACGTCCATGGGTAGACGAGGGCACGGCGAGCCGTGCTAAGGCACCGTGCGCCACGCGGGTACGTACGCGCAAAGCCACGCTGACGTGTCGCGAACGAGTCACGCATACGCCGGAGCCGAGCAGCGCACGCGCCGCGCTACGCAGGGACACCACGGCCACGCGAGCCGAAGTCACGCCGGGCCGGGGCCGCGCTACGCAGGGACGGGGCACACCAAGGCGGGCGGGACCGAGCTGCCATGGCCGCGAGCCGCGGGTGCGGCGAGCTCGCCGGGGGCACCGTGCGTGCACGGGCCACGCCGGAACTCCGCACGCACCGCCGAGGCCACGCCAGGGGCCGGGGCTGCGCGAGCGCCGCCGAGGTCGCGCCGGGGGCGGGCGGGCGAGCACGCCGCGCCGGGCAGGGGGCCGCGCCAGGGAGGGCGCCACGCCGGGGCCGCAGGCCGCCGCGCCCTGGCCGGTCGGCTGGGGCCGAGACGCGCGGGGGAAAGGGGCCGGGGCCGAGCAGCGCGGGTGGGGGAGGCCGGGCCTCGCCGGGGCCGAGCGCCGCCGGGGCACGGGGAGGGGAGGGGTCGGGCGGGGCCGGCGAGCCGGCGAGCCGAGGGCGGGCTGAGGCGCGCGCACGCGGGCAGGGCGGGGCTCGCCACGCCGCCACGGCCGGCCACGCCGAGGGGAGGGGCAGGGGAGCGCGTCGGGCCGAGCGCCGCCGGGGCGCGGGGAGGGGAGCGAGCCGGGCGGGGCGAGGCCGGGTCGCGCCGGGATGCTGCGCCGCCACGGCCGGGCGCCAGAGGCCGGACCGCGCCGGGAAGAAGGGACGGGGGGGAGAGGGAAGGAAGAAGGGGAGGGGCCGGCGGCTTACCACGGGCGGGGCGGGGCACCGACATCGGGCGAGCCGGGGGCGGGCAGGGGAGCGGCGTGGGGTGGGGGAGGGATCGTGCGCGGGGGGGGGGGGGGGCGAGGGGGCGAGCTGGGCCGAAATGGGAGGAGAGGGGGAAAGAGAGAAGGGAAAGGGTTTTTCCTTTTTTTTATCTATCCCCTAGATGAATGCATCCACATTTTCAAACAATCAAAAAGAATGCATGGTTCGGCATGGTGCATCAAACAAGATAAAATATTTTAGGGTTTTGCTTTACATGGGATCTCAAGCCGAATCCCGCTATAACTTTGGAAAAGATCAAGGTTTAGCGAGGAGAAAAGGGAAAAGGAAAGGGTAACGCCCGAATTTGGTGGGGGAAAAGAAGAAAAAAATCTACCCCCAAATTCAGGGCGTTACACTATAGGAGTAATTTATATAGAAAAACTTACTATCCTATTTATTATAGTTTAAGTATATAGCCAACATTTTATATTTACTATTTATTAAATTGTAGGGAAGATAGTCTCAATTCATAACTTTGTTATAATATGCTTGAAATTTTAAATGTTTAGGGAATTTTCTTAATTCAGCAAGATACGATTTTAAAGAGTTACATCTATATTGTAAATAGCCCTAGAATCCGTCCAATTCCCTTCGACCCTTCTAGCAGCCTCATGGTTTCCATGCATAGCAATAGGGTCCTGGTCTGAAGGAATCTTCATGCACAAATATGCTGGATGAAGTATTGCTTCAAAGGCATTCAATGTCCCTCATCCAATGATTGCATTGTAAGGATAATCCATGTCTACAATTGTAATCCCTAGTATAGAGTACCCACGACTCTTGTCATTGGAAATAATAAAGGAGCTCTTTGGATTATGTGACTTATTCATGAGACATTTTTTCTTTTTAAATAAATACCTGATAAAAAAACATGAACTTATGCATCATGTTGGAATTCTTTTGGTTTGTGCATTAAAACTCAAACTCATAATTAAAACAGATCTAGCTTCGAATTGAAATTTGGGCTCTAGAAAAGAAGTTATATATATAGGAGAAAAAGAGTGGAAATAATAATAGTAATAGCAATAATAATAAATAATATGATGACAACCAGTGGAAGTATTATTCATATGGGAATTATGTTTGGAAATCTGAAATTTAAAACATGAATTCAAACCTAGTTGAACCCTTGGATTTGAAATAAACTAGGAATAAGAAAAGAAATTAAAAAAAAGAAAAGGGGGGAGACCGCATGGGCCAAATGTGCATGGTCTCGGCCCATCTCGCTCTTCTCTCTGCGTGTGCGCCCAGCAGCGTGATCTGGCGCTAACGTCCGAGTCCCGCGTGTTGGACGCAGCGGCGCGCTAGTGCTCTCGTTTTCCCACTGACCAGAGGGCCCTGCATAGCAGGTTCATTTTCCAACGCGCTATGACTGACGTGTGGGGCCACGCGGTCAGACCTGCCTCCAACAGAATCGCCAGCATCCTTGGGTCGATTGGCGCACGACGCGAAATACTCGGCCATGGCCGCCCTGATCCTGTGGCCTCATCGTGCGTATAAAAATCGGTCGCGCCGCATTCTCTCTGACCGATTCAATCGCATAGACGACTAGAGCCTACCCATTATCGCGAGGAAGGAGGGAGCAGGGGGTGATCGGGCAGCCACCGTGGAGAGTCACCGCCACCGTCGTCGTGCTCCCCGCGGATTGCCTTGAGTGTTAGTCATGGCCCGTGGCACCTAGGCAAAGGATCTTCAAGCGATAGGAACCCCGATACCCCGGGTAATTCTTCATCGGAGGGCGCCAGCACCTTGAGCCCGTGCCGTGCCGTAATTCGCGCGTCCGTCGCCCCAACTCCAGTAAGAAACCTAGCCCCTTTGTCCGCCTTCATTTTCTCTTTGCGTAGCGTCGATCAAGGGTTGAATTAGACAGTATAGCGAGGGTTGGATCTACTCTGACGTGCCTCTGCCGGGCCCATGGGCGGCGGCGCCGTCCTGCTTGGCTGGAAGAAGGAAGACAACCAAGGGCCATCGATTTCCAAAGTAGGGGCCAGGATTAGATCTTGGGGAATTGACTGTCGGTCGTGGATTGGCGGATGAACAGTTTAGATTTGATCGAGCATACCACTTCGGTGGAGCGTGCCTGGGCCGTTCGATCGGGATCGGGGGGCCTTGGTTGGACCCGCAGTAATTAAATTTGGGCCGTTGGATCTCTATCCAGAGACCTGTGGGACGTACCAGTTCACTGGGTTACGGATCTAATCTAGTGCGTAGAAATTAGATCGGACGGCATACAATAGAACATACCCCTTCGCCATGGTATATTTTCTTAAGGGCCCCCGAGAAACATGCAAATCAACCCGACATCCACACTTAGTATAAAGTAATCACAGTTGTGTCCTGGTTCCTTATAAAACAAACCCTGGTCTTTCGGTTTTTGTGCGCACAATCCAAATAAATTGTAGGTTTAATAAAATCATACAGAAAATGTTTTTTAGTGTAAAAATAATTCTAGAAACATATTTAATTCATAACTAATTCATTTTAACTCTTTTTTGATCCATTCCAGTTGCATTAATGTCGTATTAATATTGTTTATCACCTAGTAACTCTGTTTTTTCATGAAACATAGACTAAAATTATGCACTTAATCTATTCTATATCAACCACTTAAAACTTTGAAAAATTGTAATTCTCTAATCGTAACTCCGAATTTAGTGGTTCTCGAACCAATGATCTCGTTACGATGCGTAGAATTTTATTATGCGGTATGTTCTCATGTTTGGTGTGATGTTAATTTATCCTGTACAATGTTTGTTTGTATTGTTGCGAGTAGACGGGCAGACAACTGAGGACTCAGGTGCTCAGCAGGTGGAAAATACTGAGCAGGAGCTCGTTGAAGACAAGTTGTGCCCTTGACCACTTTCATTTACTTAATAATGTATTCTATAATCATTTTCTTAATTTTGATGGGATCCAATAGGTCACCCCAGTTTGGTCATCTTTATACCTTGTTTACCACTGAACTTTTTGGGTAGTCTATGCTATTGCTATATGTGGTTTTGGGTGTTAAAGATAATTATCATTCATGATCATGCTTTATTATTGTTGTTCTATTTTGTTCATGATAAGACTATTGTGTTAATTGGAACATGGGACGCCCTTGGTTGACTAATTAGGAAAGCTAGTGGAGGTCTACCTTACCCGAAAGGGGCAAAAGAGCAGTAGGGGAGTTGTCGATATAGGGATGTTCTTAGGTTGATTTTGCTGCTATGGCTTTTTAGACGGGGGATTCTTATATTGCTCTCCCTAGAAACTGTAGCGGGTTTTCTGAAGCTAGTGGAACTTTGTAAAGGCCTCGTAGTGTTACCCTGCCTCGCTTCCTTGGTAGAGGTGTATGGGGCCCGTACAACCCCATGGCAGTTGGGTAACATGACTTGTGGATAAAGGGTACAACCTCTGCAGAGTGTAAAACTGGTATACTAGCCGTTATAGATGGCCAATAGTGCTGGGCTAATTGGGCCGGCCCGAAGCACGGCACGGCCCGTAGTGCCTAGGCACGACACGGCATGGCTGGAGCCAGGCCCATGCCGGCACGACCCGATAGGTAGTGCCGTGCCTGGGCCAAGCACCGGGCATGCTAGGCCGGCACGGGCACGGCTCGATTAGCCCCCAGGTACGGTTAGGCACGCTTACTATGGTGCCCTAAAATCCCGTCGCCCCCTCTCCTCTGGGACCCGCCTCGTCAGACACTCACACTCTCTCGCCTTGCCCGTTGTCTCTCGCGGTCTCGACCTCGTTCTCTCCGTCTCCTGGCGATTTGGGGGCGATTTGACTTCGCCACCGCCTCACCATCCGACTCCGCCGCTCCACCTCACGGTCCGACTCTGGTAGGGTGCTCCACCGCTCCTCCTCACTGTCCCCTGGCTTCCCCTCACCTGGTAGCTGCTTGGCTGGTGCCTGGTGGTTTGGTCATGGCTTTGGTTACGGTAAGCTTTCAGTGTTCGTCTTCTTCTTCCTCTAGCTGACGTCTCCGACAAGGCTGAGACTTCCTAATCTAGTGTTTGTTCTTGTAATCTATGCTCGAACCCTGAACCCTAATCTACTCTACTGCCTTCTTGCTCTGTGATTGTACCCGTGAGGGACCGATCTGGTGCTCCGGCTTTGGTAAGTGCTTAATCTGGTGTTAGTTCTTGTGATATGTTCTTGTGATCTATGTTTGTGATCTGTGTTCGAACCCTAAACCCTAATCTACTCTACTACCACTACAAAAAAATGGTTTTGTATGACAAAAGTAAAGTGTCATGTTTAGTACAAAATTGGTCATAAAAAGCATCTTATGACGAAAATGCTGCGTCATAAGGGTCGTCATATAACGACCGTCACATTATGTACCTTGTGGCGACTGTTCAGAGTACCGTCACATAATGTCATCATCTTTTGTGACGGCTGCGTTCGTCCGTCACATATTGTTGCTATATATGACGGTGTTATCTGTCACATTTTTTCCATTCAACGCGTCACCTAATGTTGGGATCGTCACTTATGGCGGTGTTATCTGTCACAGTTTTGTGTATTTTTTTACGATGCAGGACCGTCATATATTAGTCTGTGGATAATGTGACAGCTTGGTTTTGTTTAGTTTAATATGGCACCCACATACAGTGACCATACAATGACGACACACTGAGCTCTCATGATAGCTCACAGAATCATAATACACAGAAAAGCCATCATACACAACATTCTCATCACAAGCCAACCTTGGGTGGGAGAGGTAGTCACGACTAGCCTGAGGCCAACCTCTGGTGGGAGACACAGTCACGACTCGCTCAAGGCCAACCTCAGGTGGGAGCTGCATCACGACTCATCCGAGGCCAACCCCAGGAGGGAGACGCAGCCATGACTCGTCTGAGGCCAACCTCGGGCGAGAGACGCAATCACGACTAGCTCGAGGCCAACATCGAGCGGGAGACGCAGTCATGACTCGCTCGAGGCCAACCTGGGGCAGGAGACATGATCACGGCTCGCCCGAGGCCAACCACAGAAAAGCAGCGCATTTCCGACTCACCCGAGGACATCTTGGGCGATGCTCTAGAAGGTGCCCAACTCCGCTGACCAACTCTGTCGACAGACTCTGCAAGGTAGACCAGCTGACTAACTCTCCGGCGACTAACTGTGCGAGGCAGACCAGCTAACCAACTCTCTAATGGCCAGCTGAACAACTCACTATCGAGCAACCTGGCAAGGCAAAGATCTGAGTCTAGCGCAACTGATCCACGTCTGCTACGACGAGATGCACCACCATCAAGCAATGTCCGGACATACGCACAACACACTGGATGGGCACTAGGGTCTCTACATTAATTAGGGGAACCTTGATCACAATTAAGGGTTCCCAGATCACAATGCAATAAGCACATAGACATCCAACATCACTTCCTGAGACACCACCAACAAAGAAGAGATATTGATATTAACCATCTTAGCATCGATCACCAGCTAGCCGATATTTTAACCAAGCCTTTAGATGAGAGGAGGTTTTGTGAGTTGCATAGTGAGCTAAATGTCTTAGATTCATGGAACTTTGATTGATTTATAACATACATCCTTTATATGCCTTTGATCATGGTATTTATGCTTTAAATCATATCATTGCTTATTTTGGTGATCAAGTTGTAGAATGTCGTTCTCGAACCTCACAAGTTCAAGTGTCATGATGCACATGTTTAGGGGGAGGATATGCTACAACTTGACCCTTTTGAGACTAAAAATTTGCTTGAATTGATCTTGTGTAGTCTCAAAGGTGGATTGAAAAGGGGAAAAGGTGAATATGGACAAATGAAGTCGCTTCCACTACATAAATGGTATCAATGTACTTTGTTTCAAATTATCTTGGTTTCTCATTGCTTTCGATGTTCATTTGCTATTTTTTGGTTAAGCAATGGGGTTAGGTCAATTCGTTTCTCTATTTTGGTGCTTGATGCCAAAGGGGGGAGAAATTAAAGGCCAAAGCAACTGGATCGACCGCCACTTGAGTTTTAAAAGGTTTTTCAGCTTTAAATTTGTCTTTTTTTTTATCAAAACCCTCTTGATAGCAAAGACAGACCCTCGTATTACAAAAACTATTCTATTATGGGGGAGAAGTCATCTTATGAAAAAGGGGAATGTTTTGGTATTTGATCAAAACAAGTGTTTAAAACTGGTTTGTTTTGCAAAACCAAGGGTTTTTTACTTAGAAGTTAGAAAAATGGCTTTGATTACAAAATCTAAAACAAGTGGTGGCTAAGTGATCCAAATATGCCAAATCATTCTTCTTTAGTTTGAGTCTAAACTTCAATTTACCACTTCTGCCTCATAGTGATTTACTCGACTAGCGGAGGAAAGTCAAATCTAGGCATTATATTAAGAAGAAATCCTTCTCACGCAGGTCGAGAAAACCCCCAAACCCCTGTCCCACCCATACACAGTGGCACCGCAGCCCATGTGAGAAACGACCGCGATCGGGACTGAGCCTTAGACCTATGCTTTGGCTTGGGACAGACGAGGGAATTTTTTAACCACAGCCTAAAATTTGCTCCCACGGGAAGTTGAACCTAGGACCTAAGGAGTGCTACTCAAACCACCTGTGCTAGAGGCCCTTTTGGTTATTTTTGAGTTGCTCTAGGTGTGTTGGCATAAATCACCAAAATGGGGGAGATTGAAAGGGAAATATGCTAGATAGCCATTTCTACCTGTTTTGTTGATTAAATGTCCAACACACCACCATGGCCTAACTACTTTGATATGAGTATGAGCACAGGTCCAATTGAAGGCAATATAAGGAACTAAGTCCAAATAAGCTAAACTGGAGGCTAAAAATGCAACTTTGGGTAAAATAGTAAGAACATGAGGTTCGAGTGTTTAAATAAGTTGTATATGCTTAATACTATTTTTCTAGCACTTTTGTTTTATGTCTAACTCAATTCTAGGAGAAAATTGCTTCCATGACTTAGTTTGAGCCATATTGCAAATCTTGATGAAACTATGGTAAAGAGGCGAATTTCTCACACTTAGTCAATTGGACTAGGTACTAATTATGTTTGTCAAAGTCGTAGGGAAGCTACCAAGGACAGCCAAAAAGAGTTAGAAAAGTTTGGCTCAAAAGAGCCAAAAATGGGCAGTTTGGGCCTCACCAAACTGGTCCGGTGGCACAACGGACTGAGTCCACAGGGCCCCAAGACTTGGTCTTTTGGTGGCCTAGCGCACTAGAATGGGTCCGTGTGCATTGGACCGCTTATAACGGCTGAACTCGGTAGTCTTGGAAATTTGTTTTTATAATTCACCGGACTACCATGTTCATGGTCCGGTGGCGCATTGGACCGCCTCCAACAGCTAGTCCTTGGGGCGCGCGAGTGATCCAATAGCTAGCTTATGTGGCACTCGGCCCGGAGGTGCACCAGCCCGGTCAGCTAAGGAAGGATCCAATTAGAATCCCGAAATCAGGGCACATAGCATCATTTTTCAAGGAAGGAGTAACGACTATGGGGTCTTTTGGGGCTATAAAAGGCCCCCATGGTGACCTCCTTCAGCAAAAAAGCACTCTAAGAGCATACACAACTCCAACACTCTGCCACAACATTGTTCAGTGATTGTAGAGAGATCTGAGCATTATTTTGAGCCATTTCTTGTGACACTTGTGTTTGCGTTTGAAAGGGAAATGGCCTTAACCATTTTCTATAATTAATTTTGGTGCTTGACGACCATCACAAATCTTATGGACTAACTAGTTTACCTAGTTGATTCATTCTCAAGTGCATAATTCCATCTATCTCAAATTCTAAGTCGGTTGTCCGGAATACAATAGATTATTTCGGACAGGAGAATCTTTTTAGAAAATTCACCTGTGCGCGGACCGTTCGAACCCTTCCAGTGGACCGTCTGTGACACCAAGGTACGCCTTAGACAGGAACTACGCAAAACTTGCATTTACACTATAGACTGTTCGAAGGAGAAGAGAGCATCGTTCCGACCAAGCTCGGACCGTCCGGCCTCAGGCGCGAACCGTCTGCCCATTGAAAACCAAAGAAACCCGAAGGTGACGGGTTCAGTAAAATTCATTTTTAGTGTCCCCAAGGACCGTCCGAGGTGCACAGCTAGACCGTCCATGACTTCTTTATCTGATGATGCATTTAATGCAATTATAGCCGTTGATATAGTTGTTACTGCTGATCGTTGCGATTTCAGCCGTTGATGTGTAGGGGGACCGTCCGGACCAGGTGCACAGACTGTCTGTGGTTGGTAGAAAGGAGGCAACGACTAGGAAGTGGTTGGTGGCTATAAATACAACCCCAACCACCTCCATTCACATCATCCAAGCATCTCATTCATTCACATTCAATACAAGAGCATTCACTTCATCCCATGACACATTCAAAGCTCCCAAGCTCATCCAAGTGCCATAGTTGTAACTAGTGATCATCAGTGATTAGTGCCTTGGAAAGTCTAGAGAGAGTTTGATCTTTTGATTTTCTTATTGCTCTTATTTCTTGGCTTTCTTAGTTGTGCTTTCTTCATCTCCTTGTAAAGTGTTAAGTGACTTGTAAAGCTAGCCAGAGACACCAAATCGTGTGGTGAACCTTGCGGGGTCTAAGTGACCCTCGAGATTAAGAAGAAGCACTCAAGCGGCCTATGTGACCGTTTGAGAGAGGGAAAGGGTTGAAAGAGACCCGTCCTACGTGGCCTCCTCAACAGGGAGTAGGTTCTTTGGAATCGAACCTCGGAAAACAAATCGTTGTGTTCATTTGTGTTGACCATTATATTACGATTTGAGTTAGCTCGGAAAACAAATAGTTGTGTCCTACATGGCCTCCCCTCTCTCTAAGTTCTCTTGCTTACAATCTTTTTGAGTTAGCTCTCAAAGTTATCTGCATTGATTGAGAAACTCATAGCAAGAAGAACTCTCTTCCGCACTCCAATTTTGTTATTACTCATTTCTAATCCTAACCCCGGGTAAAGTTTGTGTTCAAAGTTTATAATTTGCAGGTTTCGCCTATTCACCCCCTCTAGGTGACCTTCAATTGGTATCAGAGCTCAATACTTCATTAGAGTCTAACAACTCGAAGTGATGTCGGGTGAACATGCCAAAAAGGAGTTGATCATCGGGGAAAAGCCTAGATCTTCGAGGAAGAAGCATGAAGACAAGACTCCATCAAAGGAGGCCAACATATCCGACGACAAGCACAAGGAGGACAAGGAAGAATATGCCAGCTCCGTCAACTCATACAAGAAGAAGGGCGATAAGAAGAAAAAGAAGATGAAGAAGGTGGTCTACTACGAGACCGATCATCCACGCCCTCAACCTCCGACGACGAGTCAATATCTTCAAAGCGCCAAAAGCGTAAGAAGTATAGTAAGATTCCTCTTCGCTATCCTCACATTCCCAAACATGCTCCTTTACTTTCCACTCCCTTAGGCAAACCACCTTACTTTGATGGTGAAGACTATTTTATGTGGAATGATAAAATGAGGCACCATCGAACCTCACTCCACGAAAGCATTTGTGATATTGTTGAGTTTGGAGCGTGAAAGTCGCCTAGAGGGGGGGTGAATAGGCGAAACCTAAAATTTATAACTTTAAACACGTACTAAGGTCGGGGGTTAGCGTTAGAATTAAATTCAAGTCGGAAAGAGATGAAAACAAATCAACCAAGAAATAAGGCGAGTGAACACGGTGATTCGTTTTACCGAGGTTTGGTTCCAAAGAACCTAGTCCCCATTGAGGAGGTCACAAAGACCAGGTCTATTTCAACCCTTTCCCTCTCTCAAACAGTCACTTAGACCGAGTGAGCCTTCTTCCTTAATCTCACGAGTCATTAAGACCCCGCAAGGACCAGCACACACTTGGTGTCTCTTGTCTCGCTAACAAAGCACTTGAGAATGAGAGAAAGAAAAGTAAAAGGCAATCCAAGCGATAGGAACTCAAATGAGCACAAAAATCTCTCTCTCACAAGCCACTAAGTGTTTGGAGTGAATTTGGGACTCGGAGAGGATTTGATCTTTTGTATTGTATCTTGGAGTGAATACTAGAGCTCTTGTATTGAATGTGATCTTCAGAAAACTTGGATGCTTGAAGTTGTGGTGGTTGGGGGTATTTATAGCCCCCAACCACTTGGGTAGCCATTGGGGAGGCTGCTGGCGATGGGCGCACCAGACAGTCCGGTGCGCCACCGGACATACACTGTTCAGTGTCCGGTGTGCCACCATGTCACCCAACCATTAGGGTTTGGAGCGAAGTTGACCGTTGGAGCTTTGTCTTCTAGCGACACTGGCCAGTCCGGTGCCCTCTGACTTCACGGCTCTGACTTCTAACGCTGCACTGTAGCTCACTATAGCACTATGTAGAGTCGACCGTTGCACGTAGATAGCCGTTGCCCGCTGACTCACCGGACAATCCGGTGGCACACCGACGGTCCGATGAATTATAGCGGAGCGCGCGTGCGTTTTCTCGAGAGTGGCTGGTTGACCCTTGTACGGTCCTGGTGCACCGAACACTATCCGGTGGCACACCGGACAGTCTAGTGCGTCAGTCCACAGCACACTCAAGTTCTTTGCTCCATTTTAAATTGAGTCCCTAACTTGATTCTTTTATTGGTTTGTGTTAAACCTTATGCACCTGTAATACATGAGTTCTAGGCAAACTAGTTAGTCCATGTGTTTGTGTTGACTATCAGCCACCAAAATTAATTATAGGAAAAGGTTAACCATATTTCCCTTTCAATCTCCCCCTTTTTGGTGATTGATGCCAACACAAACCAAAGCAAATAATAAGTGCAGCAATGTAACTAGTTTGCATTTGAAATGTGCATAGGTTGCTTGGAGTTAAACCAATTGAAAAACTCATTGAGTATGAATGGATTGCTTTTTCTTTTATTTAATACTTTGGACCACATTTGCACCACTTGTTTTGTTTTTTCAAATCCTTTTGGAAAATCTTTTCAAAGTCTTTTTTTGCAAATAGTCAAAGATATATGAATAAGATTGCAAGAAGCATTTTCAAGATTTGAAATTTCTCCCCCTGTTTCAAATGCTTTTCCTTTGACTAAATAAAACTCCCCCTGAATGAAATTCTCCTCTTAGCTTTCAAGAGGGTTTTTGAGATAGATTCCAATTTTGAAAATTGACTTTTAAAGATACCAATTGAAGAATTAATTGTAAATTAGATACAATTGAGAAATTGCCGTGACCTAGATACCAATGTGAAAAATATCAATTAAAACTTCATTTTGAATATTTTTGAAATTATGGTGGTGCGGTCCTTTTGCTTTGGGCTTAATATTTTCTCCCCCTTTGGCATTAAGCGCCAAAAACAGAGACCTTGAGAGCCCTTGAATATTCTCTCCCCCATTGGTAAAAGAAATATGAGTGAAGGATTGTACCAATTTGAGAGATTTGTAGAGTGACGACGAAGGGTAAATGATATTGTTAGAGTTGAGTGGAAGCCTTGTCTTCGCCGAAGACTCCATTTCCCTTTCAATCTATGACTTAGTATAGAAATACACTTGAAAACATATTAGTCGTAGTCTTGGCACAAGTAGAATAAGAAATATGCATTTACACCAAATGAAAGAGACATGATCAAAGGTATATAAATGAGCTATGTGTGCAATGTTTCAATCAATATTCCGAGAATCAAGTATATTTAGCTCATTCGTAAGTTTGCTAAAGGTTTGCTCATCTAGTGGCTTGGTAAAGATATCGGCTAATTGGTTTTGGGTGTTAACATAAGCAATTTCGATATCTCCCTTTTGTTGGTGATCCCTCAGAAAGTGATACCGAATGTCTATGTGCTTAGTGCGGTTGTGTTCAACGGGATTATCCGCCATGTGGATAGCACTCTCATTGTCACATAGGAGAGGGACTTTGCTCAATTTGTAGCCATAGTCCCTAAGGGTTTGCCTCATCCAAAGTAATTGCGCACAACAATGGCCTGCGGCAATGTACTCGGCTTCGATGGTGGAAAGAGCTACAGAGTTTTGTTTCTTTGAAGCCCATGACAACAAGGATCTCCCCAGAAACTGACAAGTCCCTAATGTGCTCTTTCTATCAATTCTACACCCTGCCCAATCGGCATCGGAATATCCTATTAAATCAGAAGTGGATCCCTTGGGGTACCAAAGCCCAAACTTAGGAGTGTAAACTAAATGCCTCATGATTCTCTTCATGGCTCTAAGGTGAACTTCCTTAGGATTTGCCTAGAACCTTTTGATCTACGGATTTACCTCCCGTGTTGAGGTCGAGATGCCCATTGGTTCCCATGGGTGTCTTGATGGGTTTGCCATCCTTCATTCCAAACTTTTTAAGTATGTCTTGAATGTACTTTGTTTGGCTGATGAAGGTGCCCTCTTGGAGTTGCTTGATTTGGAATCCAAGGAAGTACTTCAACTCCCCCATCATTGACATCTTGAATTTCTGTATCATGATCATACTTAACTCTTCACAAGTTGATTTGTTAGTAGACCCAAATATAATATCATCAACATAAATTTGGCATACAAACAAATCTTTTGCAACAGTCTTAGTAAAGAGAGTAGGATCAGCTTTTCCGACTTTGAAGCCATTAGTGATTAGAAAATCTCGCAGGCATTCATACCATGCTCTTAGGGCTTGCTTGAGCCCATAAAGCGCCTTTGAGAGTTTGTAAACATGATTAGGGTACTCACTATCTTCAAAGCCGGGATGTTGCTCAACATAGACCTCTTCCTTGATAGGTCCATTAAGGAAGGCACTTTTCATGTCCATTTGATAAAGCTTGAAGCCATGGTAAGTATCATAGGCAAGTAATATACAAATTGACTCAAGCCTAGCTACGAGTGCATAAGTTTCATCAAAGTCCAAACCTTCGACTTGTGAATAACCTTTGGCCACAAGTCGGGCTTTTTTCTTGTCACCACACCATGCTCATCTTGCTTGTTGCGGAATACCCACTTGGTACCTACAACATTTTGATTAGGACGTGGAACTAAATGCCATACCTCATTTCTCGTGAAGTTGTTGAGCTCCTCTTGCATTGCCAGCACCCAATCCGGATCTCTTAGTGCATCCTCTACCTGTATGGCTCAATAGAGGAAACAAAAGAGTAATGTTCACAGAAATGAGCAACTCGAGATCTAGTAGTTACCCCCTTATGAATGTTACCAAGGATGGAGTTGATGGGGTGATCTCGTTGAATTGCTTGGTGGACTCTTGGGTGTGGCGGTCTTTGACCCTAAATTTCTTGATCATCTTCCTTGTCTTCATTCTCTTCATCTCCCCCTTGATCATTGTCCTCCTCTTGTGGTGGCTCATCCTCTTGATCTTCATTTTCATCATCTTGAGCCTGATCCTCATCTTGAGTTGGTGGAGATGCTTGGTTGGAAGATGATGGTTGATCTTGTGCTTGTGGAGGCTCTTCGGATTCCTTAGGCACACATCTCCAATGGACATGTTCCTTAGCACGACGCATGGAGCCTCTTCATCATCTAGCTCATCAAGATCAACTTGCTCCTCTTGGGAGCCATTAGTCTCATCAAACACAATGTCACAAGAAACCTCAACCAATCCAGTGGATTTGTTGAAGACTCTATATGCCCTTGTGTTTGAGTCATAACCAAGTAAAAAGCCTTCTACAGCCTTAGGAGCAAATTTAGATTTTCTACCTCTTTTAATAAGAATAAAGCATTTACTCCCGAAGACTCTAAAATATGAAACATTGGGCTTTTTACTAGTGAGGAGTTCATATGATGTCTTCTTGAGGATTCGGTGAAGATATAACCGGTTGATGGAATAGCAGGCGGTGTTAATCGCCTCGGCCCAAAACCGGTCTGGTGTCTTATACTCATCAAGCATGGTTCTTGCCATATCCAGTAGAGTTCGATTCTTCCTCTCCACTACACCATTTTGTTGTGGTGTGTAGGGAGAAGAGAACTCATGCTTGATGCCCTCTTCCTCAAGAAAGCCTTCAATTTGTGAATTCTTGAACTTCGTCCCATTATCGCTTCTTATCTTTTTTATCCTTAATCCGAACTCGTTTTGAGCCCATCTCAAGAATCCCTTTAATGTCTCTTGGATTTGTGATTTCCTGCAAAAAGAACACCCAAGTGAAGCGAGAATAATCATCCACAATAACTAGACAGTACTTACTCCCGCCGATGCTTATGTAAGTGATCGGGCCGAATAGGTCCATGTAGAGTAGCTCGAGCGGCCTGTCCGTCGTCATTATGTTTTTGTGTGGATGATGGACTCCAACCTGCTTTCCTGCTTGGCATGCGCTACAAACCCTGTCTTTCTCAAAATGAACATTTGTTAGTCCTAAAATGTGTTCTCCCTTTAGAAGTTTGTGGAGATTCTTCATCCCAACATGGGCCAGTCGGCAATGCCAGAGCCAACCCATATTAGTATTAGCAATTAAGCAAGTGTCAAGTTCAGCTTTGTTTTCATTAAAGTCAACCAAATATAGCTGACCCTCTAACACTCCCTTTAATGCTACTGAATCAACACTCCTTCTAAAGACAGTAACACCTACATCTGTAAATAGACAGTTGTAGCCCATTTTGCATAATTGAGAAATAGAAAGCAAATTGTAATCTAAAGAATCTACAAGAAAAACATTGGAAATAGAATGGTCAGGTGATATAGCAATTTTACCCAAGACTTTAACCAAACCTTGATTTTCATCCTCGAATGTGATAGCTCTTTGGGGATCTTCATTTTTCTCATAGGAGGAGAACATTCTTTTCTCCCCTGTCATGTGGTTTGTGCACCCTCTATCGATTATCCAACTTGAACCACCGAATGCATAAACCTACAAAACAAGTTTAGGCCTTGTTCTTAGGTACCCAAACAGTCTTGGGTCCTTTGACGTTAGAAACAAGCACCTTGGGTACCCAAACACAAGTCTTAGGACTCTTGTGTTTGCCCCCAATATATTTGGCAACTATTTTGCCTGATTTGTTAGTTAAAACATATGATGCATCAAAAGTCTTAAATGAAACATTATGCTCATTTGATACAGCAGGAATTTTCTTTCTAGGCATTTTAATATGTGTGGTATGCCTAGAGCTAGAAGCCTCATTTGTATACATAAATGCATGGTGAGAAATAGTGTGAGGTTTCCTAACATGAATCTTCCTAATTTTGTGTTCGATATAGTTTGCAGGGTATAAAATATAGCCTTCATTATCCTGAACCATGGGAGCCTTGCTCTTTACAAAGTTAGATAATTTTTAGGGGCATTAAGCTTGACATTGCTTGTGGCAGAACCTCCCAAGTTATTGGGCCCACATGCACCTGTCCTTGTCTCGAAGACCTCAGACGACTATGCATGTGCACCAGATAACTTAACAGGATCTGTCTGAGTGCCCCAAGGACCTTGGATAAACCACTTACAACCAGGATCGTAGGATAAAGTAAACACAAATCACATACCAACATTTTGCAGCGGAAATTTTATTATCAAATTTTACAAGTTACATCAAGTTTTACACATGATCGGAGTGATTACAAAAAGTGATTCAAAGAAGTAACTTTGAACTGTTATAGATTGTTGGTAGTTTTGAAATATATGCTAGCTCAAGTGACAATCCTCAATAAGAAGTATAGGAGGGTTACTTAGACTTATAAGAAGGCCGAGCCCACCGGCACTTAACACCATCATTAGTAGCACAAAGCTATAACCTAAAAAACAACAGGGAATAAAACCCTGAGTACGGAATTACTCAGTAAGACTTACCCGACTAAAGAAAAGACTCTCAAGGGTATGCTGGCTAGAGGGATTCAAGGTATGGCTTATCAAGAATCAAAGACTCTGTTTTGCAGAAAAGCTTACTATGAGTGGATCCTTAAAAATCCATTTTTACTTGTCAGGTTAAGTAAAGTTACCTGCATCTAGAGTTCTTTCTACCCTAGTTCAAGCACTTGGCCTACACTAGCCGTCTTTTATCATCCCATCAGTTCACTAGATTGCTATGTGTAAGTCAGTGACCAAGTCTTCATGTTTGCGAAGTTACGGCGATCTGAATCGATTATACTCAGCTGAGGATCTCCAATCACACGACATATGTAGCACTTAACCCTTGCATATGTCAACTCGCCACCGGGGTTCTTAAGACCAGATCAGGTTCACACCAACCGAGAGCATAGATACACCACCGTCCAGCCTCTTGCCACGGAGGGTACACGCTACTCTCGCCATCTCTCCACTCCCATTGCGTGTTATCTTATTCTGGTATTAGTCTGTCCGAGGCAAAGCTTACCCATGATGAGGCATGTGACCAGTTAAAGGGTCCTCGGTCAGCAGGCCTACATCGACAAGGTCCTTAATCGACTCAGACGAAGACACTACACCGAGACTCCTTTCTCGTGCAAGTCAACCGCCCGGTCTCAGCTTTATTATTTTCAACCCAAAGTTTGGTACCTGGCAGAGGTACATCTTTTCCGATGTTGAACCCATCACGGTCATGATGGATCCACCATCCAGTTTTATTTTTTGAAAACATCCCACCCACTTGAAGAATCATATTTTGTCAAAACAAACCATTTTGTTTTTTCTAGAGCAAGGCTAAGCATAAGAAAAACATTTTTATAAAACAGGGGTTAAGGAGAGGTAATCAACTTCTCAAGGAAGGAAATGCAGCAATTTGTTTAGCACACAACTCCTATAACCTAATGCATCAAGCAAGTGAGAAAGATTTTAAAATAGCAAGGAGGTGGCAAATGCACCGGGCTTGCCTGAATAACACTAGGTTAGTGTTGTTAGACGACGTCCACTTGACGATCATCTTTTGTTCTGATACTTGTTTCGTCTGTCCATCTTTAGTTCCGTTCATCAGCACCACCTTGTGGTCGACTCAGTTCTGGTTCTCCGCATCATGTGGTTAATTCACGTGCCTGAATGAAATGCATTATGCACTTGAATGCATATAGACAGGAATATTACAAATCTAAATAGTGTTACGCGATAGCGAATTAATACACCTAGCGGCGAGGTGTTGTACAATTTCATACGGAGTCGCTAGTTATCGATGTACGACTAAGCACAATAATCACGGTTCTCTAAATTAAACGAATCTACGCAAACATCATGATACAACAAAATATACATATTTAATACGATTAGCCTAGCACAACTTATCGACGAATTAATTAAATTCTAAACTTATCCCTCGCTTTATAAATTTTACCACATCGCTCACAAGGAACTATTTTAATTTTATTTCACACCTCACATCACTGGTATTTCTAACTAAAACTTCACACGCAAACTAAGCATCTCATTTTACGATCTTAAAATCAATAATAAAAATAGTGATTTGGCTCACCATTATTAAGTCGATTCAATATTTGCGAGAACGACGACAGTCTTTGATTGAAGTCTTCGATCAAACAGCTGACGAGTATAGAACGGAGCTTCACTTTCTCTTACATCCACAATTCTTGGGATCTCCCCATATTAACTAGAACTCCGCATAACTGGCGATGATTCTTGTTTTGGCCTTTCGCCGAGCACTTGGGGCATCGACCAGGGGATTGCTTTTGTCGGCGCGAACACAAGTCGGAGACAGCATGTAGGGACCGGCATCGAGGCGGGGTGACTGAACGACGACGACAAAACAAAGGAGACAGGGGCGCGCTTGACCGACAACTAAAACCCATGCCAGACCGAGTAGAAAGCACAGGACCACAGCCATGTGACCGTTCCACGAAAGAACACAACCACACAGACGCTGCCAGGGACTCGGCAACGCAGTGACTGCGAGCTAGAGTAGAGGGCAGGGCCGAGCTCGGCGTTGGGACAAGCTGCGCGCGGGGAAAAAGGCAGGGCGCAGACACTAGAGCGCGTGACGCGTGCGCAGGAAGCAGCGGCAGATGCGCACGACCAAGGCACCAGAGGAGAGCTGCACAGCCAGCGAGCTGGAGCAGGGAGCTCAACGCGGCCAGGACGCGACGGCGAAACAGAGCTCACGGCAGCTGGGAAGCAAGCACCAGAGAAGGGCAGCGGCGACCAACACGAAGGGGTGACTCAAGTTGCGACCAGGGACTCGAGCAAGACCGTTAGCGAATATGGAGGCGAGCTACAGCAGAAAGCCAAGGAGAGGTCGCGGCCATGGGTGATGCCAAGCAGGAAGCACTAGGGAGCACGACAAGCTCACGACACCAGGAGATCCGCCGGTGAGATCGGCCGGTGGCAGGACAGGAGCCAGGGAGGAGAGGGCGCCGGTACAGGTGGCCGAGGAGGGAGATGGCATGACTGGAAAGGAGGAGCTCGGTCGCTGCAGAGGAAGATAGGGAGCAGAGCCGACACCGTGGATGGGAGGAGCAGAGGCGCGGAGTGGACAGGGTAGCAGGCGCGCGCGTTGGGACAGGGAAGAGAGAACTCCAGCGAGCAGAGAAGCGGCGCAGGGAGCAGAGCGCTCAGCGCGCGGCAGGGAGAGAGAGGACCAGGGGCTAGGGCGCGGCACTAGAGAAGGGAGCGAGCAGGGAGAAACACCGGCTGGAGAGAAAAATGGATAGGGAGATCGCGGCCTTGGGGAGAAGACGAGGGAGATAAGGCCGTCGGTAGAAAAATCTGAAGAAGACAACGGCTGAAAAATATCTGGGCGCGCGGAGGGGCCTTGCTGCCTGGCGTGGCAACATGGAGAAGATAAGTCTTAGCGTTGTGCGGTGTCCGTGTTCAGTAAAGAAGAAAGAAAATATCAAGCCGATGGTGGGAGACGATGAGGATGGCTGCTCCAACAAAAATCTGAGCAACTGCACATAACTGAACAGAGAGGAGATGAGTACATCGGCTGAATGGCTAAGGGAAAAATATCCAGAGCCGAGCGCTTGCAGCAAGGGGGAAATGATTTTCTTCTTTTTATTAGCATAGATAAATATGTATTCTAGGATTAGGGTTTTTTAAAAAAACATAAATGGGTTGGATCAAAATAATATCGAATGCAAAAATTTAGATAGAATCTGATTTGAGGATTACTCTCGGAATCACATGAATTTTTACCAGTTAATTACATCCGAAGACTTGGATTTGGGAGAGAAACAACAGATCGAATTAAACTGATTTCGGCTGTGATAATTTGCTCTGCGTGATTCGACTAAAATTAGCCGAAACCATATCTGCTAATGTATACGTCATTTTGTCGCCAAAATAGCGTGCTGAAGAATGAGTGGGATCATAACCTCGCGCACGATTTTTCTCGGACAATGCGCAATGCAGATTATTTTGCCTCGAACATTTTAGTCGTCGAGTTCGAGTTAATTTGCCCGGGATAAAATTATCCGAGTGGGTGGGGCTTATGAATTCGTATTTGCGCGAGCGATGAATTTTAAATAATCACCGGACGCACCGAGTTTCGGAATAATTATGTTTCGAACATCACATAAATTAGGAAGAGCCCGGATAAATAAAAACGATGTCGAACTTGTGACAGACGAAACAGATTAAGACAGAGAGACTGTTATTTAGTTCCGTCTAATTTTTACGATCCTCACCAGTGATCGATCATTTGATCTGACGCCAACGATCACATGCTGAGAGGAACAATTCACTTAATCAGCTGGCGCATCGTTCTGTTCAGACAGTGGGCTCCAAATTGTTCATAAAATCAGAAGTCTTCTGATTTTTGTATTCACTTATGCGCGTGATTCGAATAGTTCAAAATTCACCAGTGATAAAGATTCGATAATCCAGAAGTTTCTTGAACCATTTTAATTGCGTAGATTATCGAAATGAAAATGGCACCAAACTCGAACTTTTGCGAGATAATTTAAAATTTGGTGTCCATTTTATTCATCGCTATCACGTGTTAAAGTCCGCACTCATGGTGGAGCAGACGATAAACACATGGGGTGTTACAACCCTCCCCCCTTAAAAGAATCTTGTCCCGAGATTCGGAGCGAAAGACTTTTAAGATTAGAGAAGCATGTAACCATGTCCATATCAGCGATAACCATGAGACAGTTCCAGGCAAAGATGAGTGTCTCAGAAGATTGTTTCTCTAGTGGACATAGCATGTATCGCCACAAGCTAATTTAAAGATGTCCACCATTAGAGACGATGTCTGCCAAAAGAACATATAAGGTTCTATGTGTGCAGTTTGCTTTTTTCTGATGACACTGTACTATCTGAGTCTGTTGGGCAAGTGACAGATATGCGATTTTTACCCAAATAGAATCAGATGCAACCTCTTGGATAAAACACACAGAAAGATGTTTACCAACAAGTGGTCATGGTAAGTTCATAGCACACGAGATGGGTGTGAATGTCAAATAACATCACAGTTAACTCGTGCCTAGCCAGAAAATCCAAGTCCAGGAAAAATGATAAGAGATTCGAAAAATCACCAGTGAAGGGATCTACAGATGCGGTCTTCGTATCGAGCACTAATCATGGCTCGACTTGATCACACATGCTGGAAAAGCACACGTGAGGTGATCGAGGCATGACTAGAGCGATAATTAGGGGGTTACTGGCCAACTTAATCTCGATTATTATAAACACTTCCTTAACGTGGGTTGTACAAAAGTGAGTTTGGGCAACTCAATAACACGATCTCTAAACTCAACCTTTGTTCATTAGACAGTTACAAGTTAGTAAAACTAACTTGTTGAACTACTTTTGACATTGAGTAGGTCCTCTCAGTACCATCAGCAAGCCAAGGGTTGAGAGTTCACTCTGGTTAACAAGAGATCATGTATTTGAATAGAAGTCCATTTGGTCAGGTTGTTCATCCGTTTCTTCATGCGAGATGAACTGACTTGGTTCGGGAATACATGGATTAAATAAGAAAGCGAATGAACAAACTCCTGCATCTCAGCAGTAGTGAAAACTAATCTCCATTTGAGAACTACTTACCTGTCTCTCAACACTAAAAAGCTTCAAGACTTCACCTTTACACAAAGGACATAAAGGGAACTTGTATAAGTAGTCACTACTAAGATCAAAAGAAAAGAGACCACACATGAAAGTGGTATGCCCTTTTGATCCAACGGAGATGACAGATGTTGCTTGATCACTTCACAAACAACATGGAAATTGTTTCAAGGAAGAGGTCTACGGAAGATAACATATTGATATAATCTCATAATGGATTATGACTACTAACTGTGATACTAGCGTGTGCCGAGTAGCGCAAACCATGTGCGCACACACAGAAGGCCCTCGGTTTTGTCACGGCCACCACTGGTTTTAGTCATAACACCATTATCAGACATAACCAATAAGAAATCTCACACAACACAAATGAATTGGGCAAGGGTGACAATGTACAAAGAGATACTCCACCTGTAAGGATGGTTACAAGTAGAGAGCCAAACAGATCATGGCCCGATGAAATGAACAAGGTATGGCCATAACCTATATTTGATGAAAGGAGTACGATGGGAGACTGTTAATTCAGCTCCAGGCATATTTCTATGCCCATTGCAGCAATTTCAAGGTCAATGGTTAGTATCTGATTAGATACGGAGGAACACAATCATAAGATTGAGTTGGTATGCCTTCGATAGATACGAGGAAACCAAAGGCATCAAATTCAAGAAAAAGGTCGGACATGCCTTTCCTAGGTTAGGTTGATAAAGCAAACAGTATGATCCTCAAAAAGAGGCAAAGTGGAATAGAAAGACATCAACTTGCACCAACCGAACAAGGAAATGGTTTTGGAAGGAGATATAACTCGAGATTCTTGTTTTAAGCTTGGGTACACTTTAGGTCCAACAAAGAAATCATCTAAGCATTTATTTTTATGTGTTTGGTCATGAAGTGATAACGGAAAAATCAACTTTGGGTCATGGTTCACCAAATAAGAACAAGGTCTGGTTCTGGGTTTAGGCAAACAAGTCACCGACCTTCTATCGGCACATCAAGCACAAGAGCAAACACATATAACACCCTAACAGGTTACCTAAAGAATGGAGACACCTATTTCATTGGGGTTCATAACACAACATTACATCACATTTTTTTACAATCATCGGCTACTGGAATAAAGATGAGAGAAGCATTTTGGGATATATAGGTGACAAACATGATGCAACAATCAAGATGCATGCTCGTCTTATTCGTCCTCACTGATTTTTCCAACATATTGTGGCCATAGCATTCTATATCGGTGGCATACGTATGACTCTCATGGTATTGTGCTAGTCGTCAGCTACACATACGTTTTCGAGATTAGTGTACGTGCAGAAAAATCCCTCACAGCCCAATTTCCCATGATGCGGTTCACACATGATAGTTTATGACAGTTCATACTCCATATATTGCTATATGGAGGCCAGCTCATCATTAAGCGCCGAGCCACGCATAGGCGTCTGTTGCCACACTTTAACCATAGGGCAACCCATTATGGTAACCTCACCTTCTTACCTGAGCGTAGGTGCGTTGTTACAAGTACATCACACTTCTCAGTATTCCTATGTCTGTATACCCAATACACATCAATGGGGTATTGAATTCCTAGAAAAGTAAATACTCCACATCGCAGCTTTCGTATATTACATATGTAGAACATGTATATAGTCAAGCGCCACAATTAAGCACTCCCCTAGGACTTACGTTTGTTCGGTCATGCTCTCACATCTCACCTTACCTTGAGCGTTGATCCATTCAAAACTGAATGGCCTCAAAAATAACATTACACATGTATGCAATATCCACCGATTGTGGGTTATGGTTTTTGATCTAAGCCACCAGATAGTCCTTAACTTAGGGCTTAATCAGAGGCTGTCGCTAGCATTATAGTTTTTTTAAAACTGTTTTTTCAAAGCCAAACAATGTGTTTAGTTGGAAATAGGTTTTTCAAAACCAAAACTTTTGTTTTGAAAATACGTATGTAACAGTATGTACTTAATCTTGCTCCGATACCAGCTGTGGTAGAACCTCCCAAGTTATTGGGCCCACATGCACCTTGTCCTTGTCTCGAATGACCTCAGACGGCTATGCATGTGCACCAGATAACTTAACAGGATCTGTCCAAGTGCCCCAAGGACCTCGGATAAACACTTACAACCAGGATCACATGATAAAGTAAACACAATCACATACCAACATTTTGCAGTGGAAATCTTATTACCAAATTTTACAAGTTACATCAAGTTTTACACATGATCGGAAGTGATTACAAAAGTGCTTCAAAGAAGTAACTTTGAACTATAATAGATTGTTGGTAGTTTTGAAATATATGCTAGCTCAAGTGACAATCCTCAATAAGAAGTTTAGGAGGGTTACTTAGACTTATAAGAAGGCTGAGCCCACCGACACTTAACACCATCATCAGCAGCATAAAACTATAACCTGAAAACAACAAGGAATAAAACCCTAAGTACGGAATTACTCAGCAAGACTTACCCGAACTAAAGAAAAGACTCTCAAGGGTATGCTGGCTAGAGGGATTCAAGGTCATGACTTATTAAGAACCAAAGACTCTATTTTGCAGAAAACCTTACTATGAGTGGATCCTTATAAAATCCATTTTTACTTGTCAGGTTAAGTAAAGTTACCTGCATCTAGAGTTCTTTCTACCCTAGTTCAAGCACTTGGCCTACACTAGCCGTCTTTTAGCATCCCATCAGTTCACTGGATTGCTACGTGTAAGTCAGTGACAAGTCTTCATGTCCGCGAAGTTACGGCGATCCGAATCGATTATACTCAACTGAGGATCTCCAATCACACGACATATGTAGCACTTAACCCTTGCATATGTCTACTCGCCACTGGGGTTCTTAAGACTAGATCAGGTTCACGCCAACCGAGAGCACAGATACACCACCGTCCAGCCTCTTGCCACAGAGGGTACACGCTACTCTCGCCATCTCTCCACTCCCATTGCGTGTTATCTTATTCTAGTATTAGTCTGCCCAAGGCAAAGCTTACCCATGATGAGGCATGTGACAGTTAAAGGGTCCCTCGGTCAGAAGGCCTACATCGACAAGGTTATTAATCGACTCAGATGGAGACACTACACCAAGACTCCTTTCTCTGTGCACATCAACCGCCCGGTCTTAGCTTTATTATTTTCAACCCAAAGTTTGGTACGTGGTTAGAAGTACATCTTTTCCAATGTTGAACCCATCACGACCATGATGGATCCACCATCCAGTTTTATTTTTTGAAAACATCCCACCCACTTGAAGCATCATATTTGTCAAAACAAAACATTTGTTTTTTCTAGAGCAAGGCTAAGCATAAGTAAAACATTTTTATAAAATAGGGGTCAACGAGAGATAATCAACTTCTCAAGGAAGGAAATGCAGCAATTTGTTTTAGCACACAACTCCTATAACCTAATGCATCAAGCAAGTGAGAAAGATTTTAAAATAGCAAGGAGGTGGCAAATGCACCGGGGCTTGCCTGAATAACACTAGGTTAGTGTTGTTAGACGACGTCCACTTGACGATCATCTTTTGTTTCTGATACTTGTTTTGTCTGTCCATCTTCAGTTCCATCATCAGCACCATCTTGTGGTCGACTCAGTTCTGGTTCTCCACATCACGTGGTTAATTCACGTGTCTGAATGAAATGCATTATGCACATGAATGCATATAGATAGGAATATTACAAATCTAAATAGTGCTACGCGATAGCGAATTAATACACCTAGCGGCGAGGCGTTGTACAATTTCATACGGAGTCGCTAGTTATCGAAGTATGACTAAGCACAATAATCATGGTTCTCTAAATTAAACAAATCTACGCAAACATCATGATACAACAAACTATACATATTTAATACGATTAGCCTAACACAACTTATCGGCGAATTAATTAAATTCTAAACTTATCCCTCGCTTTATAAATTTTACAACATCACTCACAAGAAACTATTTTAATTTTATTTCACACCTCACATCACTGGTATTTCTAACTAAAACTTCATACGCAAACTAAGCGTCGCATTTACGATCATAAATCAATAATAAAATAGTGATTTGGCTCACCATTATTAACTCGATTCACTATTTGTGAGAACGACGACAGTCTTCGATTGAAGTCTTCGATCAAACAGCTAACGTATAGAACGGAGCTTCACTTTCTCTTCCATCCACAATTTCTGGAATCTCCCCATATTAACTAGAACTCCCATAACTAGTGATGATTCTTGTTCTGGCCTTTCGCTGAGCACTTGGGCATCGACCAGGGGATTGCTTTTGTCGGCACGAACACAAGTTCGGAGACATCACGTAGGGACCGGCATCGAGGCGGGGTGACTGAACAACGACGACAAAACAAAGGAGACAAGGGCGCGCTTGACCGACAACTAAAACCCACGCCGGACCGAGCAGAAAGCATAGGACCACGGCCAAGTGAGCGTTCCATGAAAGAACACAACCACACAAACGCGGCCAGGGACTCGGCAACGAAGCGACTGCGAGCTGGAGTAGAGGGCAGGGCCGAGCTCGGCATTGGGGGGAAAAGGCAGGGCGCAGACACCAGAGCGCGTGACGCGTGCGCAGGAAGCAGCGGCGGATGCGCACGACCAAGGCACCAGAGGAGAGCTGCATAGCCAGCGAGCTGGAGCAGGGCGCTCGACGCGGCCAGGACGCGACGGTGAAACAGAGCTCACGGTAGCTGGGAAGCAAGCACCAGAGAAGGGCAACGGCGACCAGCACGAAGGGGTGACTCGAGTCGTGACCAGGGACTCGAGCAAGACCGCTAGCGAACATGGAGGCGAGCTACAACAGTGAGCCAAGAAGAGGTCGCGGCCATGGGTGATGGCAAGCAGGAAGCACCAGGGAGCACGGCAAGCTCACGACACCAGGAGATCCGCTGATGAGATCGGTCGGTGGCAGGACAGGAGCCAGGGAGGAGAGGGCGCCGGTACAGGTGGCCGAGGAGGGAGATGGCACGACTGGAAAGGAGGAGCTCGGTCGCTGCAGAGGAAGAGAGGGAGTAGAGCCGACGCCGTGGATGGGGGGAGCAGAGGCGCGGAGTGGACAGGGTAGCAGGCGTGCGCGCGCTGGGACATGGAAGAGAGAACTCCAGCGAGCAGAGAAGCGACGTAGGGAGCAGAGCGCTCAGCGCGCGGCAGGGAGAGAGAGGAGCAGGGGTTGGGGCGCGGCACTAGAGAAGGGAGCGAGCAGCGAGAAACGCCGGCTGGAGAGAAAAATGGATAGGGAGCTCGCGGGCCTGGGGAGAAAACGAGGGAGATAAGGTCGTCGGTAGAAAAATCTGAAGAAGACAACAGCTGAAAAATATCCGGGCACGTGGAGGGGCCTGGCAGCCGGGCGTGGCAACACAGAGAAGATAAGTCTGAGCGTTGTGCGGTGTCCGTGTTCAGTAAAGAAGAAA